>JBAMBD010000015.1:1665000-2187500 GCA_037043625.1 Drosophila melanocephala | reverse complement strand
CGAAGCCAATAAGACTTGATTGTAAAATACTTATAAGTTAACGCGGCCAACAAGATGACAGAGATAATATCGAAAACAACCAGCGAAATATACGCCACTTAAGCGGAACGCGAACCGATTTAAAAATAATAAAAATGAACAATACACAAAAAAAAGGATAAAAAGAATAACACAAACAATTAAACGTCTAGCACAGAGGGTTTAAAAAGTAATAGAGAATGGAAAACATACTCAAGTCTTGACAGTAAAATAAATGATGAACTTTTAATGTTACTGCTACTGTTGCTGTTACTATTACTGGCACTGTTAACATCACTGTGTATGTGCCAACAACAGGAAAGCAAGAGAAGGAGGATGGTGGAAAAAGTGCTTTGTTCACAAAGTAATAGCAGCAAAATGCTAAAGCGCCTGTCGCTTATGCAACACACGCACACACACGCATACACACACAACAATTTATAGCCTGCACAATCTGCTGCATACCTTGGGGTACAAGTAACGTTAACTCATTAAAGCAATTGTGCTTCTTGAAAATTGTATCCTTTTTATCGATGCTTGTCGATCGATAAGTTGGGACAAATTCAAGGTTATCGAATATCATATTCCAAATTGTATTTATGTGTAAAGCGACAAACCGTACTATATAGTATAGTATATATATATATATATATATATATACTATTTATGTGCCGTACTCTATACGAGTAACAGGCATCAAATTCAAAAGGATGAATGAATGAGTTGTCTGATTGGCGATTTCCACAATAACTTAAATTCAATTGAAATAGAATTCCAATTGCAAACTAGAATAATCTAAAGTGCGATAACAAAATGAGTACATTTCGAGTGTTTGCGCTGATCAAAAGCATAGATGTGATCACGATAATTATTATCGGAGTTTAACGCAAGCTTCAGCAGCAGGATGGATGCAAATCGATTCTTAACGCACGTGCCACTGTATACACATACACACACACACACACACACGCACATACAACATGTAACTACATATATATGTATATATATATTTATACGATGTACTCGTATAAATTGCGAATGGCCAATTGGCGCAGGCGCTTGCGTCAACGTTGCTGCAGCAGCTAAATACATACATATGTCTGTGTGTGTTTGAATGTGTTGAAAGTGGAGCCAATGTCGTTTGCAATAAATTCAACTTTGATTTTCGCCCTTTATGCGCCACTTTTTATTGCTTGCCGCAAGGACACTACGCTAAAAATCCTTGAGTAAGGATGGCAGCATACATTCTATCTACATATACATCTATATAATGTATATTTATATATATATATTTATATATACACATATATATATACACACACACAAAAGCACACGCGTGCTCTAACGAATTTTTGAGTAATACCCACAGCGGATGTGCCGCAAATTTAAATGTTGATTAGTAGCCCTCAAAATACAGGAAGATCTAAACTCGTGAAACGGTAATAAACCGACCACAACAACAACAGCGAATCAGATGCACACAAAACAATTGCAATAACGTATTTATACACACACACACACATGCAAGCACATAGACTCACACATACACGCACACAGTAGCAACACACGTGGTACGCAAATTTCGAGCGTTTTGTTTACGAGAATCTGTGCGCGACTGTCGACAATGCGACTCTGCGCCCGTGCAATTGGAAATGGGCATCACCAAGATTTGAACGAAGCACACACACACCTCCCCTCCTCTACCCATTCCACTACAAGCACACTTTAGCAGCCTATCGACTTTGTCAAGTCTGCGCAGCTGTTGTTTTTCTTTTTTCCTCTTTTTTTTATTATTTTGTTCTTATTTTTTTTTGTGTGTTTTTACATATTCTTTACGTACATTTTTGTCAAACGCTTGTTGTGTTCTGTGTGCAACTCTGTTGCTCTCAATCACCACAATGTTATTTTCAGTGCGACCCATGTGAGAGCAGCGAGGAGCGAGCGTGTCGCACATGTGATGGTATGCGCATGTCCGCTCGCTCAGAGCGAATAATAAAAAAAAACATTGGCAACCCCACACGCAACAAACACACCCACATATATATATATTTATATAAATATATATAAATCTATACATATGTATACATATATATAAATATATATTTATATATACTTGTGTATATGTATATATGTATTATTATATATAGGTAGGTTTCGTTAAAAATTAAATTTCTTTTCAAATATGTGCAAATGTCTATTTTAAAAATGTGCTCTTTTACACTAGATGTTCTCATATGCTGCCCTGTCGCGCTTCAGCTGTAACTGTACACATGACATCAACGATGTTTTATAGCAGCAGATCAACTGAATGGAAAAAAAAAGAAAAAAACGCGCCCGCTCTTTTAAAAGTCGGTACATTTTTCCTTTTTTTTCTCGACGTATGTATGTGTGTAGAGATGTATATTTATGTGTGCAGCTCGGGAGCCTGGGACTATTTGAGCGAGGAGTGCATATCGAGAGTGGACAGAGAATGTGTGTGTGGTGGGGATGCTGGGGAGAGGGGGGTTGGCTGGTGGACATCACACTGTACACACTTTCAGCTGTGGGCACACTGTCGTTCTGTTTTGTCCTTGAACGCAAAATTTCCACTCTAGCGCCCAGGTGCTGCTAGTCACACACAAGACACACGACACACACACACACACACACACACACACACACACACACAGAGAGCAAAGATACATAGAAAGTCCTTGAAATGTCTTCGCGTCTAATGAGTTTTGGCATAATGTTAGACATTTTGTGAATTATTCTATTGCAATACCTTTCTATAAATTTTCACACTTTTTTTTGCTGCTGCTCGTTACGATTTATACTTTTTCGTCGCGCACACACGCGCACACACACACACAGAGCGCTGCTGGCCGCCGCTGCTGCTTCTCGCGGTTAGTGATGAAATATTGCATATCGCATCGATGAAAATCTTCACGATGTTTTTCCTTCTGCGGCATCTTTGACCATTCAAATTTAGCGCAAGCACGAAACAATTTGAAACCGATATGTAGTTCCGTAATTGAATATTGAATATTGATTATTATTTTACTACATGTATTTATATTTGTATTTGCGGCATAAACAACACTACATAAACTTTAATGCCTTGCAATTCTAAAAATTGTGAACACAGATGAATTGCCAAAATGAGTTCCGATAGTTGTGAATTGAGTATTTAATATATGTGTTGGACTATCGCAAGCAGTCCAAGAGGAGCGTATGATCATTGTACCAGTCTAGAGTCTGAACAGGGCCGTCAGCCAACTGAAACAATCAGAACCTGGGGAATCCTAGGAAAAATACAAGGAAAATGTTTTGCAACAACTTGCTGTGTTCACCGGAGTAAAAAACTGCAGGGGATAAAGTAGAAAACTTTAACCAATAGCAAAGTCTGATCAGAATTATTAAGAGAATTTGTGCCTCCGAAACAAGTTTAGAAATGTTTGTCTTTTATAATATTTAGATGTCAAACGAACATAATTTTGAGCAACCAACTAATTAAAATGCTTTAATATTTGCCGCAAGCTGTTCTTAAATCAAACTAGCGTTGCTATCGAGTACTCGATATTTATTTGAATAGGTCAGAATTATTGCGAAATGCCATCGATAGTTTTCTTAAATATAATTACGCATTTTAGAGTTCGTTATCAATAATATCTATCTGCCAATTTTTCAAATCATAAAATTAAATTAAATAAATTAATACGTTTTGTCAAAATACCGCAATCAACAATTATCGTTGCAACACCGATATATCGTGAACGTAGGGACGACGAAAAGATACATCGATACAAAGTATCGATATATCTTTCACAATTTAATTCCAAGCAAAGTTGTTGAATTGCAAGGTTTTTTTTTTAGTTGGCACGCAAAGCAAAGTAAACAAAGGACAAAGGGAAATTGATAGCGACAAAAATGGCGCTGGCCATCATCAATAAACAGCCGTCGTTCATTGAGACGATACTCGGCGTGCCGTCACCGCTGAAAAAACTGCGCTTGCAAGCGCCAGCGGCGAGCAAAGCGAAACCGAAAGTCGAAAGAAGACTGCATGTGCTGGGACTGCTCGATCCCTATCTGCCCACCAGCAACACCATTGGCGGCAGCAGCAGTAGCAGCTGCACCAGCCACAGCAGCATTGCAGCCGTTGCCGGCACAAGCGCAAGCCAAACAGCACCAGCTGCAAGCGGCAGCGGACAGGCAAAGGAGCTGCTCGAGGTGCTGGTGAAGATCACCGATGAGATAACGTACGAGAATGTCCAGATAGCTGAGCTCAAAGAGTCCGCCGGCAAACTGTTTCAGCTATATCAGTTGCAGGATCGCGACAGCGACACCTCGCTGCGCGTCAAGCTGCTGGAACTGCTCTCGGGCCTCGGCTGCGAATGCAGCACCGAAGAGTCTGTCGTGCTGATTATCGACTACTTCATCTATCTGCTGCGCAAGGAGACCTCACAGAAGGTGCTCGCCCAGGGCATGATGTGCCTCTATCGCATTGGCCAGCAGCGACGGCATCTGGTGCCGCTCGCCTACAACACCCAGGTGGCGCATCTGGCCAAGGAGCTGTTGCGCAGCGGATCGACGCATACGCAAAAGAATGCAATGCTCGTCATTGGACGCTTTGCCACCTGTCATGAGAGCGAGCGCCAATACGTCTGGAAGCTGGCCTTCTACATCGATTCACAGGAGTCGGGTGTGCGCGCCCAGGCGCTCCATGCCTTGCTGACGCTGGGCGAACGTGGCGCTCATTTGCCGCCGGTGCTATACAAGCGCGCCGTCGAGGCCATGAAGGATGACTACGAGTGTGTGCGCAAGGAGGCGCTCCGGCTGGTGCACATGCTCGGCAATCGGCATCCCGACTACATCCTGAGTGCGGAGCGCCAGCACGAGGATATCCGGATGATCGATGCGGCATTTAGCAAGGTGTGCGAGGCATTGTGTGATCTATCGCTGCAGATACGTGTCCTGGCCGCCGATCTGCTGGGCAGCATGACGGCGGTGAGCAGCGAGTTCCTCAACCAGACGCTCGACAAGAAGCTGATGAGCAATCTGCGACGCAAGCGAAACGCCCACGAGCGTGGCGCCCGCCTGGTGACCAGCGGCGAATGGTCGTCGGGCAAACGCTGGGCAGACGATGCACCCCAGGAGCATCTGGATGCACGCACCATTTCGTTGATTGCGAGCGGCGCATGCGGCGCCTATATCCATGGCCTGGAGGATGAGTTCCTCGAGGTGCGAACCGCTGCCGTTGGCTCCATGTGCAAGCTGGCCATGTCGCGGCCGGAGTTTGCGGTGACCAGTCTCGATTTTCTTGTCGATATGTTCAATGATGAGATCGAGGATGTGCGTCTGAAGGCCATCTACAGCCTGACGGCGATTGCCCGGCATATTGAGTTGCGTGAGGATCAGCTGGAGATAATGCTCGGCTCCCTCGAGGATTATTCGGTGGATGTGCGCGAGGGTCTCCACTTGATGCTCGGCGCCTGTCGCGTCTCAACGCAGTCCTGCCTCCTGATGGTCGTCCAGAAGCTGCTCGATGTCCTTGCCAAATATCCGCAGGATCGCCATTCAACATACGCTTGCATGCGCAAAATTGGACAAAAGCATCCGCATCTGGTGATGGCCGTCACCGGCCATCTGCTCTATGTGCATCCGTTCTTCGAGACGCCCGAACGGGATGTCGAGGATCCGGCCTACCTCTGTGTCCTCATACTAGTATTCAATGCCGCCGAGCATCAGGTGCCCCTCATCAGTTTGCTGCCAACGGCAACGCATCGCCACTATGCCTATCTGAGGGACTCGATGCCCAAACTGGTGCCCCAGCTGCCCATTGAGGGCGCCTCCTCCACATCCACAACGAAGCGCATCGATGATGCTCTCCAAGCAGCCGGCAGCTCTGCCGAATATCTGCAGATGATTCTCAATCACATTGACGACATCTACACAAAAACCGATGAGCGTGTCGAGCTGCTCAAGACGGCTCAATTGAATCTTCAGGTTAGCTTCCAAAAATACTCTTCCATTTCCTCCTCTTGTTGCTTACTACGAATCAGAGCGGGAGCGATAGCATTGTATCATCTTCTATCTCGCTCTCAACGGTTTGGAAATTTTGGGATAATCGTTTAATTTATATTTATAATAATTTGGTGCTGCTGGACTTTTACCAGTTGCATAAAACATAGCTCCAAAGATCCTAGTTTCTTCTTTGGAATCTTGATTCAAAGGAATCCTTAAATGATGCACAAAATTACAATTATATTAGACAGCGAATAAGATCGGAACAGAACGGCAAAGGATGTTGGACTTAGATGATGCCATCTATAATAAGAGTTTTTTCTTTTTGGTTTACAGCGTCTGGGCGCCATCGACTCGGATATGTACGGGCCGTCGAATTTCCTGGAGACGTTCCTCTCGGCCCAGATCCAGATCGAGCAGATGCAACACTGCGCCCGCACGCAACGGAGTCGAATTCCGTTAAAGGAGTCGCTGGCGGAACTGATACGCAACTGTTTGAAGCTGCAGCACACATTCTCCGGCCTGAACTATGGCGACATACTGCAGGTGAAGCAGCTCCGGCTGCGGGCCAGTGCCCTGCATCTGGTGCTGGTTGTGCGAGATAGATCGCAGAGTGCGCTCGGCCCGTGCCAGATGCTGTTGCAGACCGCTGGCGACATCAGCGGCTTTATGCGCAGCCGCGGACGCAGTAACTCCTTTGGGGAGCAGCAGACGCATCAGCAACAGCAGCAGCAGCTGCAGCTCAAACAGGAGGAGGGGGAGAAGATGAAGTCGACAATGATGCCGGAGCAGGGACTTGCTGAGCCGGATAGCTTTACGCGTACGCTGCTCTCCAAGCTGGACGCTCTGTCGGATCCGAAACCGGGCCGTGTATTCCGAGAGATATTGCCACTGGTGCAGCAGGCGCCGCCGTTGTCGCTGCCGCCGGCCAATGAGAAAATCCGTCGGTGCATGGCCAATATATTGGAGCCGTGTCCGTTGCAGTCGCAGGATAATGTGATCAAGGTGACCGCCGGGCTAATTGCCGCCGTACCGTTCGTCGCCGAGATTGACAATCTGCTCGAGTCGCAGAAGGCGGACATGCGCATCAAGATCAAGTATCCGGATCAGCATATGCACACCGTGGTGCCGAAGCAAACCGACTTCAAACCGATCATGACCGAGCAGGGGGAGCACGAGACTAACGTCAGATTGCGCACAACGATCCTGCTCTCGCACAGCGTCTGGACGGAGGCATCGCTCGTCGAGATTCAGCTCTGCCTGGCCGTCAAGCCGGGCAGCGAACTGGAGATCTGTAAGCCAGCCAAGGTCCTGTTTGCCCCCAAGCCGGTACGCCGGGGTATTTAGCCACGGAAACGATCAAGGAAATCGGCTCAACGCCTCCATTGACAAAGTGTAAATTATCAAAAAATAAAAGGAATAATAATTTAACAAATACACCAATACGTAATTTAAGTATGTAATTTAATAAACGACGAAATAATCGTCGCTCCACAAATAACAAATATACTGTTTGTTAATGTTAAAAATTATCGCAACTTGTAAAAATACAAGAATTTAAATAAATTATAATTTCAAATCCTTTCAAGTAATCGATTTATGGCAACATACTTGATTTCATAATAAATCGAATGTATTGTCGCAAACCAAAAAAAAAACATCTGTTTTGGCATAAGTCACGTTATCGTCATCGATATATATTTTAAACAACAGCTAGTATATTCTTTTGTCTGTTAATCATGAGCTGTCGGAATAACACACGTGCAGTTTGCAATAAGAAATCAGTTTTAGCTTATGCATTTGATTTATAATGAGTAAGATTTGAATATCGATACTATCGATATACAAAAGTCATCAAGAAATACCAAATCTGTCTCGTAATCGTAGTGCGTAGTACGCGAGCAAAAGCTAACGCGAATAATTGAAAGCGGAAAAGCAAAGCAAAGCTAAGCTAAAACGTGCATTGCATATTACGAAATTGCAGCAGCCAGTTGAACAGCCTGCTGACTGCCTGCGATTTCACAAGATTCATTTCAAATTAAAGTAAAAGACTTCAAGCCACATAATATGTGCATATATAGAAATAGTGTATATTGTATACATATAACTGCCTGCTTGCGTGCGTCTGTGTGTGTGCCTGTGTGTGTGTGTGTGTGTGTGTGTGCGTGCAGCTGAGTGATTTTAAATTGTCTCTTGCTTGTATAATTCATCAGCTGCCTGCTGTGGTCGCTTGTCCAGTCTCCGTTTTTCATGTAGGAAGTGCAAAAAGACATTTGTTAAAAAAAATTAAAAAATATATATATATATATAAACTCACATACACCCATACAGTGCATGGCATACATATGTATACACTTATATATATATTATTATAGATATGTATAAATGTATGCATGCGCATGTGGGATATATGTAGAAGAAAAGAGAAAAAGAAAAGTGTATAAGAAACGAGACACAACAAAACAATGTTAAGCTCGCAATAATATAAATGTTCATTTATTAACAGAGCTGTATGTGTGTATGTATGTGTGTGTATGTCTGTATGTGTTACAATAGCCGAGTGATTGTGCACATGTGTGTGAGTGTGTGTGTGTGTTTGCAGAATCTGGCTAGTTGTAGTTGCAGTTGTCTGCCAATTACAATGTATAAATGTATTAACATGCATATGTGTATGTGTGTGTGTATATATATATATATATATATATATTTGTATATAGGTGAACATGTATTGCGTTTCAAGCTGAATTTTTTCATAATTTTTTTCTCATTCTTGTGTGTGTGTGTGTGTGTTTTCTGTTTGTACTGTTTATCGAAAAATTTGAATGCCGTTTTGTGGGTTGCTACTGCTGCTGCTGTTGCTGTTGCCACTGATGTTGTCATGGGCTCTCTCGCTCGCTCTCACACGTTGTCATGTCATTTGCGTGTGTTTTGTTTTTGTCTTGCTGCCAATTCTAGCCACTGAGAGCTGCAGCAGAAACATGAACAACAACTGCAGTTGAACAACAACAACAATAACGAAAGCAACAGTTGCACGTTAAAATACTTTTTGTTTTTTGTTTTATTTGTGAGTAGCTTGTGCCTGAATTCTCAGATGAGAAACTTTGTATTCGAGCAAACAGAAAATCAAATCAGTTTTTTGTTCATACAATTCATCAGTGCGCGCAGTCGATATTTCGGAGAAAAAAAAATACAAAACACAAAAAAATCAATTTGAAATATTTTCATTCATTTGTTTAGTAGCAAAATTGAAGACAAACCAATCCGAATGCAACCAGCAAAAACATCAGCAGCAACAACAAGCAATAGAAATCTCAGCAACAATAACAATAGAAATCTCAGCAACAATAACAACAACATCAACAAATTGCAGCAATAGCCAAGGACACACATACATTGACACGACTGGCGCAAGAGGGATAGAAAGAGTGGGAGAGCGAGCAAAGATAGAAAGAAAAAAGGTTCGACTACTCTCACTTACTGAAAAGAGGAACACACAATTGAAAGTGAAGTGAAATAAACAGCAAGAACCGTAACAGCAACAGCAACAATAACTGATATGGATCGTTACGATATGGAGGATGTTGTTGTTGCACCACCGGCCGAACACGACGGCACCTCGCCATTAAAGGAATGGCGCCTCAAATTCCAGGCTGGCACATTGACACGCAACGATATCATCTGGTACATAAAGACGGAAGCGCCCAACTATTTCGGTTTCCAAACTGAAATGGAAACAGGTGAGTGAGCGAGTGTGACAGATAGATAGAGAGAGAGAGAGAGAGAGAGAGAGAATGACGTTTATTTCTAAATTACTTAGACGTAAGTTAGACTTCAGTAAAGTTTGTACATGCAAACGTGAAACAGTTACGCATTGGTACATTTGTACATTTGTACATTGGTACATTGGTACATTGGTACATTTATCTATTATTCATTGGCACATTGGAGCCGTGCTCTTGAATTTGTTGCTGCTGCTGCTGCTGTCATTGAAAGCAACACACGATTCCCTGTGTATTTGATTTATTTATTTATTTATGTGTACACATATATATATATATATATTTAATTTTTTTTTGTGTTTTTCTTTTGTATTACATACTATTTTTATGTTGTTGCTATTGTGTTATTGTGTGTGTTATTGTTTATTGTATTTCCGCAAATTTTCGCTGTATCGTTTCGTTTTTCCTTTCATTGGACGAGTTGATTGCACGATTCGGCTTGTCTACATTACCTGTCTCGCCTTCTATGCAGTGCCTACAACAACAACAACAACAACAGCAATAACAATAACAACAACAACCTTGCCTAGCAACAATAACAAAACTAGTTTTGTGCCACATTCCGTTAGTGTAATGTACATCGTTGCCTGTGCTTGAATTCACTTTGTTTTATTTATTGTTATTGTTATTATTTTTGAGCATTGCCAGGCCTAGCAGCTAAATATTGTTATTCCATTCCACAACTGCAGCAGGCGTCTCCGAATTAGAGACAACATTTCAGGCACAATTAACAATTTGCAGTTTGCAAATTCGAATCGAATTACATATTCGACTTTTCCACATGGTTTAACTTCAATAGTTGTATCCTACTACGATTTGGCTATGGATATCGAGAAATGCTGGAAGGGATCTTTATATAGGTACAGTCCGAAGTTATTTAAGGGGGTATCAGTTAGTCGGTAATGCTTTTACCTTTGTTGCCATTCCATTACTCAGCAAACCCCAAAGTTTGTCAAAGCTATAAACGGCTCATGTTTGCATTTGTCAGCGCTGCAGTCATCATTGTTATCGTCATCGTCATCGTCTTCGCCATCGTCATCGTCAGTGTCTTCGAAGTGACGTGGCCCGTTCCGCAATTTCCAGAAATCGTCCTTGTGTCCGGCTGACACATTAAGGTGATCGTCCGTCCGTCCGTCCGTCGCCCATAAATCAAGAAGTCAGAAGAAGTCTTCTGTATAAGGCCGATTGCCAGTGCATCTTTCGCGTTTCCTTCTTTGTTGTTTTTGATTTTTCTCTTTTTTGGATAATAATTTCTGATATTTTCTTCTTGTCGGCGCTGTCAGAAAAGGCAATTAAGAGTTGAGACGCCACCTACCGGATATTAACGTGTCAATACAGTGTTGGCCACAGAAATGGGTCAACTCTGAACAAAACCAACTAAACTAATTGTAAAATGGAATTAGTCTGACACAAATTGAACAGATGTGTTTTAGTTAATTCACTCGAACTGTTTGAGCATTTGTGAATAAGCAAAAGGCGAAGAACTTATCAAATATAAAACAGATAAGAACTTGTGTATTTGTCGTGGAAACTAAACAGTTTATCTTTATTTCGCACTCAATATTCGTTCACTTTTGGCTACTTCAAAGTAGTATTTGATATTCCCATTGACTTTTTTTTACCATATATCCTAGTTGGAGCACGGATTCTGCTCAATTGGATCAATGAATCGTTCACCTGTATAATAATAATAAACGGCACTCTTATTTTGACCAATACTGTATATGCATATGTATATATATATATATATATATATATGTATAGATATCCACACTGGCAGCCTTGGCAATCGAACGGAACATTGCAGCGCCTAGGAGCAAATGAGGATTTTCCAGACGTTCCTTTGTTCCAGTCTGCTTGTACATATACTCATTATATATATATATATATATATATATATATATATGTGTGTGTGTGTGTATTTATGTGTGTGCGTTTTAAGTGTGCAAGTGCATAATGCACAGCTGCTGATAGCCTATGGCGATTGTAGACAAACCCCTTTCGCCTCCCGCCCCTTTTAGTCGTCGCGCCTATTTCGAGGAAAGCTCCAAGCGCACTTTGCTTAAATTATATCAATTGAAATGTAATTTGTAATTTGCAGCTTGTGCTTTCGTCTCTTATCTCTATCTTACTTTCTCTCTCTCTCTCTCTCTCTCTTTCTCTCTCTTTTCGGTGTATCTAAATAATGTGTGCTGCGATGCGACCTTGACCCCTATTTTTAGGCTCAAAGATCTCAAAGAGATCGATTCGAGTCGATTCGATTTCATTTCGATTCGATTCGATCTCGATTCAATTTCATTGCCTCGTTTTGCCCGTTTGCTGAAGGTTTTTTGCTCATTTTCGTTGTTGTATGTCTTCTAACCATAATATCAATAAAACGTTTGCTGTTTGCTGCGTGCTCGTTTGGCTTTGGAACCGAGTCTTGGATTACCCTTGCTGCGGTCGCCTCGCACGCAGGCCAAGAAAAGCATTCAGGTTTTGCAAGGGTATTTGATCGTCGGCGATGACCGGTGAACACAAATGTTTAGTCTCGATTTGATCGTCTTTGTTTGGCTTGTGCACAAATGTCAACTAATTGTTTATTGCGCTGGCCAGTTTAACAAACCAGTTTGTGCAAAGCACACTTTTTATGCAGTTCCACTTTTAAAGCCGCCTGTTGCCCGATTAATAATGTTATTTAAATAAATATTACTCATTCGTTTCTAACAACAAAATCATTATGCATTTTTGCACTTAAAACACTTAAAACCTCACGCGATACTCTTTATCAGTCGTTTAAGCTTAATAAGTTTATACTAAATAATTGGAAAAAGTTTGTTGAGTGTTTAAATTACAGAATTTTACACAGAAACTGCTTAAACACGAGCTGTGAAATCAGCTTTGGTTGCTAGGCTTTTCTTTAGGCATTTGATCCATTTTTTCAGTTTTTTTTTCTTGTTTTTCTTTTTTTTTTTTTTTTTTTCTTTTGTTGAAACAGTTGTTTGCTGCACACTACATGTATATAGATACATCTATGTATATATGCGATTGTACATATATATATATATATATATATATATATATATATAACAGTTATTTGTTGCTGTATTCAAAGTTCTACATACAAATTTGATTGGAATTGTTGCAACAAAATGAATAGTTTTACTATTTTCCGATGCTCAAAACTATAAAATCGGAAGTGAAACACTTGAAATAGTTGGCTTATATATATCTATATATATATATGTCTATATATATTTATATTTACAACAGCATTTCCTAGAAGCAAATTTCCGGATAAAATACAAATTTTCCACACCCAACGTGTTTATTTAAATGTATTTATTCTGTTCTGTTTCTGGTTCTGTTTCTGTTTTGTTCTCTTTCATTCTTCTCAACGTGTTTGTCTTATATTATTTTGTCTGAGATTTGTATTTACTTTTGTGCTTTTATTTAATTACTATTACTATTTGTTTTCGTTCTGTTTCCTTTCATTGCAGATGGGGGTGCACCAACCTGTGAGTAACAAAACTCTCAACAGCAGCAATCAATTGCCCAAAGATAACACACAAGTTTCCGATAACACACGACTATTAACCTCATCTGAGATCTGACCACGAAAACAATTACTTTCCCTCCATCTCTCTCTCGCCATAAACCCATAAAATAATAACTTTGTCTAGTTGAAAGCAATCAGTAATCAGTATTCGATTCACACAGCAGAATTTCACTAATTAAATTCACTTTTTGGTCGGTTCGAACTTCTTTGCATTTGTTTTAGATACAACGTCATTTCATATATTAAATGTATGACGTCACATTATTATTAAGTGCAAAATATTATTCGAATGCGAACACAGGTCGCAGGCGTGACGTAATTCCTTAGATCATGAGTCATTTTGACTAGAATTTCGAGTGCGAACCGAACCAAATCTACGCTACACATATCGAATAAGTTAACTCGATTACTGCCAGAACCTAGCCTAGAACATTAGGTGGGACTCATCCTTCATTTTGTGGCAGATGTCCGATTTTGTCCCATTAAACCAGAGACTTGAATTATATTCGCATTATCTTTAATTGTGTTATTATTTGGCACCAAATTGCCCATTTCATTTCAAAAGACTCGAAAATATTTGATTGCTAAGCGTAATTTGTGATTTGTGAAACAAAACAAAAAACAAAAAAAACAAAAAAACAAAAAAAACAACCCAACTACTAATTACAGTGAAATGCATGTTCAAAGAGTCATTGGCCAAGGAGGAGATCATCGACGTCCTTGTCGAGTTCATGCTGAACGAGAATCCGGTGACTGCACTCGAGAAGCTGCGAATGGAGGGCAACACGGCCACCGTTTGTGGCAAGGTGTTCAAGAGCGGTGAGCCCACCTACAGCTGCCGCGAATGTGGCGTCGATCCGACCTGTGTGCTCTGCGTCAATTGCTTTAAGCGCTCGGCGCATCGCTTTCACAAATATAAAATGTCCAGTTCCGGTGGCGGTGGATGTTGCGATTGCGGTGACGATGAGGCCTGGAAGCGTGATCAATACTGTGAACTGCATCTGGTGAGTAATGCAATCCATATATATATCATATCATATCGTATCTTATCTGGCTTTTATTGTTCAGGTGAATCGCAAGAGCCCGTTCGAGAGCGAAATCATAACCAGTGCCGTACTGGAACGAGCCGAAATTTGTTTTAGCGCCATTTTGGCGTTCTGCGTCAACTATCTGGAGATCGAGCCGAATGCGAGCCTGCAGTGTTTGGATGGTGAACTGGATGGGGCCAGCTTCTGTACGGTGCTGTACAACGATGAGTCGCACACGTTCGATCAGGTGATTAACACGCTGACAAAGATCGCCCGGTGCCGTCACAAGGATGCCATGGAGATTGTGGCGGCAATTGATCGTGAGGGTCGTGCCGTTGTCAAATGCGATACGTTCAAGGAGTGTAATAACCTCAAAACGGCCATCGAAAATCAAAATATACCGCCGAGCGGTCTGCTAACAAATGCCCGGCACAGTCCATCGTTGCGCACATCGGTGTTGAACATTAATTCGGTGGCATGCCAACAGTTTGCACTGCAACTGCTCAGTTGGTTCCAGGAGTTCCTCGTGCGTCACTATCTATTCCGGAAGACGTTCGCAACGCTGGTGCAGCAGAAGAACGAATCCTACTGCATACGCCACATACTCGAATACGATGTGAAACTGTGGAAGACGGCCAGGACATGCTGGCATCGGCTACTCATCTCCGGCATGCTCATGGAGTACGAGAATAAAGTGGTGCTCGCCCAGGAGTTCTCGCGTCGCTATGCGAGCATTGTTGAGGAGTTCATCAACGATGATCACGATCATTCGTTCTCGATCGTATCGCTGAGCGTTCAACTGTTCACGGTGCCAACGATTTCGCATTATCTGATCGCCAGGGAGGGCATCTTTGACAAGCTGCTGCACACGTTCTTTCACGTTGCCATCGAGAAGTTCATTGACAATCGTACACTGCATTTTAGCAAGGATATTGCCAGCATGACGTTCTTCAAGCGTGCCAATTACATACTCTACGATTTGCGTTATTTGCTCAGCATCAAGCCGGAGTTTATCAGTGGTGATCTGCGCAGCGGTTTCCTTGAAGGTTAGTTTCTAGTTACTCATCCCATCCCATTCCATTCCATCTCTCTCTTACACACTCTATCTCTCTCTCTCTCTCTCACTCCATAGGCTGTAAGGCTCTGATGCGTGTGCTGAATGTGATGCAGGGCATGGAGTCGATAACACGACAAGTTGGCCAACATATGGACTATGAGCCGGAATGGGAGTGTGCATTCAATTTGCACATCAAGCTGGCCTCAACCATATCCCAGGTGATCGATTGGGCATCCAGTGATGCCAAATTGTTGCGCAAATTGTACAGGATGACGGTGCGGGCGCTGGTGAACAACAGTTTCATTGTGGGCAGCGAGAAGGTTGAGCTACGCGAAGTCGCCGGCCATATTACCAATTGTCTATTATATGATGTCTCCAAGCGACCGGTTTCGATACACTTGCCGCTCTCACGCTTCTATGCCGGCATCTATCTCCATTTGGGTGCACACGATTTGACGTACGACATGCTGCTGGCCGAGGCGGAGCCAATCAATCTGAAATTGACGCCGCGCGAGATTATTGAGCCGGTGCTGTGCACCCAAGCCATGACTGCCCAGGTCGCCGCCGGAATGTGGCGTCGCAACGGCTACTCGCTGCTGCATCAGCTCTTTTTCTATAGGAATGTACGGTGTCGTGTCGAAATGCTGGACAGGGACATTGTTTGCCTACAGATTGGTGCCTCGCTCATGGAGAGCAATGAGTTTCTCATCCATATGCTTAACAAATTTGATATGATCGAATGGGCACGTCCCAATTACGATTCGGGTCTGCCCCAGAAGATGGCGGAGGATGAGCTAAATCGCCAGAAGGCGATGACCGATGAGTTCCTTGAGCTGCTAATTGTCATCATTGGCGAACGCTGGATGCCGGGCGTATCGCTTGTCACTGAGGAGGATCGCCTCCGCAAGGAGATCATACAGCTACTCTGCACCAAATCTTATTCGCACTCGGAACTGTCGCGTGCTCTTCCAGACTGCAACGGTGGCAGCAATGACAGCAGCATCGAGGATGTCATCAAAACGGTGGCCACTTTCAAGAAGCCCATCGGCTCCGAGAGCAAGGGCGTCTATGAGATGAAGGAGCATCTGTACGATGAGTTCAACGTTTACTTCTATCACTACACCAAGGAGGACAAGTCCAAGGCCGAGGAGCAGCAGCGTGAACGTTGCAAATCCAAAAAGGAGCTCGTCTGCTGCCCGCCACCAATGCTGCCACAGCTGACGCCGGCCTTCACGTAAGTCCAAGAGCGCTCTCTAAAAATACTAGCTTTACTAATTAACTGTACCAATCTCTGTCCGATAGCTCCATGGCAAACATTTTGCAGTGCAACGTGTTCCTCAGCATCACCACAATGGTCATGGATCGTGCGCTGGACTCGCGCAGTCGCTCCTTCACGGAGAGTCATCTGCAGAAGGTAGACAATACTTGGATATGACTTTAATTCAATTTCTAAACACACTTTCATTTTGTTCAGGTGCTGCATCTGCTGGGCTTTGCCATTCAGGAGGAGCTCAGCGAGCATTATCCGTTCCTCAGCTTCTACGAGCGATCGCAAACGTTTAACGTGCTCGAAAAACTGGAGGAGCTGGCGCGCTGTCCACACGTGAGTGTGCCAAAAGTTCAATTTGCCTGCGATCAGAGTAATCCTAATTGTTCACTTTCAGCTGGAGGCACATCACGACTTTGTGCTGTGGACCATTAAGCGCTTCAAGGAGCTGCAGGCCAAGCAGGCGCCCAACATTACTTCGACGTCAGCAGCGGCAGCAGCAGCAGCTGGAGCGGCGGCAACAGCATCATCATCATCATCGGCAGCTACCTCTTCGAGTGGCACACACGAGCACGGGGGCGTTGATCAGCCGCTCACGTCCGAGCAGCAGGCACGCCTCGAAAAGGAGAATCGTTCACGTTTGGCTGCCGAGCGTCGCGCCAAGATTATGGCCCAAATGCAGAATGCACAAAAGTCATTTATGAAATCGAATGCTGAAATGTTTGCCAGCACCACAAACACAGAGGGAAGAGCAGAAGCGGCGACATCATCGAAACCGAGCAGCGATACTCCGATGGAATGGGATGATGTCTCCGAATCGTTAGAGGAGCAGGGCGCCGCCGCTTTGCTGCCGGAGCCAAGCAGAACGGTTGCCTGCCTGGGCGAACGACGCAGCCATTACGAGGCGGTCGACATCAGCTTTAAGTGTATACTCTGCTTCGAGGACTGCAGCATCAGCAGCAGCGGACCACCGTTGGTCAGCTCAGCGTTTGTCCAAACATCGCGTGTCATTTACACAACACCCAGCGCTGAGGGTCGACGACCAGCGCTGCACGTTAGCTGCTGCGGTCACGTTATGCACTACATCTGCTGGAAGGAGTACTACAGCAGCGAGGAGTCCAAGGAGTTGCGACGCCCGCAACGGAATCGGGTGCCGCTCAACCAGGCACAAAACGTTGAGTTCCATTGCCCATATTGTCGCACCCTCAGCAACACTGTGCTGCCCGTTAGCGAGGCGTTGCAAAAGTTCTCGCCACCGTCGGTGCCAACGTCTGGGAACTTTATGCCGCTGGACAACTTTGTGGAGACGCTGCGCATGGCCAGCGAGCTGGCATTGGCCGAAAGCACAACCACCACAATTGACAACATGGCGCACTTCGATCTAAGCGCACAGATCATACAGAAGCCGACGCTCCATGCCAACTGGACGGAGGTGATGGGCTCGTTCCACGTCACACTCCGCAACGCCATGCAAAGCCAGCTGCAAGGTCAGCGCACGAGGGACTCACCGAATGCGAGCGACAGCGATTTGGAGACGGTCTCGCTGCTCTGGGACACCTGCTGTTATACGCTGCAGGCACTCGAGGTGTATCAGTATGCCACACAGAAGCCGCTGAAGGCCGAGATGCCGATGCGGCATCAGAGCTGTGCCAGCTATTTGGTGCGCGCCTGCGCCCTCTACTCATCCAATCTGACAGAGTCACAGATTATCAACCAGAGGAAACAGGGCGCCCAGCTGTACGACACAATTTTCAACCAGAAGGGCAACAGTGTCCTCGAATGGGACTGTTTCCGCATGCTCGTCCAGCTCAACTTTACGGTGCCGAACCTCTTGATTGCCTCTGATGGTAAGTGCGCACATCCTTCTGATGGCCAACCAATCCAATCCAATTCAATAAGTATATGCTTGATAAGCCTTAATTAAAGACGTGTTGTTTTCACAATCAATTTAATCACAGTATCACAGTAGAGCCTCACTAACAGCTACTCCGTTATTTGCAGAACGCAAGGCGATGTTACCGAGCGGCAGCATGTTTGACTTTTACATACTGCAGACGTGTTTCCTGGCCAACATGACCAAGGCGATCATACTATTTGACTATGACAAGGAGCAGGCGCGTCGCCGGGACATCGATGAGGAGCAGCAGTATGTCGAGCAGCTGCCAACGAATATCAGGGACAACATGACAACCTTCTACTGTAATCACAATCTGGCCTGGCTGATCTTATCGCGCCAGCAGAATGACAGCGAACCGTTGAGCGTTCCCACGACGATGTTGGCGCATCTGGTGAAGTACGTCACACGCCAGATGAGCTCGTTTCTGCGGAGCGCGTGTCTATTTTATCGGTGCATCACCGATGTTGATTTCCCCGATAGCTTTCCCACTGATCAGCCGGATCGCTTTGAGCTGATGTGCCAGTATCTGGGCCTGGATGCCCAGTTGGGCGTTTACTTTGACATGGAATCGGTGTATCCGACAATTATGCAGAGCTTCGCCTCGCATCCGCACATCAGTGGCCAGTTCCTCGACTGTCAAGCGAACAAATCATCGATGACGCCAGATGAGCCGACGGCATCTTCGCAATCGAAATCGCCATCGCCATCGCCAACGATAGTGCCATGCCAGCGTCCGTTGCCGCATCTGGTGACGCTCTACGAGGACTACAGTGATCTCATCAACAGCGTCTCGGACATCTTCTGTCCAAACAATGAGCGCGAGGAGATGAAAACGCCGACAATGTGCTTAATATGCGGCACCATACTCTGCGGCCAGTCATACTGCTGCCAGCCGGAATTGGGCAGGCAACAGGTGGGCGCCTGTACGCATCATGCCCACTACTGTGGCGCCGAAGTGGGCATCTTTTTGCGCATCCGCGACTGTCAGGTTATATATCTGGGCCGGGCGAAGGGATGCTTCTCGCAGCCACCGTATCTGGATGAGTACGGTGAAACGGATCAGGGATTGAGACGCGGCAATCCGCTCCGACTGTACAAGGCTGCCTACGATCGCATCTATCTACAGTGGCTGGGACACAATCTGCACGAGGAGATCGCCCGTCTCAACGAGAATGCGAGTGTGACCATTACGCAGTGGCACCACATGTAGTCCGTAGCGTGCAGCTGCCCCCAAACAAAATTAACTAACATATTATACATAAAGTGCAGCATAGTTCGATGATGAGAATTGCAGTTACAGTCAATGTGATTATTACATACTAAAATTAGGAGAGCATATTAATACGTTTAAGCATTTTACAACACTTGTGCTGTGTGCGCCTCAACCACAACTTGCCCGATCCCTCCTGTCCCGCATTATCATCCCAATAATTCAAATGATACAGATGCACACGCACACGCACACACACACACACACACACACACACACACACACGCACACACACACACACACACACACGAATACTTATACTCGCACACACACACACACACACACACTGCAAAAGCAAATGCAAAAGCAAAAGCAAAAGCAAATGCAAAAGCAAAAGCAAAAAGCAAAAGCAAGCACTTTATCGCCCTATCAGCACCCTGTCCCTGCGTTGCTTGTTTGCCTGCTGTTCTCTTATATATTTATGTATATAAATAAATATACATAAACATATAATATATATATATATATGTATGCGTACAACGTTTATAAATTTTTTCTTTTTTTTCTTCTATTTTATTTAAACACGTTTATTTTTTTTCGCTTTTTCGTTTTTATTTGTAATATTAAACGAAAGTTGTAGATAAATTTGATTAGCAGACCGATCGGTTGTTGCTCCCCTAGTTGTTATATTTAATACGATGGAATTAAAACAATTGCAGCACAGACATCAGACATCAGCTATATATATATATATATATATGTATATATATATGAAAAAGAACAACAGATCCACCGCCCCGAGCAGAAGAAGACCATTCGAATTGTCGAGAGCCGCTTAAGAAACAGAAATCAAACCAATGTTGCCTCTTTGCTTGTTGTTAATTGCGATCGTTTGTTTGTTTTGGCGCCAACGGATTCTTAGATACTGTATATAAAAACTGTCTAATTTGTAATCTATGCAAATGTTATCTGTAAACTGCAATCTACTCTGCTTGGAGCAATCTGATAACAATTATGATAATTGCGGCGGCGTGCTGCGAAATGGAAGTGTTTCACTTTGTTGAATGTCCCTGATATTCAGTTTGTTCCATATACATATATATGCGCACATACACATATGTATAAGGCGCTTACTAAATTTCCAATTTTATAAATATATACATATATATACATATATATATATATATATATATATTTATATGCCATTTGTGGATCTTGTGTGAGCAATAGTTGCCTTTCCATAAACAATGCCCCCTTTCTTCCATTCCCCACTTATATATTGCATGCCACATGCCACCCACACGCAAGTAATCGGGAACATATATATATATCGGTGAGCATTGGATATATTGGCATCTGAATGGGCGTCAAGAAGCAATTCTAATAGCAACAAGAACAAGAACAACAAGAAGAAAAAGTAAGAGCAGCGTCAGACATACTAAAATAGCCGAGTCATCGTTACTTTACCAATATACTTACACCTATACAAATATAATATATATATATATATATATATATATATATACATATATCGTATATACATATATAATATTTGCGCATACAAACACATGCACCACACACCCACAGACACAATTCTTTTTATGTATTGTACAACAAACAAAAGCGTTAATTATTGTATTTGAAATTAAAACAAAAAAGAAAAACAAAATAAGAAAATGTGGAAAGAACGAAGAAATTTCATATATTCGATTGTGAGTAAAAACAACCAACAACAAATAAATGCAACATTTGCTACATTTTTTGATGATATCGAAATAATTGCCGACAATTTACACTGTGAACCCTGTAAAAATTAAAAAAAAGAACAAAAAACATTGGATTGGGTTAGCAAAGGTTAGTTTAAATTTGATCGACAGACAAGTTGGTTTGGTACAAGGCTTGGCTGGAGCATTACTCGAAATTGACAAGCCAAACGTGAAAATGTTGTCAAGCTTGGAAAATGGTTGAGCTTTTGACAGAGCTGGGTTTGTACTCTGGAAAACACACACATTTTCAAGTACTTATAAAACTTATCATGTTAACATAAATAAAATTCATATTTTCTGATACAGGATTTGAAAGTTTTTGGTATTTGAATTTGTTATAATACATATAAAGTACTACTACTATCATTATCCGGCACAACTGCATTCAGCAGCTAAAATATTGCATCTGTTTATCAATAATACATACCCGGGATTGGCAGCCCTTCCAAATGCAGCCAACGTCTCTTAGCCTTCTTTTTATATTTTTTTTTAATTTGAAGTTGACGTCGACTACCCCATAAACTATATAAATATATATATATATTGTTGATCAGCATTACTAGGCGATGTTCGTCTGCCTGTTTGCCGCCATGCGAACTTGTCGCTCAGTTTCGAAGACAGGCCTGTACATACATACATATGTGTGTTAGATATATCATATATAGCTGCCATAACAACCCTTAACAGGGGCTTATAATCATTGGTGTGCTCGTTGTAAATTATTTGAGAAGCTTGTGGTTAATATTAATAGGAATTCTTTATTTTGGAAAGCAGCTAATCGCAATTGATATCGATGTGTAATGCATACGTATGTATACGTTTATGTACAAATATGTATGTATTAATATGTATATGTGTAAGTGTATAAATACACGACTATAGACTATGTGGTAATCCATAATTGCTAACTGCTATGCAATCCCCCCCAGCTGTCCAGCTATCCAGCTGCCCGTCTCCGACGTCTCGTGGTTGAACCCCCTTTGCCATTGCAATATTGGCATTTAAATAACTAGTAAATACCAAACGTATAATGCGCATTTCCTAATTATTGGTCTATTTTTTGTTTTTTGTTTTTGTTTTTGTTTTTTGTTTTCGTAGATTATGTACAACTTTGGACTAGATGCTGTTTAAGAATATTTACAATGCTGCATAGACCAAGTAGCAAAAAAAAAAAAAAAAAGAAAAAAAGCGACGTTAAAAAAAAGCAGATTTACATTTGTAGTTGTAAAGAGAATGCGCTAAAGTTAAGAATACTCTAAGATCTTAAATTGAAGTAAATACGACGCCATCTGATCAGTTAATAGCCAAAAGTCACCGTTAATTGGGTGAAGTACAAATTCCATTTTCTAGTCAAATTCAATGCGGCAAGCGAAAAATCTCTTTTTTTCTCTCTCCTCTTCTCAATTTGATGGTCGCGCCACTGTCTGCGTCGACATTATCCCGTCCCTATATCTGTTTATATATATATGTATATATATATATATTTATATATGTATATATTCAGATGTGCAGCGTTACGCCTGGCAGGGAAACGGAACCGGATGCCGCTGGAGGGATTAGCAGATCCTTGGCGGATGTCTGCGGCTGCATATCCTTGCGCTGGTCCACATCGATCACAATGCAGTCGGAGTAGGGCGGCGGGGGTAGATCACATTTGACAACACTGTCATAGCTCGGCGGCATTGTGTCCACAATGCGCAGCACATCATTCTGCGAATTGATCTGCAAACGTGACCAACTCAAATTATTATACGATTAGTGTCTATATGTGTTGGTGTTTGTATACTTACGTGATGCAGTGTACTACTGCTGACACGATTGCCGGCGTCATCGATGGGCCCGGCCCAAATGCAGACGCCCATGCGATGTGTGACATAGCCGCAGATGATGACGCTGATCACCAGCATCCCAATGCCGAGGGCAAAGACCACCCAGCGTGAGTCGGGGCTCTCGTGCATATCGTGCAGATTCTTCTCGAGCTGCAGGGCGCACATGATTAGTACCGGCACCGCCACCATTGCCACCAGCAGATCGACAATTGGACGCTGATTGCCCGGCGCCGCACGAAGCGGCACACGTCCGGCGCCCAGCGGCGTCTGTCCGCCGGGATTGGAATGCGCGCCAAAGTTCTGGCTGCTGCTGTTCGGCGTCAATGTGGAGCGGGCCACAACGGTGTTGTGATTCTGTAGCACCATGCTGCGGGAGAGAGAGAGAGAGAGAGAGAGAACTTATAGAGTAATTATAGAACATATCTAAAATCGAAATACATCTAAATATGAGCAAAAGTTGTGTTGGTTAAATAATCGCTATGCTTCTCTCAAGCTATGCAGACTCCCCATTATATATATTAATCATTTTTTTAAAGCTCATTTCTTTTATACAGATATGATTCACATTCAAAATCAGTTTACTGAATTTCTAGCATCTTTTGGAAGTTCTTAATAAATTCTTCTGGAAATATCCGTTCGACTGTTTCACAATGGGCAATAGAGAAACATAAACAATCTTTATATTATGATTAAATAGTTAGCTGTATATTTTTGTTTAAGTGTTCGAAGCAATATCATTTGATTTCATTAGAATTATTAAGTGGGCAATACCATTTTTGTATTGGTTTGTTGACATTCAATTGGATATTCAAGAAATGTCTCCATCAATTTTACTAACTCAAATTGATGGCAGCGGGGTAAACATTGGAATTGCAGCCAGACTGTGTCTAGATTTGTATCTGTATCTGGTGTAAATGTATCTCATGTGCATACCTGGGATCAAAAGCATTGCTTAGCAATAAGTCGTAAACAGCTCGCATTTTGCTTCGGTTTCTGATTGGTTTTGGACTTCTCGAATGCTCGCCTTTTATTGATATCAATTTAATAGTTTATGATTGCTTTATATGCATATTGTTCACTGATTTCAATGTGAAAACTATCCGAGTCTTTAGTGTTTTCTAAATTTTTGTTGTCGTTTTTTCTGATTGAGTTGCTACGTGACAATTAATTGTTTAACCTTGGTTTCTATCGCAAATGTGCAAAAACTCAAGTTGCAATTTTCAGATAAGAGGGAGTTCAGAGTTAAAGCTAATTGCGTTAGAAAACCAACTTGAAACCATATCGAGTATCAATAAATCACAAGTTGAGTGGAAATTGAGCTAATGTAGAAAGCAACCGCAATTGATCAACTATTGATTCAAGTCTCAGCTTGCAGATCGTGTGTAAGGGTTGGGTGACGATTGGGAAATTTGAGCGACCTTCGCTTGAAATGGAAATTCATTGAAAGACTGCAATCGGTTAAATTAAAATTCACTTGAAGTTTTGTGATCGGTTTTTATATGTTTTTGTTGGGCTTCCCAATAACATTTGCATACGGTTTTTTCCCGATGGAATCTAAACGAATCATTCCCGCTAAATGTTATGTGTGATAAATTGCAACACGTATAAGCTTATAAGCTTTACATTTAATTTAATTTAATCCGTCTTCGAATACTAAGAATTACAGTTTTATTGTCAAGAAATCCACATAGGGTTCAAAGATAAAAACAAGTTCGAATGCCTGAACACAGCTGATCTTAAATGAACTTTTACAGTTGATTAATAGTGTGTCAGGGTGTCTTCTATATTAATTTGCAATCAAAATCTTTACATTTGTCTATTTTATTGCTATCGGAAATCGATTTCTATCGATATTCGCAGAAAACGGTGGCAGCTATCGACAAAATGAAATAAACCTGATCTGCGCGTGGCTTACATATTCACACAGACGGACAGACAGAGATCGACTGTTAATCCTGATCAAGAATATATATACTTTATGAAGTCGATATACTATCGACTATCGAAAGTATGCTAATCGAAACATTCAAGAACGCATTTCCAATCGATAAAATTATAGTGTATTGTGCAAAGTTTTCAAACTTGAGTCGGTTCAACTGGAATTAAGTCACTTAGAGAAAACAATATATACGAAAACTATACTAAAATATATTTATAAAATGAACATAAATGCAAATAGTAAAAAAGTGTTTTTCTATTTTATCATAAAAATAACATCAAACACCTGCTGACGTTCAAAGCGGCGTATACTTAATATGCAAAAGCACCGGCAGATACACGGCTGGGCTGCTTTCTGGCGCCACGTCGAACAGGTTGGCAACGCACACGTGTAGTGGGCGAGTGGGGGTGGCTGGGAGGGTGGTTAAATGCATTTAGAAATCGGCGATGGCCGATTTGCAGCTGTGCATCACGAGATTTTCGCATGCACTTGAGGAGGGGCAGCTGGCATGCTGGCGGCATAGACAATGGCGTAGGTGTTGAAAGCATCGGAGGGGTATTATTTTTATTGCCACATTCAATTAATTATATGTCTATTGCCTGAACTCATTACAAATGGAAAAAATGGCATGGCGCAGTTGTGAATACAACCACACAACAGGCAGAAGGAGGCAATTGCGACCACATAGAGTATATATATTCTTGGCCATCGTTAACAGACAAGTCCCTGTCTGTCTGTCCGTCTGAATGATCGAGCCGTTCCCAGTGCCTATATGAACCATATAAGTTCTCGAATATCACACGCAGATCAAGCTTTGTTCATTTTATCGCCAACTGCTCACGTTTCGCAAATATAAATTCAAATCAATTTCCGATAGCAATAAAATAGATCGAATTTTAAAGATGTAGCCTACGAATTGATATGGAATGCAAGTACTCTGATATATTATTGATCAATTGTTAGAGTTTCATTTAACAGATTTTGTTAGCCAAAACATATTTTCGAAATGGAACAAACTAATTTCAGCAAGCCTATTATGCAGGTATATGTTTCGGTCTAGTTGTTTGACCAGATCAAGCAGACTTGTTTCTTGTTTCTTTATTACTTAAATACACAGATAGACAATTGGAGATTGGAGAGTAAGCTATTGGTTGTTGTCAAGCAGCAAGGCGGCAGACAGCACGACACCTGCCAATTAACACTTTGGCGACGCAAACAACAACGGCGAGTTGCTCGCGAATTATTACTAATTAAAACCGATGCGACTTTTGATTTCGCAGGCTCAAACCGCCGCGCAGCGAACCTCACCGGCCAAATGTTAAAGCATAACTGGAAAAGTGCATGAGAAAGCGGAAAAATAATGTAAGAGCAGCAAACGGCAGACTGAAGCACAGAATAAATAAAATTTGTCAACGCCAAATGGCAACACGAGACTCCACTAACAACCACAACAATAACTCACTCCATATTGTGTATTACACACACACACACACACACACACACACACACACACACACACATTGTTGTAATTGGCAAGTTCGTAATGTAAATGTTTCATTTTGGCCCGTTCCGCTTTTGTCTTTGCCATTTTCATTGCCTTTGTCTCTGTCCCTGCCTCTGCCTCTGCCTCTGGCTCTGGCCGGGGCTAACCGGTTCGCACAGCCCACAAGATGCACAATTTTTAATTCACAGGCACAGAGACTGAATTCTGATTCTGTTTGTTGATGTCGATGTCGATGTTGTTGTTGTTGTTGTTGCTGTTGCTGTTGCTGTGTGTGCTCTTAATTGGGCGCACCCCAGCCTCAACAGACACCAGCGAGATCATATTACACCAATGTACTACGCCTCAAGATCTGAGCGTGTCACGAAGATCACTGCAAAACCACATTTGAGTCGGCTTGCAAATAATGTGCATACATTTTTTCAGAGGCTTTTCCATTTTTGTGGCAACAAACAATAGACGGAAAAGTGGCTCTTTCAAGTATAAATATTAAATGTCTTAAAACCATGACAAGCACCTTTAAGTCTAAGTTGAGTCTTCTGCTTGTATCTATATGAAATCAGAGAATAATTTAAATATGGTTTGTATCTATTCATCATTAAATTTGTTTTAAAGCTGATTATTAACAATAAAAACAAGTAGCAAACCAAATAGCTTAACCCAGAAATATATTATCTAAGCTAGAATCCGGTCGAATTTATACTTTTCACTTACATTATTACTTTTAGTACATGCTCAACTTAATTTGAGATTACTATTCTTGATTAGAGATATTCTTTATGAGCGATTAAAATGTAATGATAGCCTTCAGTGCAACTTGTGGCTACTCTTGAGCCGCCGCTGGTCAGATGCAATGCTATTAATGGTCAATTGTGGTGATTGGTTTTTGGCCACAGTTGAGTGGCAGCCGGCAGCCGGCAACAGCTTTTTTGTGGGGGGAAATTGTGTAAAGTCAGCTGCCGCAATTGCAATTGCAATTCTCAACGCGAGCCGCTCATCATTTTCCTATTCTTTCAGCTGTTGCAGCTTTGACCTTGAGTCAGAGCAAGACAAAAACCTGCTGACGCCGATGATGACGATGATGATGGTGTTGGTGATGATGATGATGAGCATTCGTTGATGATGTTGTTGTTCTGATTGTAGACACCAATATATTGGCCATGTGGTCTGGCAGCAGGGCGTGGCAACCAATTGCACGTCTCAGCTGTGGGAGCGCGTGATTTTCATATTCATTTCGTTCGTGTTCGTTGCGCTTTTTGTGTGCTCGCATTTGGTGATAAGAGATGCGCTAGAAATGCACAGCAAATGAGGCAGCAGCTAGACTCAGCCAGACTCATTAATTACAATTGCAGTTGCAATTTACAAAGATAATATTTGCTTGTCTAAATGAATGACCGTAGATACGAGTCAGTTGATGCTTCTGCCGCTGCTGCTGCTGCTTTTGCTGCTGCTTACTTCTGCTGCTGCTGCTGCTGCTGCTGCTCACTTCTGCATACAAATAGATACAGATATAATAGCCTGCGCCCAGATGACAAATGTAAATGTTTATTCGCTGTCAATACCAGTTTCATTAGGCAAGACTCTTGACTGATAAGGCCATGCCAGCGACTGCAACAGCGACGACGACGACGGCGACGGCGACGTCGACAGCGACTCCTGTCCCTTGACCAAATGAACCGGTTAACGGTTAACACGCATTGACCCACAACAACAGCAACAACAGCAAAAACCAAAACGTGATCGGCTTTTAATGGCTTGTTGTGTTTGTTGTGGTTTCTCGATTTGCATTTGAATGCAATCGAATTATTGATTTTGGCAATACTCAACATTATTCGTATTGCACACTGAGAAGCCAGAGAAAGAAGACACACATATAAATAACTTCGATGACTAATTCTGAAATTCCATTTCACTCATCAACTAAACACGACTAACAACAACATACATTTTATTGCTCAATAATGCAATACATAATTCCAACTTCAACTGATCTAAACATTGGAACAGAGACAAAATTGCGCAATTCATATTTCAATATCCGTCCAAGTCAAAGTCTCCTTTTAGCCTTTGATTTTGACTTCTTTTGTCCAAGGGCCATCTACATCTGGCCGTTAATAAAGAGTCTTGGTAACGATTGAAGGTGCATTTTAGGTCAACATTGAATTGTTTCGCAAGTAATTCTTGAGTAGATTCTAGACTCTATTCGGGAGAAGTATGTCGTTGTTATCTAAATGATGTGCACACAGCACAATTAAAATTCATTATAAGACAATTAAGAATGTTCCCGTCGAGAGAGCTCGACTAATAAACACTTTTATTCTTGCATATATTCCCAATTGGAAGTCTCCAGTTCTTTTCGTCTGGCAGATTGATGTGTTCATGTCGACGGAGGGACAAAGAGCCATGGCATGGATCGACTTGGCTGTGCAAGCTGATCAAGAATATATATTTCGCATTTTTATCTCAAATTAAGATGTACATTCCCAAATCAGTTGATTTTAAGTATAGGAATACAAAGGAAAAGTGTTGAGCCAACAAACTTGGTTTCTGGTTCTACGTTTTGGCATCAATCGACTTGAACCAAGACTCCATTGTTGGCACTTTGTGCTCTTTTCATACTTATATATTTCTATAAATACAGTTTTAGGTTGTTGTTTTGTTTGTTCTGAGGTTCATTTTGCGTAAGAGACTTGAGTATTTAGTTGGTCTGCTCTTGTCTGCTGCGAGCACATTCAAGCTCCGCGCGGGCGGAAATACGTGTCTAGATACCGACTCGCATTCATTCACTTGACTGCACTCGATTGCATTCAGTTTCATTCATGAATCTCTCTCTCTCTCTGTCTCTCTCTCTCTCTCTCTCTCCGTCTCTCTCTCTCCGTCTCTCATTGCAGTCATGGAGCAGCGACTGCTGTCGATTTCCACTCGGATGCGGACGCCTAATAAGTATATGTAATATGTACCATACTTATAATCTGTTTACATATATTATCTATTTACATATATATGCATATGCTTAAGACATGCACATACATATATGTAAGGTCGTTTATATCTGCTGCTGGTATTGTTGGCATAAGATAAACAAATGCGGACAAGGGCAAGTGAAAAACTTCCCGGGACTATCTCGGGGCCGGTCATCAAAGTGTCATCGTTGCGCAAAACAACTTTAACAAATTGTCTGCCATAAACGTAACTTGTGATATCTGAGAACAGTCCAAGACATCAACAACTGGCACACAACTGTAGTTATAACCCAATTACCAAAAACCGAGCCAGGCAAACTCCGATCAATTTCGTTAATCTATGCATTATCGCATAATCTGTGCAAACATTCCAATTGATTGGCTATAAGCATGTCAGGTATCTTTTACAAATTTCGCATATTTTCTCTTATTTCATTTGTTGGGCGGTTTTTTTTTCGGAAATGGCTTCCAATGCAGTTCTTCTGTTGGAAGTACTTCTTGTCTGGCTTGCAGTTTCGCTTCAGTTGGGAACCTTCGGCGAAGGTTTCAAGCTCAACGCGTTTCTCAAGACGCGTTGTCAGCAAACTGCATGAAATTAAAACCAAACCGTCGCGACTGCCAACAGATAGACCGACTTGAAGATACCCTAACTTATGCATATAGATATGCATGCACAAAGAAGGGTTGTGCATTTTGTCATAAGCTTTCAGAACAGATAGTTGACGTACGAGAGGACACTATATGTAAAACATATAAATATACATACTTGATAATATGTAATCATCATGGACTTGGACACTTTGTCGACATTCAGAATTGTTATTACCCATTTTACATTTAAAAAACCGAATATTGGCCCTGAGTTTGCATTGTAAAGATTGTCGCTTCCATTGCGTATTGTATTTATATATATATATATATATATATATATGTGATCGCGACTTAAGCGAAAAGCAAATATAAATTAAAGACAGCAGCAGCGGCAACAATATTGACTCTAAAGTCATTAAAAAAAAGTAAATGTTTTTAAACTGATAACGGCAAATTGGAATTCAAATACCTCATTATTAACCCCAAAGTGATCACAATTATGGCCAACACAATTGTTTGCAGCTAGCCTAAGACGCTTCCCCTTATCAGCCTTGTAAGTAAGTAAATCTATGTAAATATGAAATATTTGCTAAAACCCCCAAGCAGCGACTGTTGCCTGTTGCCGGGCAAAAGGATTCACTTTCAATGCTTATCGGCTGCATTTGTGTGCCAAGTCTGAGAAGATTTCGAAATGGGGCTTACCACAAAACAATCGCCCTGAAATAGAACCTTCTTGATCTGAAATATGTATTATATCTTAATTGAAACACACATTGTGTTGTGCATCTAGGGAAAGTAATAAAGATTACTCATCTATATAGTGGTGAGTGGTACTCAGTGTAAAAGAAACTTCTCATTTCTGGATTAGTGGGAAATATTTGTGTTTTTTCGAAAAACAATATCCAGAATCTTGCATTTTCACTTTATGACTTTTGTGATAATGGTTAGCCTTAGTCATGCTCACTGCGGACGGTTCTCGAAATGTTGATGGAGATTTTCTTGTGTTTGTTGCGTCTGAAATCATGAATTTTATGCAATATATTCTTTTTTATCTGGCTGCTTGTGTTCAGCGCGTGTCTGGCGCAACATAAATTGTCTACAAACTGATAACAAAAACAACAACAACAGCAACAACGAGAACAATAAAACAACAACAACAACAACAAGAAGAACATTTCTGATATCTACAATAAGACCCAAGACAATTGCGACTAATTACGGGGCGGCAAAAATAAACGAACACAACTTGAAATGTGGCCCAGTTTGTTGTTTTTGTTTCAGATGTATTTACAAGGGCGTCGACATACCGACGGGGAGGGGGGTGTACAACAGTTACATCACAACTTTACATTGCCGAAAGAAAATTGAAAAGATTTGATTTAACTTCAGCTGAGTTTTTGGAAAACCTTTGGAAAACCGACTTAGATTCAAATGTATAAGTAAATTCGCAACAATTCGCCGCCTTTTCAATTAGGGCGCTCCACTTGTGGCTTCAATCGTAAATTAGGGGAAAAGAGAACTATTTGGCCCCCGCCGCGGCTGCCCCTTTGCGAAATGCTGCGTGCGCCCTTGCCTACATATGTAACTGTAAGCCATGTGTGTAGTCTGTGTGTGTGTGTGTGTGTGTCATATCTGCACAGATACCACCCCATATTGTAGGGGTATATGTATATGTACATATGCTGCGGATACTAGATACTATACGGTCGGTTAAGGCGAGGCTGGGATGTGGGAACAGCATTAATGCATTAATTGATCGCAGTCCCGCTTTTTATTGTGAGTCTTTGGAATGATGGCACATGAAATTTGTTGGCGTTGTCGCATTTTGATTGACTAAATTACGCATCACTTCAAGGGCGGCCCGAGGGGCGGGGTGGGGTGGGCTTGGGGTTTCTAGGGAAAGAAGAGCTGGCCAATTTGCTGTAAGAGTCTTAGACGAGAATGCTGCTGTTATTTTATGATGCGGATGCTGTACGCGTTACTCGCAGTTCCTGTTTGGTCACGTAGTCATTTGACAATCATTGGAACTTGTCGTTATGGTTTTTATATACACACACACACACATACATACATACATACACATGCATACATGTGTATATTTTTTGTTATTTTTCTTGACTTTTATACATATATGCATATGTTGCTATATTTTCTTTTTGTGATATGTACACATTTTGTTTTTGATTAGTTTGTTTTTATATGTTTATTATTATTTTTTTTTGTCTTTATATATATGCTGTTGCTGTTGCTGCTGCTTCGCTGGACTACGTAAGAAAATACGAAATTCAAAAATTCTATATATAGAAATTAAAAGCGAAAATTCTAGTGTCGTCGACAGCGATCTTTGTTTTGTTTGATTTGCTAATGTTTTCTTCTTAATTTTGTACGTTTTACTTATGGTGTTGCAAATCTGTTTTCGTTGTTATCAGTGGTGCATATAATGTTTTATCGATAATCGATTAGATAAGATACAGGATACGATAAAGTATAAAATAGATGAGTGCTAATTAGCTGTGCAAATATATATTTGCACTATTGACAATGCAATTTGCGTGTTGTGTAATATATTTTCAACAGATCCTCAACGGGTCCATCCTTCTGCGCCTATGCACAAATCGGTCGGTATTTATTGAGACACCGCCAAATGCATAAACAAATAGTGTTTTCTATTTCGTTGTTGCTGCGGCTGCTTATCGCAGCTGAGTCTGAAGAGTCGCCGTGCCAATCAGTGCTAAATTGCCTGACTGCTGCTTCACCCCCGACCCCTCGCTACAGGCCCCACAACACCCCACATGAAGCAATTTATTTATAGCCCATACACACAATAGCGCAACGAAACGGCAAACAGCAAAGAGCGAAGAGCGAAGAGCGAAGAATTGAAACATGTTTATGTTTGCCGAATGTTTCTTTTTATACCCTGTACCCAACGATTAATCAACTATTTAATAGGGTATAATGAGATAAATTCATTCAGATCAAGTTCATACATTTTCAATTTCATGCATCGGAAAATAGGTCATCGTTAAAGATTCACTAATCCATTCGAGGCGGCCACTCTCGACTAGAGTCCGCTTGCCGAGGGTAGTCAGGATCGGATCTTATTATGCTATTGGCCATTAAGAATCAACATCGGACATACTTTATCATATAGCTCCTATTTTGGCTAATTAATAATGACATTTAGACGAGAGCAGATCGACTCCGGTCTGCTGCTTGTCTAAGTTATTTCGCTGTTATTTCTTGTTTTTCTTTTATATTTCTTTTTTATTTGTTCCACATTTGTTTTGTTTTAATTTTTTGTGTTTTGCTTTCATTCGCTACTCACTTCAAATTGTTTTGGTCTCTTCCTCTCTTCTTCTTCTGTCTCTCGTTCTCGTTCTCGCTCGCGCTCTTTCCTCCTTGGTTTTGTTTTTTATTTTTTTTTGCCACTCTCGAAGTTCTCCTGTTGTTGGCGTATTTCGTTTTTCGTTTTCGCTTTCACATTTGTATTTCAAGGAACACAACAACAAAAAGAAAAAATGACACTCAAGAAAAAAAAATAAAACAAGCAACAAATCGAAAAGTGTTCAAAATGTTTCAACGCCAAATTTTGAACTCGCGTTTTTTGTTGTGTGTGTTTGTGTTTGGTTTTGGGGAAAATGTTTTGATTATTTTGGATTGGTGTTGTGCGGCTGTTCGTGCTGCTGCTGTTGTTGTTGTTGTTATTTTTGTTGTTGCTATTGTTGTGGTGGTGGTTGTTGTTGTTATTGTTGAGATCGAGACCGTTGGCATAAATGCGCATACATTCAGCTTCACCTGATTGCGGCGTTTGCAATGCGCTCTGTGGCAAGTTGAATGCACTTTTTGGCAATCTCACGGCTTCAAATGCCAATGCGAATGCGAATGCGAATGCGAATGCGGATATGAATGACGATTGTATCTCGTGGATTCTATCTATCTATCGCATCTATCTGTGCTGTCGCTGATGCTGATGCTGGCGCTGGCCCTGGTGCTGGTGCTGGCTCTGTGTGTACTCGTATCGCTTCTGGCTGAGCCAAAGATTGTGATCCTCGCTGCCGCTCTCAAAGGCCACACGCCAGTGCACCATTACAACTCTGGCTGCAATTGATTGCCCCTCGGGCTGTTGCCACAATGATATTTGTTCTTCTTTCGCCTCTTCGACTATCTCGTCTTCTTGGTGGCTACAATCTGGTCGTAGCAAATGGGCTAGTTTTCTCCAAAGCCAGTTCAGGTTGAATGCCAGCAGCAACTGTGTTTTTTTTTTTGTTGTTTTTCTTTTTTTTTTTTTTTTTTTTTACCAGTTTACCGACTGTTAAGGATCTTCAGTGGGCTTTGAACTTCAGAGCATGGCAACGGCCACAGCAACGACAACAAAAATGACACGACGTATACGTGACGACCGGTCTCTTGGGATGCGCCACATAGAACGGTACCGATACGGAGGCGGACCACTCGGACTATGTCTTTCGATCGATCGAGCAAGCGATTCTTCCAAGATTCTTCAACTGAACTCAACTCAACTCAACTAAACTCAACTAAATTGAACTGAACTGAACTGAACTGAACTGAACTGTTGGCGAGCAGCTTTGAGCAGCAACTGTTCGCATGAATCGCACTCTGTCGCCGTCGCAACCGTTGTCGCTGTGGCTGCTGCCGTCCGACATCGACGTCGACATCGACGTCGCCGAGCATCGAAGATGCTGCCACGACGCGTCGACGCACAGTGGGCGCTTTCGTCTCTTTTCTCCTAATGTGTAGATAGATGTATGCATATGCTTTAAAACCCTTTTGTCGGAAACGCATTGAGGGAGATGTCTCCGATCCCATAACGTATATTTACTCTTGATCAGCATCGCTAGTCGAGTCGATATAGCCAGGCCTGTCTATCCCAATTTTGCAACCACAACTCCCACAATTTGAAAGTAATCTTGTTGAAACTTGGCATATATGCGTATTTCTGCTAAGGCCTATATCATATGCCTGTCATAGGGACAAAGGTCGAAAGCTCAGTTTTAAGTTGAGCAAACTTCCCACTTAAATTTAAATGTTTAAGATTAACGACTGGGTATATAATCTTTGCTGTGTCAAACCGCTAACCGTTTTTATTTAGTATTTGTAGTTCGAGTCACGTTTCGTACATTATAACCAAATAGTTGAAGTGACATAAATCTGATTCATCTTATTTTTCTGATATTCCCTCGCCTATGTACAGTGTGGGATGGGGCAGTGCCCTTCTCCCGGAACGCCCTTGGCTATTGTATCTGGTGAATTATTATAATCGAAATCAATAATGAATTCCATTTAAAATCTCATATCTTAATTAAGCCCTATATAAACAGCTATTACAATATTTAAACATGATGTTTGTTGGTTTTTCTTCTTCAAGTTTTGTATTCCTAAAATATATGTATATATAAGACATGGCTTTAGATGTAGATAGATGTATTAGAACATTTAATGTTGATCCTGCAAATCGAAGCGCACTTAATAATGCTCAAACAAATTCCAATAGCTTTAGATAGATTATTTTTGGTATTTATATCGAGCAAGTGGGGCATTGGCCCCACAGTGTGACGTCGTCGTCGCAATCAGCTGATGGTCGTTGACTGAGTGAATTGTTCTAACCCCTCGCACTCTCTCTCTCTCTCTCTCCCTCTATCTTTCTCTCTCTTTCTCTAGAGCGATGTGCGTATTTTATTTACTTAAGTATATATATATATATATTTTTTTTTTTTGCTCTTTTTGCTGCTGCTCTCAGGACATATACATTTATATATTAACAGACATATTTGTGCATACTTCTCGCCGAGACACTGATAATAGCCTTATCTGATTGCCAAGTGACACATTGAGGTGGTGATAATGATAAGGATGATGATATGCCAACACATCGGCTTTACGACCCGCACACTCTAAAACTGGAAACGCAGTACTGTGAAAAATAAACGAGAGTTTTATTGCACCAAATTACTGAGAAAATCGTGAAATAATAATAAGAGAAAATGATTTTTTGAATTGTAACATTTTGACAAACACACGTTGTAAGTTTGCAAATCATCCACATAAATCATATCAGTTTGTTCATCCTTATCGACTTTTTGACCAGTGTACGATACGAAGTAGTTGTAGTTCTGATGCAAACTGGTCGATAAGAGATGGTACTAGGGTTTGCGTGGTACAGTGGCAAAAACAAGCGGCAATCTCCACTCGAGATATGATATTATCCAGCTAGATTGTATACCGCATACCGCGTGCCAAGCGAACTGATGCATTTGCATACACAGATCTCTTCGTGCTCGGCTTATCCACAGCACTTTTAATAGTTCAACAAAACTGTGCTAAGCTTCAAGCACACAAATAAAACAATATTTTTGTTGTCACCAGCAAAGTCCGTAAATTTTGGTAATGCAATGATAATAATGATTTGCAGCTTCGGAGAAAAGCTTCAGATTAAAGAGGAATTTTTGATCTATAAAATATATTGACCTTCAAAGGTAATTGTAATAAAAAAAAAATACATATATAAAAAAAATGCATATTCAAAGATAATTACACAATTACACTTGAATTGAAAGGATTAGACTAACTTCACTATCTACTTATCAACACCAATGCAAATACTATTTATATATATATATATATATAATCGTTATATGCATTCATTTGAACCAACATATTCTAATCAGAATTCATATTGGGTCATGCACCTTTTAGTCATCAGGTTTGACATCGAAAATATGCATATATATATCTTTTATTACAGGCTGTCGAACCTTGAATAACCTAGCATATATATTGTATACTCAATTTCAATTCTTCGATTATTATCTGAATGTTATAAAAACACGCAACAGTTCGTTGTCGCCTATATTCAATTTCCTTAATCGTATTTTATCAATTTATTTTGCAACTGAAGTTTTTTTAAGTGAATAATTTTTTACTCTTTTTTTGTGCTATGTAACGATGTAAATATATATATATATATATATATATATATATATATATATGTATGTAGATACGTACATTATACTTCGAGTCTGTGTTGTGTTATTAAATTTTTTAATTTATCGAACGAATATTTATGATTTTAGTGCTTAACTTCACTTGGACTGGATATTTTCGTTGGGAACTGCTTGGTTCTTTCAAATCACTCAGAAACGACTTAAGCGTTTAAGAGTCCAATTTCTTATTGTAAACCAAACGGAAGAGTTCCAAAATTCATTCAACATTTTTTGTCGAATTTTCTAAAAATCTATCGATCTACTGACATTCTTAAGGGAAGGCAGGTCCAGCCTATGGCTATAGACACATAAGTAGATTAAATTAAATAGATTAAATTTTCAATATTTTTTGTTGCGTATGTGTAAACCTATAGAATTGTAGAGTCGACTGAGATGAGGATAATGCCAATAGACTTCTTTTTATTACTAACTTTTATTACTAACAATTACAAACGGTCGCTTAAGATCGTTTACAGTTACAGCCAAGATTGTATAGGTAGCATTTGTGTGGGTCCAATAACCTATTCAATTTATTTATTCTTATTCATCATTCTGCCGTTACTGGCTGCTGACAGTGCAACGGACTTGACCAAGATCAAAGATTTCTAGTTAATTTCTTTGGCCTGACCCACCCCCGATAATCTGCTCTTGTGTTTTGTGGGGTTTTTTTTTTGTTTTGTTTTTGTTATAGGTAAAACGTGATCGGAACCAAAGCCGGAGCTCGGCTTGTTGCTAATTTGCGAAATGAATTTGAGTTTTGCTATTGTGGCTTTACATTTACGGTGTCACGTCCGCAGCCTTATCGGACCCCGACTAGAGCAGAGCAGAGCAGAGCAGAGCAGAGCAGTAGAAGCCCAGCAGCGTAGTCTCTACAATCTGCACACGAGTAAGTCCGCTCACGAGCCCTGCATCAATTAGATAACTGGTTCAGCTTGGTTAGAGCCGTGTGCAGATAACTTGGCTTAATTTATAGGCATTGATAAGACGTTTGAACTTTATGGACCAGCACTGCGACGGGAAGTGCTTAGAAGCAGCAGCAGCAGCACCACCACTGTCATCGTTGCCTCGTCGGCGGCGTTATCAATCCGTATTAGGCTTATCTATCTGGTTAGGTAAACAACGCAATCAGACAACAACAGACAACGTTGATTCCAAAAATGCTTCCAGCACGAACTCGACTCGACGCAGCCCGATTCGAATGCTGGCCAAAAGCCTTAATAACCTATACAATATACCAAGAAAAAAATAAGTAAGTTTATTAGATTATGGTGAAATCAAAGAACAGAAAATGTTCTTTAAAATGATGAAAATAATATCAATAAACAGACAATGATCATCATTGAAAATGCTTTTGGGTCTGACCAGGAAATATATAAAATAATCTTTGCAGAAGCTTACCGCAAATCGTCCTTCCAAAATGGTGTACTTTAGATGGATGCAGAATAATATTTAAAATTAAGCTAATATCATAATAAGTTTCGAATTCGATCTGCTTGATTTGAACTTTGAGTCCCAAAATAGAACTTTGCTCGTTCAGATTTATCATCTCAACTCAAATGCTTTTCCAGATTTGATGTCTGATAAATTATATATACTACAGCATACCAGAAGGTACTATCAGGTGTTGTCTGGTGCAAATATTTATATTTGTATCTATCACTATTTTTTACGTTTCGGTTTTAAGACTATTTTGTTGTTATTCGCTTTCAATTGATACCAACGCCAAATACACAATCTGTTCCGGCGGGCTCAGAACTACTTCGAGAGCCTTTAAAACATTTAGATGCCCCTTCACTGAAATAGAGAGAGAGAGATGCACAGAGAGAGAGAGAGAGAGAGAGAACGAGATAGAGACAGAGAGAAAGAGTGGTGTAAAACTCGGATTGTTGTTAGTATGTTGGCGTTACAATTCAATTTGTTTAAATTGTGCCTTTATTTATTTAGTGTTTCGTCAAACAATTTACAATAAACGCAAACGCTTGTCTAAGAATTCGCAGAATGTACGAGTACCCAAATCGAGGGGCTCCAGAATCTAGAATTTAGAGACTAGAAACTAGATGCTGCATACTGGGAGATTCTTGCCAAGTCCTCTTAGTGTGGCTCAAAAATATACTTATATACTTATGTACGTATATGTTAAGTACAATACATTTAGCGATGCTGAGATTGATTTGGTAATTAGTTGCTTGTGTATTCGCTTTGGCTTGGCATTGATTCGATTACTCGACATTTATAACTACTTTGCGCGTACATCGAGGTAAATAAATGTATTAAATAAATCAAAAGAAAATAATAATACAATTAGCAGCCAACAAGACAAAGACCCGATTGAAATTGCTTGAGTGAAGTTTATTGTTTGACTAGTTGCTAAACGTTTTCGCGAATACGGTTTGGTTGCATTGAGTTTTATAGTTTTCAGCGTTTCGGTTTACCTTTTATTTTGTATTTTGTATTTTGTATTTTGCATTTTGCATTTTGTATTTTGTAATTTTATTTGTATTTGTATTTTACTGAACGGTGGGCAATAAAGGAAACGAGAACACATATGTAAACAGGATACCAACATTACATTTGAGAACGCAAATAATGTTAGAATAACTAACATGGATAATACCTAGTATGTATATTATATATATATACTCGCATGAATGTATTATGTGGTGTAATAGAAAGCCAATTTAGCAATTGTACTGTTTACTATAGTTCTAGTCACTTCTGGTGTTCATTTGCATGACTTTTGTTGGCACCTCTCCTCGTTCATTCACTTCTTGGTTGGTTTGTGTGACTTTTTGGTATTGATATAAATTTGACAACTAGCGCACATTGAGACTGTATTTGAATACAATGTTATAATTAATAATAATTTATTTGCAGCTGCTGGTGCAGCTGCTGCTTGCTGCTTTTGTATACGTTTAAAATTAGACACCATTTACAAACATACAATACAATACAATACAATACAATTACAATTACAATTACATACACAAAGAGATTTTGGGTTTCTTTCTACCGATTATTAAATTAGTGACCGCCGCCCAAAAGTAGGCAATAATTTTTTCCAATATTTACTCGCTCGCCTGCATTTGTACGTTGTGAGTAAATATATTACTTCATTCGCTTAGAGGACTACACTTATCTTAATTGCTAGACCGACTTGATCGGTATATGCAGCTCTTTACTTGAGATCCCTTGAGCGCTAATGCCACTATACATATGTATATATGTAAATGTAAATGTATATAATATACTAAGTATTACATTATATATATTATATTATAATGTATGTATGCATTTTAGTATGAATACATCTATATATTTGTGTATGCATGTGTGTGTGTCTGTCTCTGTGTGTGTGTCTGGGTATATATTTAATTTGAATTTCCTTGCTCTTGTTAAGCGTATGTAGTTGTAGTTGTTGATGTGCTCAGATGTTGGCTCAATTCGCATAGATAATATTAAGTACTGTAGCAAAGCTTGTAAGCTGTATTTCCCTAAGATTGCTATTGAGAAAAATGTAACTTGATTGGTTGGCCTGCCACTGTGCATGTGCATATCTGTGTATATATGTGTGTAGCTCAGCTACGAGTCAGGTATACATGGTTATGCAGTCCTTACTTAGCTCACCTCTTCACCTCCCTCTCTCTCTCTCTATTTGCTTTTATATATCCTTATCCTTTTCTTTTCATCATCCTTACCCCCAGTTGTATCTCTATGGTTTGGAAAGCTAATCTTTTTTCGGCAATTGGTTGTCTTTCTTTCACTTTTATTCTAGTCCTGTTGGAGTTGTCTCTTGTTCTCGATTATCGCACACAAACATATACATATATATAGAGTATCGCACACACACATATATACATATGCACACATACAAACAAATATACAACACACGAAAGGCGCTGAGGCGCACAAAAAAAAATATACATAAAGAAATATGGCAAAAACTATCTTCTTTTAGTTTTTTTGGAATAACGTTTACAAATTGTTTAAGATTAATGTCTTTGTTGCCCTTAGCGGATATGTGAAAATGTGTGTGTGTGAGCGTGTGTGTGTGTGTGTGTAATAAGAGGAACGAATTGTAAGAGGAGCTGTACGTACGTATGTGTGTATGTATGTTAGTAAGCAAGTGAGGCTTTAGATAGAGCGAGTATAAGTAGCAAGTAAAAAGTAGCGAATAGTAAGTAACGAGTAGCGTGTTCGTTCTATGAATTGATTTTATTGCTTCGATTGTTGTCGTTTAGTTTTGAGATTTCTCATACGCTGCTCATAGTGTGAATAGTTTTTGTAACACATGCGAATACAAGTAAATTATGCTAAGTACTCGTTTATGTACTATGTTGTCATAAGGTAATTTTTGGTGTTTGGATTCCATTTAGTGGCACTATTTTTATGCTATTACCTAAGAGATTATTTTGTATATGCACTTTAAGTAGTTGCTTTTTGGTGTTTGCGGTTACAGTTCGTTAATAACATGGTTTGGCTCTTGTATTTCTTGAATAACGATTTATCTCGGCTACATTATTATTATTTGATTTTTTTTTGTTTTTTTTTTTGTTTTTTTTTTTGTATATATTTTACTCTTACTTTCTCTGCTGCTGCTGCGGCTGCTGCTTTCCTATTTCGACAATCACTTGGCAGTTTTATCATTGGTGTTTTTTAGTTTGCATTGAGTTTGTTTTAAATACGAGAATTTCGGAACGCAGGACACGATACAAGGAAACAGGAGTGGACGTCGACAGTGGGGAGGCGGGAGAGGGGGGGGGGTTACTAACTACGTACAAATAGTTTGCGGGGTCACATTGGGTTAACGGTTAACAGAACAAGGTTAAGAACACACGCGACCTAGTGGCAAGAGGCAAGGTATTAATTAATAACTATTAATAGGTAACAACGTTAAATATACATCAAAATACGCGTCCAAATACGAGCACTACAGTTCATACTAACACACACAATTTCATCCAACGCATTGTCTATCACCGGGACCGGGACGAGGTCCAGGACCAGGACCAGGACCAGAACCACGACCACGACCAGGACCAGGACCAGAACCGGGACCCGGCCCAGTACACAAAATCAGCTCAACTCGATTGTGAGCTGCGTCCGAATGCCGGAACAGGCAATTCGGGTTCCTCAGCGTTTCTCAACGCTTCACCCCAAAGAGATTGGGTATGGACTTGATCTTCTTGCGCGAGCAGTTCACATAGTCCTTGTACATGTCGGAGCGTAGATAGCGCGAGTAAGAATCGCTCTTCATCAGATGATACACATGCGAGGCAGCCACATCGAAGCACCAGCGATTTGGACCATTTGGCGAGTTAACAGCCTCGCGTGCCAGCTCCACAGATTTTGAGTCCACGTTCACTGGACAGGGTGCATCGGGTGCGAGAAACTCTTGCCAAATCCGGTGTATGGCCTCCTTGATTTCGGACTGTGGCAGCGCCTTCATCTCCTGCACCGATTCCCAGAATCTGACATAAGCGAAAGTAGCAGTGATCAAATTGTTAGTTGTGCGACTATTGTGCGCCTACTATTGCCACTCACTTGAGATTCTCGCCGCTGTACTCCTTCTCCAAGAACTTGGTGAACTGGTCGCGCCCAATGGCATCGTTGAGCAGCTCGCGCAGACTGAACGCCCATCGCTTGACCCGACGCACAGGAACTTCTTTGCTGCTGTGGGCGAAATCAGATGCAGATGGTAATCCAAATTGAACGGAGCCATTGACTTTTGCTTACGGCTTACCTATTTTTCTCGGTATCCCACATTTCGGTGCTATCCGTTTGCCACGGATTGGGTAGCTCCGGCAACGTTATAAAGTAATCGAACTCATTATACTGATCGTAGTAGGCAACCAAACTAAAGTACAACAAAACGAAGCAAATCCATTGTCAGATGTATATGTATATGGATATGTACATATATATGCATTTGTCAGATGTATATATATATATATATATAGATTTGACTCACGCCTCAGCCGCCTTGGACACTTTGATTGTGCGCCGCTCGAGCTTCTGCTTACGAAGTGCAATTATACGCGTCAGCTGCTCGACGGGATTCTTGGCCACAGAGGCACCAGATGAGCCGGTGCCGTGACTGGAGCCGCCGCGTCGATAGGCCTTCTTAATATCAATCTCGGTGGTATTGACACAGCCCGGCATCGGCCGGTGCACATCCCAAAAGGCGCGCTCCTGCGAGTCCAGCACCTTGCGCTCCAGTTTGTCCCGCTTCTTGGCCACCTTGCTCTGCGATTCGGCCTGCCAATTGGAATCAATGTGATCGTTTGGATGGTCGTCAATGATTTAGTTATTGTTAGATGATAACGCACCTGCATGAAGATGAACTCCCATTTGCGCGAGAACATCTTCTGCAGCTTGGCCAGATTCTCGGCCTCGTAGTCGGCCAGCTCCAAGCGTGTCTTGTTCTGCATGGTTCGCTTGCACAGATAAACCGCATAGTCTGTGTTCTCCGGCTCCCAGCAGTTCGATGGCCAGAAATATGGTGTCTGAAATCTAACGGAACAGCAGTGAAAATTGGAGGATTAGAGAACAATTCGAGTGGCGAGATTGCAGCTGGGTGGGTTACCTGTAGAAGGTGCCATCGTTTTTCACGGTCAGCGCATGATCATCAATGGGAAAGATGTAGCCGTGCGAGCTAAGCAAATGCGCAAAGTGAAGCGCCTCTGTCACATCCTCCACATCGAAGTTCTTCAGTATCCAGGCAACCAAATCAGCACCCGTAAATACCGATGGCACCTTGCTCATAAACGCCTTCACCGTGCGCACAGCCACTCCGCTCGACTCCGCCTGCATCTTCTCAATGATGGCCTCCATCTGCAATTAAGATATACACATAAACAACGAGAATATATATATCAATTCACTTGGTGTATTCTGAGTAGCCATACGATCATCAATGGATTACAAAAACTAATGCAATTGTTGTCAAATCTCTTTGATTTTTATATAAGCCATAATTTGACATTGGAAATTACAAATCTCGAAATTGTTATCATTTTATGCTGAGCAATTTGACTGTTAGTCGATTTCTAAGTGAATGCTAGATTTGATATGACAGGAAATAAATATATATATATATATATATATATATATATATTATATGTTTGTCAGATTGCAAAGTTAACATTTAAAATGCTTAAGCAGCTCTCGAAGCAACGCAGGCAATCTAAAATGAAACTCTTCAAAAGCGAGTAAGTTTTGAAATGTTGAAATCGATATATTGGATATATCATGTATATATATATACATATATATATATAGATAATTATATATATGCCACTCACCTTTTTATAGACAAGTATATTGGGCGCATCTTCATTCTTGCTGCCCCGCTGCGAATGATGCGATTGTTGCATCGCTGACGGCGTTGCGGTTGGCTGCTGCTGCGGCGACTGCGACGACGACGGCGACTGCGACTGCGATTGGGACTGTGACTGCGAGGATGAATGATGATGATGGTGATGATGATTGCTGCCCACGCTAAGCAGGCCACTTGACTTGGACGCCGTTGATGACCCACTGCCGCTGGGTGCTGTGGCATCCCGAATGCTGACCGTCTTGCTGCTGGCAGGTGGCGTTGCAGCCGCAACTATTGTTTTGCTATTGTTGTCGGCTGCAATCGCATTGTTGCCGCCACCGTAGCCAGTTACCGTGGCATTGGTAGTGATAATGGTGGCGCTGCTGGTGATTATGATTGAGGTGGCGGTGGTTGCGGTGGCGACGCTGCTTATGGTGCTGCTAATAATCTCGCAACTACTGCTTGCATTAACATTCTCCACTTGACCAGTCTCTGGCTCAGCGGGCACAGCAGCAGCAGGGATAGCAGCAGACGCAGCAACAGCAGCAGATGCTGCTGCAATCGCAGCTTCATCTGTATTGGCTTTTACTGCTGCTGCTGCTGTTGGCATTGGCATTGATGTTGTCGCTGGACTGATGTTATCCGTTGCTGCTGCTGTTGTTTCTGCTGCTGCTGCTGCTGCCGTTGTTGTTGTTGTGGTTGCTGTGGTTGCTGCTGCTGCTGCGTCTGGTTGTGTTGATTCTGCTTGTGGTGCAGATGTTGGTGACGCCACTGGCGTCTTGGGTGCGCTGCTCATGGCCAGCGCATTTGTTGCTGCTTGCGTGCTGCTCTGTGTTTTGTCCGCCTCTGAATTCATTGTTACCATCGTACACACCCGCTGCCTCTGCCTCTGACCCGGACTCTGGCACTCTGACACTCCAACTCCGACTCTGGTCTTCTGGTCTCTGCGCTTCTGCGCGGCGAGCTATTTATAAACGCGCCACGCGATGCTTCCACTCTTCAAATGCTGTTTTGTGTGCCTGCTTGTGTGTGTGTGTGTGTGTGTGTCTGTGTGTGTGTGTGTGTATCCTTTTGCGTGCGTTATCGACTTTGCGTTCGCCGTCCGAGTTTGTTAGCTTGCGTAGTCAGTGGGTGCGTGTGCGTGTGTGTGTGTGTATGTGTGTGTGTGTGTGTGTCTGTCTCTGTTGCGTGTTTGTTTGTATGTATGCGTGTCTGTGTGTTGCCTCTGTATGTATTTATGGTGTTTTGTGTGCTGTGGCGACAGGCCAACAGGCCAACAGGCAAAAATGTTGCAACTCCGCTCGTCGAATGTGTGACTTCAATGTAACGCCGCCATTTCATTTATTTATCCACTTATCCAGCTCCATTTCCCTGCATCGCTCGCCGCACTTTTGTCGCCACTTTGCAACGTTTGCGTTTTGCGTTTTGCTTTGTGCGCCTTTCGCTGTTTCACGCTGCTATCACAGTTTTCGACTGCAGGAAAAAAGCGCAGCTAAAGTGCTCAGCACACTCGCACACACACGCCCGCACACACACACACACACACAGACGCGCACACACTCACACGCACATACACACACACACACGCACACGCACACACACAAGAGACGAACGCACGCACTTTTCAATACTTCTGCTCAAGGCACTATTTTGTTGGCCTTCCAATTTTCTTTTCGATTGATTAAATATATATTTATGATTTTGCGAGACCTGAATTTGTTGGCAATTCAAGTTGAGGTCCTTTTGCTTAGCTGCTGCTCCTGCTGCTGCTGTTGCTACTGGCTGTGGTTGTGCTGCTGCTGCTGCTGCTGCTTCTTCTTTTGCCTTTAGCTTCTGCTTGTGCTTCTTCTTGTTTTTGGCGTTAGCCTGTAATCATTTTACGTTTGGTAGGAGCGACGACAACGACGACGACGACGATGACGACGACGAGGTGTGCGGCGGCGAGTGGGCAGTGCTGAAGCCAAAGTCAATTCAAGTGCCTCTGCCTATATATGTATGCGTGTATGTGCATGTATGTATGTATGTATGCACGTATGTTTGTCGTGTGCGTCGTTCACGTTCACGTTCACGTTCTCGTCGCGGCTTCGTGCCTTATGAGAAAAGGCGCTTCCTGTAGTCGATTTGCTGTTGCAATCGATTTTTGTTTGCCCAACCTCCCACCCCATAGCTCACACACACACACGCACACACAAACACACACGCACACACACATATATATAAGCGTACACCCACATAAGCTCGCCCACACAGAATGACGAGAGCGCTCCTTCGTTCGCTCTCTCTCTCTCTTTCTCTCTCTCTCTCCCGCGCTCTCGCTCAATTTATGTATGCGCTCTTTGCTTATTGCTCAGCAGCTGTTGTAAATTGCCAATCAGTGTTGCCAATCTGTTGAAAACTATGCATTTATTGGTCACACTGACAACTGAAACATTTGAATTGCATTTCGAATTTGAATTTGTAATTGCTTTATTTAAAAGAATACGATTTTCGGCTAAACTTAGTTGGTAAGCAATACAATTATAACTAACAAAAAAAAAAGAAATTATATATATATATATAAGTATTCATTCGTATATGTATTAAGGCATATTATGCATATGTTGTTTATAGTTGTGTTGATTGGATTTCACTTGAAGCTTGCTTTTTTGCTTCAGTGCTTTTAATTAATTTATAGTGAACTTATTGTTATGGCTTTTATACAAATTTGCGTTAAATTTTGCTGACAATTATATTTATTTCATAAGCAACAACAATCGGAAATATTATTTTCAAATAAATAAAAAATGGAATAGGTATATATAATGGTTATAACTCGTATATATAAACAGGATAGTTGAAAACAGTATTCAAACAGTATTGTTTTTTTTTTGTTTTTCCTCTTATATTTGCTAAGGAAAACAGTAGAACTCACTGGTTCTGTGGCCCATTTAAGACTAAGTGTTTTGTTGTTGTGTAGCACTCAAATAATGCGATACTCGATTATTTGGCTTACACACACTATTATCATATATCATATGCCTATAATTTTCTTAACGGTATTTACACAAGTTTATCAATGCCAATGTCCAATTGCATTCCTGGACATGCATAGATGTAGAGTATGATTTAGTATATGTGCAGTATAAATATATGTATTGTAGCTTGTCGAGGCCTTTTCCGGCCACATCCAATTATTTAGTAGTATGTAATGTAATGTGTAATATTCGATTGGCCTCCAAATCAAAAGGCAGATGTGACCAGTCAAATTGACCAGCTATATTCATAATATATATATTCATTGTTGAGTAGAGGTTGCGCTTCATATCCCGGCACAGACATAGATAGAGAGAGAGTTGGCACCCCTCCAATCTGTAGACTCTGCTCTGAGGCGCGGCGCGGCGCTCGAGCCAAGTCGTCGATGCCTGGATTTGCCCTTGTCATAGATCCCATATAGAAATATAAATTGGCTTCTATTCTTCATCTTCTTCGTCTATTGTTTCTCGTTATCCATCCTAGGCCTGCTCCTGTAGCTGTGCACGGGACTGTCGGACGGGTCGGTCGGACCACAGCGATGCCTGTCCGCCATTCTGCGCCTGGTAGGATAATGGCGGCGGTCCCAGTTGCGCTTGGGGCACCAGTTCCGCCTGCGGATTGAACTGATTGTTGCTGTTGTAGTTGACCAATATGTCGCTGGCCAGGCTGTGGCCAATATTAACGCCCCGATCCGGATAATAATTCTGTTGTTGTTGCTGCTGCTGCTGCTGTTGCTGCTGCAGCTGATGTTGCTGCTGCTGCTGCTTGTTGCTTGGCTGGCGCCAGTGTTTGTGCTGCGGCACGGGCAACAGGCGGTAGAGGGGCTCCGGGGCGGCAGGCCCACTTGGATAACTGGGCACAAAGCTGTACGGCGGAAAGGGTGGATGCTTGCCACTGTTGTGACGCAAACGCTTAAATTGTGGCGCTGGCGGCGGCGTTTGTGGCAGTTGTGGACGCTGCCAGTTGAATTGCGGGGGACGCAGCTGATATGCAGCAGGACGCGACTGCAGCTGATTATCCAGATATGAAGACGACGACGGCGGCGGCGGCGGCAACGGTGGATGTGGGGTGCTGTACACAATCTGCTGGCCAGGATCGTATGGCGATGGCGACTGGTGCAGCTGCTGCAGCTGCTGTTTGCCCATCCTCAGCTGGCGCTGGCGTTGCAGCAGCAGTGTGTCGGGCAAATATGAGTCTGGTTCCTGCTGCTGTAGCCCCTGCTCCTGCTGTTCCCGTTCCCGTTCTCGTTCTCGTTCCCGCTGCAGCTGGAGCTGCTGATGCTTGCCCACGCGCAGCTGGCGCTGACGTTGCGGCTGCGGCTGATAAACGATTGCCTTGAACGCATTCTGATCCTGCTCGTCGGCACTGTAGTTGACCATGGGCAGGAACGGCTGCCGATCAAAATCGGGCGCATGGAAGCGTCCGTTGGCAGCCGCCGCCGGCGAGATGAGATTACTGCGTATCAGCTGGCCGAGTGCTGCATCGTATTCGGAGTGCAGCTGGATGGGCGTACGTGGCTTGGGCGTAATGCTCACGACGGACACATCATTGACGGGACTGGGTGGGGACTTGTAGTGGTGTCGCTTCGGCGGCTTTGTGGCCAGGAAGTCATTGATTGCATTCGACGACTTGATGCCAGTGGGTTGTCGCTTCGCCTCGAAGTACTCGTAGTAAATCGGATTCGACTTGGACAGCGGTGACTGATCTCGATCACGATCCCGATCCCGATCCCGATTCCGTTCCGTATTGCGATCCCTGGTGCGTTCCGTGCTGCTCGTGCTGGACACAAATACAAGCTGTGCGGTGGGTTTTTGACGTAGCTGTGGCTGTGCCGTTGTCGGCTGGTAGTTGACAGGATAAATGGGTATTGGCACTGCCACTGGGACCGGCACGCGCTCCACATACTTATTGGCCGGTCGAGTTGGAGTGGGCGCCTGAGGCAGATAACCAATGGCATTGTACTTGAGTGAGAGCCGCGACGGTGGTCGGGTGGTGCTAGTGGTGCCGCTACTTGTACTGGTAGACGTAGGAGTAGTGCTGCTACTGATATAGGGACGTCGCGTTGACGTCGTCGTCGTTGTCGTTGTCGTCGTTGAGGAGGAGGAGCTGGTTGTCGCCATTGTTTCCAGCCGGCTAAAGTGGTCGGGTGGCGGTGGCAGCACAATGCCCGGCACCAGCGGACCGGGTGGTACCGGATTCGAGTAGTTGCTGTGATAGACAAAGCTGTACGCGGGCGGATAGTAAAGCGATGGATCGTCCTCGTCAAAGTCACTAATATTGCCATGGAGACCAGCTGGTGCCGAGCCGGAAATGTTGCCCGATCCGTGCAGTCCACCGATTAGCCAGGGCCCCAGCAGCGGACTCCGGGGCAGCGACGGGAGGTGGGATGGTGAGGATGGGGGATGGCCCAACGTCTCGTTGGGATAGAGCCAGGGCGCGTAGGGCGACGGGTAGACGTAGCTGGGCTTCGGGTTAGCTGCCTTAGACGACGCAATCGCTCCCGGCCGGGCAGCAGGATGCGTCCCCGTGCCGTGGGCAGCTCCGTGACTTTGACCGTGGGCCGCGTGCTGACCCACAACGGATGGCGTTGCATTGCCAGCTGTCGGATGGAGGCTCTCGATTTGATTATCTCGGATAAGCTGCAGTGGCCCATGCGGCTCGAGCTGCACGGGAAATGGAGGCGGTACGACCGGATTCGCTGGCAGCTTGATCTGTCGCAACGGCGCATCGTAATCATCAATTGGCGGCCAGGCATCATCATTGCCAATGCCATCGCCACCGGCCGCCTCATTCAGGCTGCCACCCTTGATGACCAGCAGATGATCCTCGGCCAGCCAAATGTCCTGCTCGCTAAGGCCGCCAAAGTTGCGTTCGTTGTCCAGCGGCACCTCGGGATTGCGCGCATAGCTCAGCACGCCCGGACGCTTGGGTACGCGCCGGAAGAGCTCCTTCTCGATCAGGCCGTACTTGCCATCCCGCACCTGATCCGCGAGCGTCTTCTTTGCATCCTCCTTGCTCTGCTTGCCACCCTTTGCTGACTCCACCTCCTTGCCGGAGCCGGCACTGAGACGCAATATGCCGTTATCCCAGTTATCAAAGTCATCCGGCTCATTAAGCAGCGCCTCGTCATCATCCTGGTCCTGATCCTGATCCCGATCCACTAGTGGTGGCCTGGCCAGACGATAAGAGCTGCTTGCCTTGCGTCGCTCATTCACCAATGGTGACTTTGTTGTGGTTGTTGTTGTCGATGTTGTTGTTGTTGTTGTTGTTGCAATTGCAATGCTTCGGCTGCTGTTGCTGCTGACAGCAGACACCTCGTAGGTGGAGTGACCCTGCGAATTGTGGATGTGTCCAGCCACCAGGCGCTGTATCATGCGCGGCCTGTGAATGACAATAAGAAGAAGCAGAAGAAGCACAATTAGCAGACCCAACAGTGGCAGCAGCAGTGGGGAAACAGCTGCAGTTCCAAACTGCTACATGCCACATGCCAAATGCGACACACTCATCAAAGGCGGCGCCCAAAATGGCCAGACGCCAAAATACCGTTAACAAGCACAACAACAACAAATCAAACACAAGCGAGAATCGTCTACGCGAGCCGGCTCGACTAGCAGATGCCCTGCACTGGTTTTGTGGAAATGTATGTAGCAGGCAGAAGGAAGCATCTCCGACCCGATAAGGTATATATATTCTTGATCAGGATCAACAGCCGAGTCGATAAGCCATGTCCGCCTGTCCGTCTGAATGAACACACCGATCTCAGAGACTATAAAAGTCAGAGACTTCAAATTTTGATTATAGCTTCTCCTATACCCCCCGCAGATTGCTTAATTTCTTATCGATAACTTCGTTTCTCAGATATCGATACATTTCGATTTCCGATAGCAATAAAAGCCACAATTTTAAAGGCAAATTCTTCCAATTAATACATAATATGCAGATTATTGACCAACTGCGCAAATTTCATCAGAGAAAGAAAGACTCACGTTTTGAGTGCGCCGGCGGCGTTTCGCACGAAGGGGGAGTTAACGACTGGATCTGAGGCTGGCGACTGACGTCGACTGTTGCTGCTGCTGCTGCTGCCGCTGGCGTCGAATGCAGTCAGCGTTGGCGTGTCGCGTGGCTGGCGAGCAGCACGGATGCTGCCACGGCCGCTGTCGCGTCTAATGCTGTCAGCAGATTTTGTTGACGTCGCCGCCGTTGTCGTTGTTGTTGTTGTGGCTATGAGGCCACGGCGACGTTGCAGTCGCGTCGTTGTTGGCGGCAGTGGCGTTGTGCTGGTGCTTCTGCGACGTCCGTTGCCGTCATCGATGGGCAGCGTTGTTGGCGGACGCCGTTGGCGAGGAGCGCGCAACGTTGGCGTCTGCGTCGTCGTCGTCGTCATCGTTGACGATGCTGCCGCTGCTCCTCTGCCGCGCTGGCCAGCGGAACGAGTTACCGTCAACGTTCCCGTACCCGCTTCCGCTGCCGCTGCCTCTGCCGGTGCTGTCATCGCCGCCGACGCCGCCAGCAGCGCTATCACGATCAAGTGCAAGGTTAACGAAGTCATCTATGGAAAAACGAGGGATTTCAAAACAGGACATTTAAAGTAACAGTTATCGTTAAAAGTTGTGGTAAACAAATTGAAAATGCCCATTGTAAATTCCCAATTGTGTGCAAAGAACAAGCAATTGCGATCTAGTCGACTAATAGATACTCTTAATCTGAATTGCCAGAAAGACAGGGTATATTTTTGGTAGCTATGAAAAGTAAGAATGAGGCCTTCTTGAATTTAAGCATACAATCTTTAATGTGTGCTTAATTTCCGGCGAACATTGATTAATTTCTCAATCGCTTAGGCGACATTCATTTTTGAATTTTCTCCTTATTTTTTTGTTCGATTTTTGGTATTAAAAATATATTTAATCGATTTAAGTTCAAGCTTAAGTCGGAATTAGGGGATTATATCATAAATTTTCTAAATATGTTCATTTGTTAGAGAGAATCTAGAGATTTTTTAAATATGTATGTTCATTTAAAGTTTAGAAAGATGAACTTACTTTTGTGCTTCAGATCTCAGTTCAGCCTGCAGAACTGGCTACTATTGCGATTCTGCAGAAGCAAGCAAAAGCTGCACTGCAAAGAACAACTTTCATCTAACATTGAGATACTTTAGCGTTTTCCAAACAGAACTGCCCCAACAAATCAAAAATCTTAGTAATTATAATTGAATAATCGATAATATTAATATATAATATTATATTCTCTATTAATTTATAAGAATTTCCTTTTAATGTAGTACTTGGATAAGAACAAGAACATTTGTTGAAAATATGTAAAAGATCAATCCAACATTCCGATTACTAATGTTAATAACAGGGATATCGATACTGCGCTCGATACCCCAACTTAAGAATACATTGAATAAAAGTTCTTCTTAGTCTAACCGCCAAACCAAGTGCACCACTTTTGCCGCTTTAAAACCCAACAGGTTATGGGCCCAAGCATAAAGAAAAAGTTGAATGAAAAGTTGAATGAGATTATGTTAAAAAGCCCCGTTTAAGATCGAGTGAAATTTGTCATCAGAATTGCACAATTTGTATTGCTGTGGGCATTACCAACTAAAGTTTTCTGTGTGAGAACAAGTACGAGCGAAAAATGAGTGCGCTGTGCAATATAAACAAGTTGGACGAAACAAGTTATGATTCGTGGTGTGTCCAAATGAAAAGTGTGCTAATTCACCAGGAGCTATGGTCCGTCACTTCGGGAGCTCTGAAATGCCCAAGTTCAGACAGGACGAGTGAATATAGTCAGTGGATATCAAAATACGAAAAGGCTTTGAGGCGTTGATTACTCTCCCAATAAGAGGTTCTGAGATTGGTCACATTAAGAAATGTGATTCGGCGTCGAGTCGCCCTGAAGGCAGTGAGTGCATCAGCCCGCTGGTCCAGTGAGAAAGGTCACATTGTTTAAGAGATTACTCTTCATGCGGATGAACGAGAATGCGAACATGCAAATGTATATTGCAAATTTTGTGAACACGGTGGAGCAGTTAACAGAGACTGGCATTGTGCTGCAAGAGGAAATATATGTTATTTTACTCTTGGCAAGTTTGCCCAAATCATATGAAAAATTTGGTTGTAGCATTGGAATCACGTGATGATTTACCAAAGTTTAGTACTTTCAAGGTTAAATTGATCGAAGAGTGCGATAGACGCAACAACGAAGCACACATAGAGAGTGTGAACGAAAATAATGCACAGGCACACAGGCTAAAGAGAGCGCAAAAATGAAAGACAAAGTAAGCAAGAGCCGAAACGAAAAAAAAAATGAAATGTTACAATTGCGGTAAAATTGGCCACATTTCTGCAGAATGAGGTCCAAGGCGAACGAAGATAATGTAAAAGGAAGAGACGAAAAATCATTCTTCACGTTGCCAAGTGCAAAAAACAGTGAACGCCTGCTTGATAAGTCAGCGTGGTGCTTAGATAGTGGCGCCACAGCTCATTTGTGCGCAAATCAAAATATGTTTAATTCGTTTGAACAATTCACTGATACAGTCACACTTGCTGGTGAAAAGTCACTAGAAGTAGTCGTACGAGGAGTCGTCATGCTTAAAACGGAATCGTCAACAGTAAAACTTACAAACGTTCTTTATATACCACAATTACAATGCAACTTTATTTCGGTGAGCAGAGCAGTAAAAGGAGGCTGCACTGTAAACTTCAAAAACAGTTGTGTGTGTGTGTATGTGACGAAAACGGTAAAACTCTGATTATTGCAAATCACAGAAGCACTCTATTTCTGTGTGAAATAACCAAAACAATAAATGCAGTGTTCCTAAGTGGAAATGGCGAATTTGACTGTAAGGTATGCCCACAGCCATTTAATATGTCGGTCAGCAAAAGTGAGGATGTGTCAAGCCTCATACATAGTGGTGTTTGCGGCCCTATAAATATATGTTAAAACGGAGGATCAAGTTACTTTGTTGCCGTGATTGATGATAAATCGCGATATGTTCACGTATATTTAATCAAAAATCAATCAGAAGTTCTAAATGTGTTTAAGAACTATAAGAACATGATGGAATGCCAAACGGGAAAACGTTTCAAAGTATTTCTGAAACAAAATGGGATCGTCCGTCAATTGAGTGTGCCTCACAAACACCCCAGCAGAAAGGATGATTCGTACCCTCGTGGAGATGGCGCGATGTGTGCTGCTAGAGGCCTAACTTAAAGAATGTTTCTGGGCAGAAGCTGTACATACGGCAGCTTATCTACGGAATAGATCGCCCACAAAAGCTGTGCTCCAGAGTACGCCATATGAGTTATGGACAGGGCGAAAGCCATCCGTTGCCCACCTTCGTACATTTGGGTGCTTGGCGATAGCGCTGGACAAGACACAGAATCGGAAATCTACACCGAAGGGTATAGAATACATACTGCTAAAGCAAATCGCTTCTACAACAGCGCCAGTGGTAAAATTATCGTAAGCCGTGATGTATATTTTGTTGAGTCAACAGCAGAATGAAGTGCAGTTGATATAGCCGCGTTAATCGATTTTAATTGCAACAAGGCAATTACAGAAGTGCAGTCCAAGAGAGGCAGCAGCAAAACAAGTGCTGCGAAATCTGAGAACGACGTCTTTAATGGGCATAACATATGCCAAAACTGGAAATCCCATCAAAGGCCACGTTGATGCGGACTGGGGTGGAGATAACACTGACCGAAAGTCGTATACTGGATACGCATTCGTTCGTGGAGGTAGCGCATCCTCATGGGACAGCAGGAAGCAGTCGTCAGTAGCACTAAGTAGTACTGAAGCCGAATATATGGGCATATCGGAAGCAACTAAAGAAGCTGTTTATATTCGGAAAGGATGTATCGAAATGAACATATACAGAAATATGAAAAGTATTGTAATTCATGGCGATAATTTGAGCGCTATGAACTTAGTTAAAAATCCAGTTTACCATGCAAGAAGCAAGCATATAGATATTCGTTATCACATCGTGCGAGAAGTTTTTAATTAGCTTGTGATTCAGCTGGAATATTGTCCAACGAGTCAAATGATGGCAGATATATTAACTAAGAATTTGAGCAAGTCGAAACATGAAAATTGTAATAGATTAATTGGTCTCAAATTAATTGTCAGTAAAGTGTATTGAGGGGGAGTGTTGAAAATATGTAAAAGATCAATACAACATTCCGATTACTAATGTTAATAACAGGGATACCGATACTGCGCTCGATACCCCAACTTAAGAATACATTGAATAAAAGTTATCCTTAGTCTTTAAAACCCAACAACATTTATACCGTCAAGAGATGTTTCCCTATTCTTCAGTTCCTTACACTCGCATTGTCAGATTGTAATTACAGATTTGTTTTTTTTAATAATTTTTAATAACATAAGCTGTTTATGATCATAATTGTGTTTGTGCTGCTTTTCTCGCTCTTCGACAAACTGTATTCGGGTTCAAGATTAACAATCTGCAGAGTTTACCCATTCCATTTCATTCCATTCCGTTTCGTTCCATTAAACCCCCCACACCCCTATCCACCTTCCCCGCACGCCACATCTTTAATTTCGATGCACTTCAGCGCATCGAGCAATTGGCCATCTGGTTTTTGGTTGTGTGTTCGTTGTTGTTGTTGTTGTGTTTTGTTGTTGTTATTGTTGCAAGATTTGAGCACGCGCCAAGCCCCAACAAAGCACTGTTGCTGTTGCTGTTGTTGTTGCTGCTGCTATTGCTGTTGCTGTTGTAGTGGTTGTTTCTGGTGCTTCGCTCATGTTAATTAGCTTCACTCAATTGATAAATGGCCAAGTGCGCTGCTTTTGTTGATGCCGCTGCTGCCGCTGCTGCTGTCACTGCTGCTTCTCTTTATAAGCGTCTTTCAGCGCTCGATGATTTGTGGCCGCACATTTGAGTTGATCGTTTTGAATCTGCGATGCCGCATGCGGGATGCGGCAGCTCTGAAGTTTTATGATCGTAATCATCACGGCAATTTATATGCATTTTCATTCGGGTCTTATTTTCGAATTAATTTGTGATTGATTTGTGTTTATTATTGTTATACCACGATGATTTGCTTGGTTGGCTGCTTTGCTTGCAGCGTGTGCACAGTTCAGTCTTGACAGCAATAATTCATAAACAAATCAAAACAAAATATTCGACAAAACGTTCGTATTATTTCAGCTTTCATCTAATATATGCATAGATTAATTAGATCATTTTTACATGTATTTGTTTTTACACATTTATTTAAATATTTATAACTATTTTTCCATCGAAACTGCAGAGAATAATTAGTAACACTCTAATCACATATAGTAGAGGAAATGAAGGCGAATATAGGCATAGTAATTTTATCAAAATTGATTCAAATTTTCATGGTTGCCAATGTTTCCATTGCTTGTCTCTCTTCAAGTATAACCGGGATAAATTTCCTTCAGATTTGTTTACATAATTTCTAAGTACAATCCGCTTTTAAATATTTATAAACGATTTTTGAATTAAAAATCAAGATATGAGTAAAAACGTACTTCATTCGGTACTGTTATTGGCTTTATTAAAGGTTTTTAATACAAAAGTCTCTGTTTTTTTATTCCGAGTATCCAATTATTCATAAAATGTTTTTTTTTTGTAGTTTTATAAATATGTATGTTATTCGTCACAGTTTAGTTTAGTCCAGTGGCCCAAAAACGAAGCCAAGTAATTTCACTGCAATTGCAGTTGAAGTTGATTAACCGGCTCCAGTTAGCCAAGTTAACAATTCAATGTGAATTCCGCGCATTTCAAATGGCTATCTGCAGCAGCAGCGCAGAACAATCAAATTATAATGCTTATGGCAAAAAAGCACAAAAGTAAAAAATAAAATTGTGAAAAAAATTTACGAAAAACAAAAAAAAAACGAATTGAGTCCAATTTAATCTATGACACCATCGCCCCAAACTGCTTTCAAATAAACTAATTAAATTGAAGTAAAGCAACAAAGTAACACACAAAAATGAAAAATAACAGCAGCAGCACAAATAAGAAATAAGAAATAAGGCGCAGGCAAAAAGCGCTCTGTAAAAACCAGCGACTACAAAGAATTATTTATTGCCAATAGGCAACGCCACCGTCACCGTCAACGTCGAAGTCGACGTCGACGTCAGCGTCAGCGTCGCAGTTGCCTTTCATTCAAAATGCAAAGCGGTCGGCAAATCGCGTTAGCTTTTGGGTGGCAGCAGCAGCACCAGCGCAAGGCTTGGCCCAGGAACGTGGAACATGGAACGCGAAACGTGGAACGTGTCTGCGGCTCTATGACGAATCTGACGCGACTGCGCAGCCACTACAAACACCGTTAGGCGGCAGAGCGCGCGTGCACGCGAATGGTTTTCATGTTTTGTGACACCCTGTAACGCCTAACACATAGGCTAGTTGCAAGCCATACAAATACATGTAACAAAACACTGGAAACTGTAAAGCTGTGTGGATTAGGCAATCATTTGATGTACATTAAAACTTTGAACAAGGATTAGCCATTAATTGCTTAGAGGGTATCTCTAAGTCGAGCACTTGCAACTCAAGCACCTTTTGCTCGTTTTTCACTGCCTTATTTTTTTTTCGAACTGAGTATTTTATTTTATTTTATTTTTTTTTGTTGTTTTACTTTTGATTGCCAAACAACAATTTGGCTGCTGTTGTTGTTGTGGTTGTCGCTGGTTCTACGTATTAAATAAAATCGCTAAACAGGCACAAGCACAAGCGGAGGCTGAAGCTGAGGCTGGAGCTGGAGCTGGAGCTGGAACTGGAGGCTGGCACATTCCGTTGCTGGCAATCCAGTTACGAATCACGTTCCATTTGATTGTTTCAGTTTTTCGGCTTTAGCCGCTTTTGGCTTTTATAGCATAATTTTTTTTATTGTTGTTGCTTTTGCTATCTGGCTGAACTTTGCATCGTTCGCTTTTGTTGTGGTTTTTGTTGTTGTTTATTATTATTATTGGGCTCGGCAACTGCGCCCACAGTTCGACGCCGACGCTGGCGCCTGCACTTGGAAACACTCCAAATCCAAAAAGCAAAACCAAAACCAAAACGAACACGAAAAGCAACGCCAAGCTCCAAATTCAACCTGTCGCTTGAAGTTGGCCAATTAGACACGTTCAGAGCGCGTATGAGTCAACAATCAACAACAAACTTTACAACAAAAACAGTCAAATGTTATTTATGATTTTCGATTTCAATTTGTTGTCCTTGATTTGGGTTTCGCCTCTGTCTCTATGTGAAGGCGTTAATGATTTGGGCGGAAAGTGGAGGCCAAACCAAGTGTGAGTGATATTGGTGAGGGGTATGTGTAGGGAAGGGCTCTGTCGACGCAATGCCAATTGCAGCACTGGCAAACGTTTAATAAACGTTTCTTAACTTTCGATAGTTGTCCAATAACAAAGCAAGAATCGCATTTGAAAAATGCAGTAAGAAGCAAGTATAGCATACCATTTATGATAACAAACTTTTTCAAAATTGTTTAAATTTAGGATAGATGGCAGAGGGAGACTGTTAAGCTTACCTCTAGGCAAGAATACGATGATCACATTTCAATGCAATGTAAAAGTTTCTTAAAAGTCGCCTCTCAACACTTTCTCACAACACTATATCAAAACACTAAAATAAAAAATAAATGCGCACGTTTCAACGCACTGAAACTCCAATTAATACTGAGATCCATTCTTGCATTCATCAAGCTTACAGTTTTTTTTATTAAATTTCATTTGAAATTTTGGAAAGCCAATTTACGCTCTGCTCTAATTAATGTAACCCGAACATTTGCAAGACAATTGAATTAAATTTGGGCGCTTTTCACGTTATTTGCAGGAAGTCGTCAACATTAATGGGATGAACCCTGCCCCAAATATGGCATAAGCGCAAAAGCTACTAATTTTAAATAAATAATGAATACAATTTGTTATTAATAATATACACTTTTTATTGTGCGTACTATTTCGGAGCAGACCAAAGAAATAACAATAACAATGACAATAATAATAATCAAATTAAATGTCGGATGTGGTGTTCGATATAGAAAGCTTACACTGTCTGTCTGCAGTTACCAAAAGTTATGTGAAATGTGATTTAGTACCACATACAACTAGAGGAACACTTGCCAATAAATATAGTATTGAAAGTATCAGCAATAATTCCCCTTATTGGTTAATAGCATTGAAATGTTTTAAGGCGACTTCATTACGTGCTAGGCAGCAAAATAATAAAGATCGTTAAGTTCGAGATCCATTATAATTTGATTTGTTTACGTTTATTTTTTTAGTTTCTTCCTAATAGGATTAACTTGAATAATAGCCAATCTACGTTTGGTCTAACAACAATGTGCCCTTAGCCAGAGCTTTTCGCAGAGCTTGTTCAAAACTTGTATTTTGACAATCCCTGGGCCATGTTGCCACATCGAAGCAATTTGATAGCATTCGCTTTTACACTTGATCGAGTTTAGCGTAACTTATGGGCCATAAACTAAATTTAAAGAGCTCCAACACAAAAAACAACCGAAATGCAAATACAAAACAAACGAAAACAAACCAAAACAAAACAAAACAAAAATAAAATAAATATGAACAGGAAAGAAATGTTAGAGACGGCATGTCGAACCCGAAATACCCTACAATATGTTTGATGTGCTATATTATCGATATTGAACACGATTAGCCTATTCTTTGGTAACTGATGTCGTAGTTAAAATCTTCCGTTTGAGGCTATTTTCTTTATACACTTCAACAAATGTTCATCAAAATATCTGCTATGGGTTTCTGCTGAGATGCGTTACAAATTTAGCGATCGAATGTAATAACCACTGCAAGGGTATAATCAAAAGAAAAAGTAAGTCACTCGGCTATCGATATGCCAACATCAGCTACAACTAAAGCAACATTGCCCCAAGAGGCGTCGCTGTGGGGGTGACTACACGCTCTGTCCGCCACCCCTGATCCGACTCCCCATAGTTCCCTACAGCGATCAGCCAGAAACCCCAGAAATAGTCGCCACTCCTCCGTCTCCGTCTCCGTCGCCGCCTTCGTCGCCTCCGTCGCCACCGCCCACACAACTGCAGTGTCCAACTGTTGACGTTGAGACATGCGGCGCAGGTTTTGTCGGTCGTCGTTTGTCTTTTGTCGGTTGTCGGTTTGCATATTTGCCGCCAAAGAGTCAAACGAATTTTCTGTTGCTCTCATTGTTGTTGTTGTTGTTGCCGCTGTTGTTGTTGTTGTTGCTGTTGTTGTTGTTGCTGTTGCTGTTGTTGTTGTTGCTGTTTTTGTTATTGTTATTGCGGCCGCTACTCGCGCAATGGTCTGGAATTTTAAATAAATGCGATTTAGTTGTGCAACATTTTTACTTTTTCTCCTCGTGGCCGAGACGGTGTTGGTGGTGCTAGTGGTGCTGATGGTGGTTGTGCGGACGCCACTTGCACCGCACATTTATGGTAAATAATTAAAGAAACGGAGCAATGGCAACGGCAACAACAAAAACAACAACAACAATAACAACAACACAACAAACGAAATTGTGCACAACGGAATATAAATACACTGAGAGAACCTTTCGAATGGCGCAGCTTTGATTTAACTTCGGAAAACAAATCGCTTTTCTAATATTTAACTATGAATCATGTTGCATGCATTAACTTTTAACATTTTTAATCTAATTTTTGCCTAAAGACTTTCTAGTGAACAGCAAAGGAAAACTTTGTGAGAAGAAGGGAAAACCAACAACGAGTTATTCTAAATAGTGGAATTTGTTGTTTAATAGCACCAGTTGAACAAAAGTTGTACAACACTAAACTGGAGCATATTCAGTAAGCAGTACTTTGTAGCTGTAAGTTTAAGTTGAAAAACTCTTTTCTTTTTTATTTCTTAATAAAAAATCAACGAATATAATAAGCTAACTGCATATACATACTCACATATACATACAAACATATATATATATATATATATATATATATATATACCATTTTTGCTTTTTAATTCTGTGTTCGATCGGTCTGACGTGAAAGCGAGAGTGTTTTGCGGGTGCCACAGTTGCTGTTGTTGTTGTTGTAGCTGTTGCCGATGGTGTGTTTACTGTTGGTGCTGTCCCAGTTACGCGCCAAGCATAACTTTAACCAACAACAAACACGAACGAGCCAAATATTCATTGATTTAATGCGCAAGTCTTTTTTTTTTTTTTTTTGTTTTTTTTTTTTGTTTATAGGCTTTTGTTGTAGTTGCTGTTGCTGTTGCTGTTGTGTTGTGGTTTTTCATTTTAGATCATTTCTTTGCTGCAGTAGTATGTTGTAACAGAGCCCAGTGATTAATCAATGGCATTATATAATGCAACAACAAGTCAAATGTGTGTGTGTCTGTCGAAAATTATAGCAGAGAAGTTCTCGGAATCATTCCGAAACGATATCGTTAAAAGTGGGCAACTTGTGGCAACAGTTTCGTTGTGTCATTTGGATGCTGCACGCTGCTTGCGAAGCTTGCAGCTCCAATGGAATACAAATGCGTTATATGCGTTATCTCATTGGGTGCATAATCAATATTATGTATGCGCCGTGTGTTCCGCAGTGGAATCCACAATTACTAATGCTATGATGTGGTGCCCAAACCTGTGTCATTGGCTGCCAAACAGCAGCCATTGGAGGAAGCCAGGCTGCTCAAAATATCCACTGGCCAGCACCGAAGACCAAACCCCAAAACCAATTGTCTGCAACGACAACAAAAACAACAACAGCAGCAGCAAGCACAAATTGCAAAGTGCGCGCAACGCGAGCAATAAAAAAATCGCTTGATTTGCATTTAAAGCCAACAGCAACAGCAACATCAACAGCAGCAGCAGCAGCAGCAGCAGCAACAGCAGCAGCAATGGCAGACGAAAAAGAGTAGGAAACTATTGAGTTGGGCGTGGGAACATGCATATTCCAGCTAAAGATCGAGAGCATGGCCCAGCAACAGTAGGGCCACGCCCTACTCCATCCAGCAAAAACAACCACAGACAACCAGCCAGCGACAACTCTATTATGCAAAGTGGGGCGATTTTGATGCTCGTTTGAGGGCGGTTGGCTTCCATCATGATTTGCCCCTAATGACTAAGTATTTAGGTGCCTAACGGCAGACACTTTGACTTCAACCAGTTCACCCAAAAAGGGCGACAGCAGCTGCTGCAGCATTAAGTGTAACAGCATTGTTTGCCCACCAATAAATCGCACACCCAAAACTCTAGAAAGGCCATTGGATTTGATTAAGGGCATTCGCTTGTGTTGAGGGTTAGAGTTGGAGTTGGAGTTGGAGTGGAGCTGAGGCTGAGACGGAGACGGAGACTGAAGTTATTATTTTTACTGCAATTGGCAACTAGTTGTAGCCACTCTGTTTATTTCCATGCTAATAGAAAAACGAAACTTCCTGCTAACATTTTAGTGGTCATGCCTTGAAATGAAATCCCCTTCTTTATAAAAATGGAGCTCAAGTCGTCTATAGATGAATTTGGTTTACAAAATGGCCAATTGCGCAGCTCCACCACGGTCGCCATTTAATTGCCGACTCATTTTATTGACACCCCAGTGTATCTAAAAGCAAAGGAATATTTCGATTTTAATTGGCTATTTTTGTTATTAAATATAGATTTGAAATTAATTTTCAACATGTGGGCAATTCGTTGTTTGTATTTTTTTCTTTATTCCTACTTTAAAGCCACCCAACGACTCACCTTGGCTTTTATTCGGCTAAATGACTCAGCACTGACAAAGCTTACCGTCTAACTGGATCTGGCTCTGGCTGTGGCTCTGGCTCTGGCTGTGGCTCTGGTTGTGGCTCTTGTTCGGCTCTTTGGGTCTGGCCAATGGGTTGCATGTTGGACAGCCGGCTTGATTGACACCTTTTAACTACCGTGGCGCAATTGGAACCGACGACTTTTGCGACTCTTGCGCTAAATTATTCACTTTGGCAGCGACAAAATCAAAACCCAAAACCAAAACCAAAAGCACAAGCCAAACCCCGTGACATATTTTTCAGCTTAACAAAACGAAACAAAACGAAACAAAACAAAACAAACCAAACCAAACCAAACCAAAACATTACAAAAAACCTTTCGCAATTGCACAGCGGCACCATTAGACCCACAATTACTTCGTACAGTTATCGACACCATGACGATTTCAGGATGCCGAATTAGATCTCAATGACCAAGTCCCTTGTCCGTTGTGGGTGGCTGTGAAACAGTTTAAATTGAATCGAATTTTGCACTGATCGCATCTATAATTATAATGGACACGCTCCCCATCCCCAGCTCCGTTCCCAACTCCCCCTTAGCTCTTTTAGCCATGCCCAGCAAATTGTCGAGCTTATGCAACTGCCCCCGAGATGAAATGGATGCTGATGCCGGTGCTGGTGATGCTGACACGCCCAGTAACCAGTACCAGTACCACTACCATTACCACCACCACTACCACTACCAGTTCCAGTTCGTGGACAGTCTGGCCTGTTCGCCAGAGTCCCGCTGTGAGCGATTGAAATATTTGCACGTCGCATATTTAGTTAGCATAATTTGCTCTCTAATTGTTACTGACAGTTTAAGAATGTGACTGGTTCGGCGCGATTGTTGTTGCTGTTCGTCATTGTCAACACTTTTCCATACTCTGTTCTTCCCGGTCAACAACGAGTCTATCGGTCCTACTCCCCCAACAGTTTGACTGAGACTCAGTAGATCTCTTTGGGAAATAGGGTATTGTGCTGTCGGCTACGCTCAATTGCAACATTCTTACTTGCTGTTGTGTGTGTGTTTTTGTGTTTTTTTTGTTGTTTTTATGTTCATATTGGATTGGCACATTGTGTTTATATTTATTTATGAGCTCGACGAGTTGCAGCAACAGCTCCAATTACACCCACCGCTCAGAAACGCCGCCCGGCGACCGAGCCCTGCAACTGGGGCACTAATTAACGGTTGCACTCAGATACCGTTTGTTGTCACATGTAAATCGATGAAATACTATACATTCAAAACGTGTACATAACGGCAAAACTAATGTACTAATAATGTAACCGTTTAGTTTGGACACATTGGGAGCGGCTAACTGTTTTGTAGGAATATGCGATTTACTTCCACAATCACTGGCAACCGACAGGTTTATAAAGTGCCCGCTGAACAATGATTGACAATGCTATATAATGATTTTGCTACATTGTACACATAAAAGCATATCTGCTTTTCACAATTTAATTATTTTCTTACCATATCATTAGAATAATGTCGGGTCCAATTAAGAAGCATTAATGATTATAGAGCCAGATTAAACTATATGTCAAAGAGACAACTTTTAATAGTCAAATTTGGTTTATCGAGTAAAATTAATGCTGTTCTATCGGCCAAATTAATCAAATAACCTTTATTTCGCCTGGGCCACTTTACACATCGAAAGTCTGAAAATGTAGTTTGGGTTCGGCAGGTGGATTTCCGCGAAAATGGGTGCTTTTTGGGTACTTTTGTTTTGTGCAACTCACCTTTGGATCTTAAGATATCACAGAATGGTTGTTTTGCATTAAGAAACGGCGACAGTTGTTCTTGTTCTTGTTCTTGTTGTTGGTGTTGTTGTTGTTGTCGTTCTTCTTCTTGCCATGCGATTTGGCTGTCGTTGCGAACAGCTACAACAATTTGCTTGCCACTTTTTCGTCAGTTTCCAGTTTTTTTTCCTTGTGATTCTTTTTGTTCGTTCTACTTGCTTCTGACTACGCCTACTTTCCGGACCGGTAATATTGAAAATGTTGGCGTTTTAACAACTTTTTGCGTTTTCGTTAGTATTTCGTTTCCCTTGGCAAATTAGTTGAGTTAAAGCCAAGTTTTTTTTACTAGAATCGTTATTCTTGGCCAACACTCGCATCGAGTTAATTGTTTATGTTGCGTTTCTTGTTGCTGATGTTGTTTTACATGTTGCAAAGACAGCGACAACAACATGACGCAGCCCTGCGTCAATTGGAACACTGCAACAATAAAAAAACATATATTAAATTATGTATATCTTTGTAATCTTTGACATCCTATGTTAACATTGTTGTTCCCAATATTTTTATTAATATGTAATACATATTTAGTGATAATATGTACAGTTTTCCATTTGTGCGAACAATGTTTTTTAGAATATTACCAAATTATTTTTGACTATGCATATTATTATAAGAGAGAGGTGTTTTTTCTTTTTTTTTTCTTTTTTTTCATCTGTCAGGTTGACAAAATTTCATTTTTGAAATGAAATAGGTATTTCTCAAGGCACACGAATCAAAATCGCTAGCCGGAAAACCACATTTGCAATTACGAATAGAACAGAGAAACCCAATGAACCGTCGCGAAGGTTTTTATGGCCAGCTTAAGACCGGTGCCTAGTCTAGGCTACTACTCGATTGCCATTGAAATGGAACGGAGAGACAGTTAATAAACAACACACAATTATATTGGCTTGAAAATGTTATAATGAAATTGCTTAAAATGCGAAATTAGTATTTTAATTAGCGTTTAATTAAGTGATTTATAAACGGTAGCAATGCTGATCGTCTGGTCTCAGTCAAGAGTACTTATCAAGGCTATTTTTGGTCTAGATACGGCACTGGCCAGCTACTCCAAGTGGTTCTCATCGTCATCGTCATCGACATCGACATCGACATCGTCATCGTCATGCAACTGCAGGCGAAAGGCGGAAATTGTTCGATTCAATGAGCGCACGCTTCAGGAATTAAGCAAAAATTGCCAAGTCGGTAATCGAAGGAAAACATAAAAAAAACAAACAAACAAAAAACAAAAACACAAAAAAACAAAATACAAAAAACAAACAAAAAAAAGCAAGTGGAACGCAAAATCTTTTCGAGCCGACTGGAAAACTATTTTCGTCACATTTCGCTTGGCCAATCGAAGCCACTGGGAGAATGTCACAATGCATTTGGATATGTTCAGCACCTTGATGATTTCTCGATTTAAGCGCACACGGTTGGTCAACACTTGCCGCCCGACGTTAATTGCTTGCAACACACAACAGCAACACCAAAACACATTTCTAGCTGTTTGTTCAACTGTGCGTGCTCAGTACATCAAAATTACATTAGTTGCCGTCGGACGTTAACTGAACTATATACATATACACATACATATACTTGCATGTGCCAAGTCTACTGCTAGCCAACTACACTTATAGCCCGACTGACCCATATTTGTGTCAGCTCGTATCGAGTTTCCGTGTCGATGTGTTAATTAGTCGACGCTTCTCTTTGCTTGCCCTCTGCTAACTGTTTTCTTAATGATCGCAGCTGGGTCTGTCTGCGTCTGTGCAAACTAAATGCGAATGCTCACATACATATAAAGGCGTTCCAAGTAAGATCTTATCCACAGCCCCTGTTTATGGTATATAGTATGACAGCGCAGTATAATTTAGGATCCAAAAAAAACTATAACAAAAAGCGCTGCTTAGAAATAAAACAAAAAACTCTCAAAAATATAAAGCGTAGGCGAAAGAGATGAAGGACAGGAAAAGATGAAAGCTGTATACAATTAATATTACAAAGTCAAAGACTTTGCCTGATCGATACAACTGTCAACATAAACAAACAATTCGAAATCCCGATAAATAGCATGTGTTGTTTGCTACCCTTGAAATGTTGCCGAATACAACACAAAAACCTTGAAACTTACGAATGTGGATCAGAAATGTGGATCGAGCTTGAGCCGTCGACAAATTTGATGTCGATTCATGTCCGATACGTTAAACGAATCCAAATCCAAATTCGAATGCCTTCCGCCGGCCAAGTGCCACACATCTGCAGCAGCAGCGACAACAACAACAAGTACAACAGCAACAAGTACAACAAGTACAACTCTATTATGCATGAATCGCCGGTTCGATCAAAGCGGCAAACACATCAACTAAACGATGGCAGAGGTAGCCCAAAATTGTCGGTGATTAAACAATGCTCGTAAAGAGAAATAAAAAAGAAAAAAAAACAATTATTGCTGGCCAAAGATATTGGTGAGGGGGCAGTGTGGGGGGGGGGTCTGCTGGTAATGGTGGGGAGGCATAGCCGGGTAGCAGGGTAGCCGGCGTCATGCTGGCGGACGGTACATGAAGTCAACAAGTGATTTGGCGAGATGCACAGTGCGGAGCTCGCAGCTCGCAGCTCGCCACTCTGAATGAATGAATTGAATAAACGTCGAGTGCAAATGAATCGAATGCGGCTGCACTGTGAATCAAGCCTCAAGCGTGAGATTGTGCGAACGGAACTCGTAAATCAGTGATCACTGTGTGGTTGTTGCTGTTGTTTATTGAAGACTGTCGTCAGCATCTGCCACTGGATCTGACTCTAACTGTGATTATCATCATCATTAGGCGTCAAAAGCGTTTGACTCTTTGATTAATCGATTCGTGAATTGCAAGCTGCGAGTGCAGTGGCGTTAAAGGAGTTAACACTCTGGGTACCTGCGAGTTGGGAGCACTTGGGACATTAATTGGACGCACGCTGTAAACTCGACTGCCGTTTAATTGAGGAACGGTCACTCAGATCGTGCCACACGCATCTGGTCAACAGTTGCGACACGCAACGGCCGCAGCAGCAACAACACCAACAACAGCAACAACAGCAACACCAACAACACACATAGGGAAATTGCAAAACCATTTGGCCAGCTCTCTGCACAGTCCGATATCCGGTTGAGTTCGAATTGTTGTTCAACAACTTATTAAATCATTTTTGTGCATATTTCGTTGCACTTTTTCGTGGCTTGCATACACCGGGCTAAGGCTAAAACAAAATAAAAAAAATTAAATAATAATAAGAAATCAACTCACACTTGTGTTACAAAATAAATGTATAATGACATTGTGTTGGCCACTAAGAAACTTTGAATGCAACGGAAATGGTAACTCAAGAACCATGGACTATGCTGAAAATACATATTTGACCAGCTGGCAACTGGGCATATTCGATATCATTATATCAGCATAACCCTACCAAAGAAATAGCCGATATTTTAGCTGGTTTTCTAATTGCTGAGTTGCCTTGGAAACATCATCCTGAATAAATATCCATAGCCATATAGTGAATATATGTATTCTTACTCAGCGCGATCGGCTGCATCAGAGCATTATATCCATTGAACGTTGAACATGAACATAATTTTTAATTAGCTAATTACGAGTGTTAATATGCAACTAATATAATACAAAAATAAAACAAAAAACACATCAACATCGGAACTATATATTAAATAACTGCCTTGGGAATTCAATTAAAAAATGCAAATCAGTCCTGCACCTTTAAAATACAATTCCAATTCAATTGCCAACTGTGCTCGTGTCCTTATTATCGAAGGCCACCTTCACTCTCTTGTGCACCAGCATAGCATTGAGGGTGTAAACGCACTCGTCCGGAGCTTTATCTACATTTAAGCTTGTATATATATATGCATGAATATAAAAGAATAATGCCCTTCAATGAGCCAAAGCTGAATATATATGTATAATTCGTATGTATTTGAAAACTATATTCAAGTGCTTATTAGCTAGAAAATTGTAGAGTAGCAGAAGTTGTTCAAATCTAAACGAAATCTGAAATCGTATGTATGTATGTAAGTGTGTATATATGTGTGTATGTATGCATGTGTGTACATCTAAACACATGCATTTGTACATTTGTATTTGTCTCGCAATTAGTATTTGACCTCAAGCAACAACTGTTTGCATGCTGGCAGCATTTCTCATAAATTTTCACCTGCGGCTTTTTTTTTGCGGTTTCCCATGCACTTTTACACTTGTGGCACATGTGAAAACGGCTACGTCCACGTCCACCTGAGCCCATTGTTTTCACGTACGTAAACAAACATATTTGGAAAAAGTTTTCTTTCTGTTTTCATTCATTTGCATGAATCGAGGTCTTTATTTGTATGAAAGTGTCAAAGCACTTGCAGCAATGTGCAACAAGCAATCTACAACAAGCACTCAAATGCTTCATTGCACACGCCTATAGTGTGTGTGTGTGTGTGTGTGTGTGTATATGTACACATATGTATACATACATATATATATACACATTGTGCTCCAGCTGAGATATACGCATGCATTGCCTACTTGTTGAGCATTCTCTTACTGCCAGACTTGTGCCTATGTTTAGATATTTTGATAACTTAAGCACTGCCCTGCCTTCCCTCTTGCACTCTCTCTTGGCCCTTAATAATTGGAGTGTCAGTTGGCCTTGATGTGTGGGGATGCAACGTGAGTTGGCTGCGTCTGGGACTTGGCAGCATAACTTCCGTGATAGATAACCCAGTTGTCGTGATTTGATCAAACCGTTCACAGACCTAATTAAATTGACGCTGTAATTAAAGTGCAAAACACATATCTGCAAAAGACAACGAAAGCAAACGCAAATTGCATAACAAACATTTTGAAATAAATACAATTTGGCTGCAATTTATATTTATTTATCACAATCGAACATGGGCCTCTCCAAAGTGGTGGAAATAATGAAAGGTGCCGACTTTTTCGATATACCCTGGCCAACAAAGCTCTGCGTTCCTCAACTTCGAATTCGGAATCCTTTAAATTAAATATATGCACATTCTCAACTTGATAATAAGATATTTGGAAAATTGTTAACATTTTTTACATACTTGTACATTTTTTTGCCTGTGATTTAAATATATGTTCATAAATATATAAATAATGTGTAAAATGTTTGGATCGCATCTTAAATTAGGCGTAATACGCTGCTATGAATACATTTCAGTGTCAGTGCATGCATAAATTGCATTGTGTCAAAAATATCTTTCTATTCACCTGTATATATGTATATAGAACAAATCGAAGCTGGAATGATGATTGCTGATCGACAAGCAATTCAAAGCACAACATAAGGAAGTATTAAGTGAATATATCTATGATTGTTTGAGCTGTGTCTGACTGCCTTTTCACATAGTTGTTGACAGTGTTGCTGTTGTTTACACGAACGAACGCACAACAACAACAACAATAACAAGAACAACAACAATATCTGCGAACACATATAACACCAACTGTCTGAAAGCAATGTAATACGAAATATATATGGAAATTGTTACCTTCTTCATTTGCATTTAGCCAGCCGCAATGCGAGTGCAATTTTATTATTGCGTTGGCCATTGAGAATATGGCCAAATAGCAGCAGGGCCAGACCCACTGCATTCGTCACTGCTGTCATTTCAAGTACCATAATTAATACGCTTTAATTGCGCAAACACATTGCAGTCGAGTGTGGCAGTTGTGAGAACCAGCGACGGTCGTCGACAATTACAATTGAAATTGGTACACAGAATATGGAATACGAAATTCGAATTCGGAATTCGGAATTCAGAATTCAGAATTCGGAATACAAATGCGACGATTGCACAACAAATTGCCTGCAATTTGTCGACTCCGATCGTGAGTTATGAGTTCGATTCGAACTCGAATTCCGATTAGTATTATAATTCGAAATCAAGCAGTGAATCAGTTCCAAGACAAATTGCAGCCACTTGTCAATTATGAAATGTGCTAAGAAGCCCTTTTAAAAAACAGCGCAACAACTGCAGAAGGAAACAGACACTCCAAGTTGACAGTGCGATTTCTTAGCCAAATATCATTTATTTCTTCTTCCGTTGTAATCTGCATGACATCGAATGGGGTAACAAGATTAACCTCAACTAAAACTCAGGTTGAGCAGTCATTCTCAAACTAAGCTCTTACAAAGTGCTTCAAACGCTCCTTTTACACATCGCCTTGGCAAACGTTGACGCTGTCACTCGCTTAAGGATTTGTGGCAGACGGAATTATTTACAAATTAAGAGCCCCATAAAATGTTTTTTAGATACTTTTGAATGTTAACTGAAAAAAGAACTGGTCATGAAATGAACTTAAAACTCCCCAATAAGATCGAGTTCGTGTCGATTGTCTTAACTACATCGAAGTAGACAACTGTAAAACCGTTTTATCTTTTTATCTTTTTATGTTTTTATGCGATGCAATCGAATGATATGATGGATAATAGGCTTAATATGTTTTATTGCATTCGTGAGATTCTGTATAAATACACAAGCAGTGAAATTCACACTACAACATTGACACGGAACCCGTAACAGGCCGATGTGAGGATTGTCTTGCAAATATGTATGTATATAGGGTATTTTCTAGTGGGAAACTCCCGACAAGATCGCTCTTCCTTGTGTTGTCAGCCGTAATTGAAAAGCGGACAGCCGCAACACGAACCACAAAATAGCGAAAATCAGCAATAACAACAACGAAAGGCCCAAATGAAAATGAATTTGTTGCAGATAAAGATAAAGCCGACGATGATCATTATGAACACGATGATTAAATGTTGATGACTTGAATGATGATGATGCGCGTGCCGTAGCGTCATTTAGCGTTTGACTGACCAAAACGATCTTTGTGCAAATTTGTTAACGCTTCCGGCCAGGCCAACAAAGTAGAGCTTAAGTCTAAGCTGGAGCTGGAGCTGGAGCTGTAGCTGGAGCTGTAGCTGGACCTGAACCGGCTGACTGGCTGACTGGCTAACTGCCTGACTGGCTGCCTGGCTGCCCACCTGCCATAGACGTGCTACTGCTATAACAACAGCAATAACAATAACAGCAACAACAATAGCAACAACAACAATTGCAGTTTGCCTTTTGATAAATTTTTTAGACATTCACTTTGCCTTCTCGTTCAATGCCAAAGAAAAACGTGTCATAATTTCCGTGCCGCTTTTCACGAAGCGAAGACAAAATCGAAAACAAACATTGTGATTCAAGTTTGGACTCAACTTTGATTTGAATGGCAGCTGGTGAAAGATGAGATTGCATTTTACATCTACAAACTTATGTGTGTGCTTTTATAGTAACTTGGCCATTTAATAACGTCTACTAGTATTTGTGGATATTAAGCAAAAAGTAACATCTACTCGAGACAACCATATGGTGATGAATGCCTATTCCATCCCTTAGATTTCGGAATAAAATCAACTGTTTAAAATTACAAAATTAGTTGAATAAAAAGTGATCCAGCTTCCGTGTACCTAAAGATGTGCCGACTTCCGATCTAATTTTATAACTTCGATCTTATTTTACAATTTCAAATATTGGCCACCCACTGACATCCCTGAATTTCATTAATCAGTTGAACTACCAAAATTCTTAGTAAGTACTTAAACTTTTCGATCTGAACACAGCTGGTCTTTGAACATTCAGACATACATATGATACTATGATATATAGATATGCATATGTTCGCAATTTAAGCACTTTCGATTTAACATTGGGCAATTAAAACAGCTGGCAGGAAGCCGTGCCCAAAATAGCAGCTACTCTCTGATCTCTGTTCACGGCTGGGTTAATGGGCAATGGAGGCGGGGCACAGTTTGGTCGTTAGAACCGCTGTCGCAAGCCCGTTAATTATGCTTAATAAATATTAGCTGCCAAAAGTCCAATAAGCCAGCGGTAAAACGGTGATAATAACATCGAGAAACCGAAAACTGTACCAGACATTAAAGTCCCAACCGAAGTTCGACTCAACGACTGCAACTACGTCGGAGGCAGTGTCCAATATATCATATAGCAGTTAATTGCAGTCGAGTGTGGTAACAGACCCAGATTGAAGTTCGAACACACAGCCAGCATGGCATGCAAAAGAAGCACTTACTCCACCATGTACACTGGTGCATATCACACAATAGACAACTGAGAACTGAGCACTGAGAAATGAAACGAATTAAAATGTCCCCTTATTTCTCGAAATTTACACGAATCATTTTGCCTGGGGCAACGTCAGTCTAATCATGACGCAATAAGTTTATTATGTATAATTCTGTGTGTCTACATTTTCGAAACAATAAAAACACTTGACCTGACCAGCAAAAACATATTTAAATAATGAAAAAATAAAATAAATAAATAAATAAATATATTAATTGTTAATTGTCAAACACAGGTTCTAGTTTTATTGCCAATTCTTCTCCTGAAATGACTTCGCTCCCTCAAATGTAATCAGGGAGTTATGCAAGTGCTATCACAGATCCTGCAGATTCAGGTTCAGTGGAAGCCAGCAGCAAGGAAATATTCGCCACCTTGTCTAATTGCAGCATGAATTCAATTTGTACAATTCTTATAGAAAGAGAGGAATATAACTAAAAAAACCATGCAGACCACAGTGCGCTACAGCTGCGAGTTGCTGGCGACAAGCTGCAACTGGTAGTTAAGCGACGTTTAAGCAAACGTTTGGCTGATCAAGCGACACGCCCCGCACGGACCAGCAACTGTCACAGCAGGATCGGGGGGGGGAGTGGGGGTGTGGGATGGTGTATGTATGGTGTTTTGGGTTTGGGTCACACTTAATTTCCTTATTTGCAAGTCGATTAACAATAACAAAATCGTACATGCAGTTATTAACACACACGTCCAATTAGAACTCTTAACACCCGTTCAACCACCAAGAAGAGGAGCAGTTGGTGGGGGAGGGGGGGAGTGAGAGGTGCTGGGCTGCAATTTAGTTGCATTGCCAGGCATTTCGTAATAATTTAATAATCATACATTTCAAGCCGACCCGTCGGTTAGTATGTCTGTCGGAATCGATCAAAATGTTGCCTTAGCTGCTATTGAATTTGAAATTGAATTTAATTAAAGTTGATTATTATGACAAAATGATTAATTAGGCCAATTTAAAACGCCCACTTGGACCAGGCCGGGCGGCCAGTGCAGCAGTTCTAGACACATACGCGCACATACACATACACATGTATTTGCACACGCTCACATGCATCCACTTAAGACACGGTCGGCGACAACGAGCAGCGCTCAAGTGTCGTTGTTAATGATTATTGAAGCTGGCGACAAGTCTGCCTGCTAAATTGTTACTAATGTCGTGCCATAATTCAATGCAAGTGCCTCATAAGCAAACAGCTTGCTCAAAGTGGCTGGCTTACATGAAGAGCACAGCCTGTTGGTTGGTGGAGGACAGCCAGCTGTGAGTGGCCGCTTTCAGTTGCAAGCGTTGAAGTCATAAATCTGCATAATGATTATGTCTATCGGCGAATGTGCGTCTTGCTGTGCGTGTGGGTTGCGCTTACTGTTAACAACAATGTGCAAATTAGCCAAAAGCTGAATACATCGTTCATTTGTTTTGGCCTTTCACATGCTGCAACAGGTGTGAAATACGCCACTTTTGAGAATGATCTGTGGGCAACTCTTGGCATCCTTCCAAAAACAGTGAGATGCACTTTTGATGCCGTCAATCAGTTGAGCACAAAGCTGCATTTACAATTGCACAAAATGCCTAGACTAGGCACATTGAGACTTAGGTATATAAAATGACTAACTAAATTATATATGTATGGATAAGTAGATGCACAAAAACCGCAAATCTGGCTTCACACGGCCCAGTGTTTCTCTGGCCGTCGGGTAAAGAAATACACGTACGGCTTTGAAAGCAAGTTTGGAGACAATGCCAAGCAAATTCAACTTTCGCTAAAGAAACGCATACAGAAACACGCAAGAATGGCTGCCTGGGGCACGCCACAGATTACATACCCTTGTAGACCGCAGTCAAATTGCATCTTGCATCTTGATTTTGGCATAAATTAAAACAAGAAAGAAAAAACAACCGATTTTCCTATGAAAGCTACACAAATCATGAAAATTTGTTTGAAGTAAATTTCATTCGATTTCCAAACGGATCTCTAAATATGGGTGTAAATTAAAAGGGAGTTGTTTTGACCTTGAACACGGATTTGCAAAAATTTAATAATTATGTTGTTCAAATTGCTTCTGGAATTGAACAATAGCAGCTTGCTATGAGCAGTGCAAAGAGCAAATGGCTCTATAAGAAGCAGAATGAAGCGAAAGTGACAATTTGAGATGAGTGAAGTTCACAGCCAGTTTCATTGCCAATTTATGTCCAAAGCGTTCACTTATCGCATTTAATTGTAGATATAATTTGTGTGAGTTACAATTAAGGCATTGGCTGTTGTGTGCCCCACTTGCCCCGCCACACAAATGTGATTAGCAGTAATTGCGCTATGAAACTCGCCATAAAAGACGTTAAACTAAATGCTGACTTGGACACATATACACAGAGGCTCCCTTCTTGCCCCCCCGCCCCCCTACCGGCTAGAGAATGTGGCAGCAGAAAATTGGTCGAAAAGCGTGACAAATGCCATAAATTTGAAACGGCCAATTTATCGGGCTGAGAGCAACTGTTGGGGAGAATGGGGTGTAATTGGGAGCAGGGGCAGGATGCAATCAATGGCAGCATCCATACAAGTGCGATGGTAATTACCATTTACGGATCAATATTCGGATTATATTCTTGCAAATGAAATTGATTGCACAGGAAGCGCATAGGCTAAGCCAAAAAAAAAACAGATGCAGATACAATTGCTGACACAGATAGAGATATAGATACCGAGAACACATGTTTGCAATGCCAATTTGCTGTTTTGCAATTGAGAGCACAAAAACTGTTGTCGCTTTGCCAGATACTTGGCACTTGAAATCAATCAGACGCAATCGGACTAGCTTATGACAAGTTTATTGCAGCAACAGGTACAGATACAGCTAGAGATAGACAACGAGCTGGAGCTGGAGATGGAGATGGTGATACAAATGCTGCGGCAACTCAAAATGTTGCTGATCGGTTTCGATCTTATCCGAGTGACATAAGTGACATATGACACTGACAGTGTGATCGCTCGAACGGATCGATGGGACCACCGCCTGTGGCTGCCACAACAGCAAGCGATTGACATCTCCACGGCACGAACACACGGCTTATACAATGCCACAAACTTGGCCAACTTGGCCAACTTGGGCAAGTGGCGACGTGCGGCGAGCCTCCAATCAAAAGGGGTCTGCCTTAAAACTTATCAGTCCGCTACTAGCTCCACTAATTGTCCAATTCATTTTGATTGCATTGTCTATATTTGAATGCATTCTTTCTCGCATTTTACAACAGCGCTCACAGAAATAATAAACTGGTGTGTTATTCAAATAAACAGCCGGAGCCAGAAACCCGATTGCATAAAACATTTATGGTATCCATTAAAGACGCTTAAAGTAACGCTTAACGTTTACAAATATTGAGATCGGGGGTACCTCATTCTACATGTTAAATATATACGAATATATGCCGACAGACAGAGAGATACACTATCAATTTTCATATATGTACATATGTTGTTGTTGTTTTCTTAATATACAGGGTATCTCGACGTTAAGTATACTTAATTAATAGCCAACCGTTTGTTGCTGATTTTCAATTGTTTAGTGAAATTTTAATATAATTTAATCTCATGTAGGTCTTATGCTTTTATATAATTGCCAGATATATTGTGTCTTTATGACTTTTAAAAATTGTTGCATTATTTATATGCAAATAGATAATCGAATTATTCATGAATTTGAATTGAATAATAATATGAATATGCACACACATAACTGCAATAAATTTAAGAGTGAAAAGGAGGGTACTTCACCCTCCTCAATGGGAACTTTATTGCATCTTTTCAGAAGTTTTTAATGAGCCGTCAAATTGATTGTTGAATGGAATATGGCGAGGTATATTGTGAGCGGGTTCTTAGACACCTGAATGTTGTAAAAGATACATTTTATAGATACTTGTAATGGGCATAGGCTTTTGCAATTTCAATAAACAATTTCCTCATTTGCAGCGATCAAAAATAAATTAAATAATGTTAACATAATTGTAATCTCAAATTGTTTGGCCCAAAGCTAAATGTGCGCCACGCCCCACAACAAGCAGTGATCCAAGTACGCTGATAATTTCCACATAATATCGGTAACAAATATAAGCTACATACATACTATGTGTTTCGTATATATATATATATATATATATATATATATATGTTCATATATAGCAAAGAGTCAAGTACGAGCAAGAGACCAATGTTGCATTATTGACAAAATTGTGTAGCATAATTTGGTTGCTGATTGTTTCTGTAATTTGAGGATAAAATCAGACAATTGCATAAGACCACCAAATTGCCCATATATAATGCTAACCCATAAATATAGCACAAACAGTAAGCACTCAGTGCGTATAAGCAATCTCTAACGTATTACAGCATCCAATAAAATGATTTGTTCGAAAATTGAGCAATTTGGAGAAAAGGAATCCCAGCTTGAGGGGACAATCGAGAAAGTGTAATGGTTTTGGGTCATGAAACCAATTATTCATGTTAAACATATTTGTGATGGAAAAGTATATGCATATAAGAATGCTCTAGTCGAGAGAGTATGACTCAGAGATATCCCGATCAAGTCTTTAATTGCTATTTAAGGCAACATATATTGATAAACAAACAGATATTGAAACGTTACATACTTAAACCAACAGATAAACATATACTTCGTATATGCATACTTTATATTTGTATAAATACAGAAATTCAATTTTCTTGCTATATCCTTAAAATGTGGTTTTATTGCTTTTATAAACTGATTCTTAGCGGAGTGCGGATATTATCAATAAACTGAAATAAACTCGATCTGCGTGAGTTATTCGAGAATTGATATTCAAAAATTAAAGTTTATAATAATTATAGTTTATGAGATCGGCTTATACAAGCAGACGGAGAGATGCTTATGGCTAAAAATTTGAGTCTTAAATTTTGTAGGAATTGCATACTTTTGTATGCAACTGCAACCAAGATTACCTAAGGATCAAAGGAGCCTCAATGTGGATGCATATGAAACCGACTGCACTTTAATCAACCAAATCGCATAATCGCAATCCACATTGTGAAGGTTCCGATTGGTTCCGTTCATGGAGTTTAATAAATTGCAATAATACTGTGTTGTCGACGGCTCCCCACTGAGTACGATGCTGATTGGCTGACAACGGGGTGCGCTGACACTTACTCGATCGGAATCGGATTCAAGTCCGACTTGGACTCGCAGTATATGTTGGAGCTGCAGTTGGAGTCGGGGCAACCTTGGGCGTGTGTGTGTGTGGAACCCGTTATGGCCGGATAGGCATTATCTCGGTGCATATTTTCCAAGACATGCCTATGAACATAATTGGGTTTTAATTGATACAGAAAAACGACAAATAAAACAAGTAGACGTGCACTAGTCCAGAGCACTCGACTCTAGGCTGCGCTGTTCACAGCTCCAAATACTAAATAAAAATAATACCTGATATATATAATAATAGGCGAGTATTTCAATTGCGAGTGAAATAATTGAAGCGTTAACAGAAACTGTCTGTTCTCATTTATTGAAAAGGCCTTAAGCCTTAATTGCTTGCGGTTCAACGAGACATTTGCTCCCATTTCTACACAGATAATTCCTATTCTAAATGAATTTGATGAACTTCAACTTCAATATACCCTTTCAATGTGTGCAGGGTATTGATAACTGAAACCTGAATATGAAAAACTGAAAACAGAAAACTCGAAAACTCGAAAAGCCAAAATGCAAATTCTAGTAAAAGGGAAGTGATTAGTTTTCATGTGATTTGAGTGTCTGGTTTGGTTCAAGCACCGCTTGCATTTTCGAGTGTGTACATGCATATCGGTGTATTTGTATACCATGTGTGAATATATGGCAAAAGCAAACATACATATATCATATCGAATTACCAACGGCCTTAACAACACAATTATGACTTGTTTCGACTGGCGGCCAAAAAGCCAAGCGGCCAATTCAATTGGCCTAATGAGTGCAACGAATTTGACAGCCCAACCGCAAAAATGTGTGCGAGTATTCGTTTCTATCGTATCGGCCATACCTGTGGAGTTGCCAGCCCGTTCGCATTCCCAACTCATAATGCAGCTAATCGAAGCGATTGTCAATTCAAATTCGAATTCAGATTCAAATACGAGCCAAAAAAAAAAGAAAAAAAGCGGTGTGTGAAAGGGCCGTCGCGACCAAAGCAACGACATTATCAACATTCATGAATACTATATTTACATCCATATATATTCAAATTGATATATACCTCCAAATGGGTACATTGCTATCTGCGTATCTAGCTCTATGGCGCTTTTGTGCAGCTACAAATCACAGAGTCACGCCTACGAAATTTACATACACGTTTTTATACCTATGCAAATACTTTAACATCTAACTATCCAAAAGCTAAAGTTGGCTGTTAATAATTTGGAGGGTTTTGGCAGTGGGAGAGCAATCATACTAATACATGTATGTATGCATATCAGATTTGCTTGTTTACAAAGCTCTAAATACAATATAATATAATTAACTAATTGAATATATGTATTAGATAAATAGATTAATAATGCGTAACAATTTACATATGAACTTGGAACGAGATGCATATTAATATATTCTATTCAATCCATTCCATTGCATCATTATTTATTGACGAAATTAGTTTTATCTATCAGGCCATCGATGCATATATATAAACGTATATTTAAAATACACATAGGAATGTTTAGTTTTGAATTTGTACAGCATTTCGTCTATTAAGCTCAACTGACTGAGCATGTGTGTATACCCCATGCTACTCTATTACTTGGGTACAAGTGCAATTCATCAGCGGGCAATTAGCATAGAGCCATAAAGCGAATACGAACGACTGACTTAATTGACTCAATTTGGGCTTATGGAGCGACAAAATGCTTAAAGTTTTTTGGCCGCAGCCAGGCTTCCACCCCGACCCCCTTCACTCAGCACCCAGACACACCCCACCCCAAATATCTGGAGGCTGACTATGCATGGGATGCAGGCAAGTGTGCATGTGTGTATGTGTGTATGTGTATTGTGTGTGATTGTGTGTGTGTATGCCTTATTGTGCTTATATTAACATATTTCTTGATTAAGCAAATGGCAAATATACTAAAGTTCGTTTCCTAAGTCTTTCGTTATATCGGCATCAAATTGCACAAATGGGCAAAGCAGAAACTTTTACTTTTATTTAGCAGCTCGTGCAGCGGCAGCAATAACAACAATAAGGCTCTACTTGGTGTTAGTACACACACTTAACACCGTAATATTAACAACGACAGCAGCAGAAACCAGTAAATATTGCTGGCCTGCAGATAATTGTTTGCTATCTGAAATATTTCACTGTGATGCAAAAAATGTGCTCGTTTTTCTGAGACTTGCTTTAGGTAACTTATAAAGTTCAACAACCACATCGGGTGGGTGTTGTTGCTGCTGTTGCATTGCTTGAATGTCGCTAATTGCAGTGGGCGTAACATTTTGGCTTAGAATGTGCTCCCACAGTGAAAGATTTTGGCATGTTTTGTTGTTTGGTGGAACATCCCCCAAAAACAGTTCGAAAATATGAAAAGGAAAAATGAAGCAAAAATATACAGACGAAAATCGGTGCCAAGGTTGCCGCGAGACACAGTCAAAGCCATAATTAGATCAACAGTCATAATTTTTATAGTTGTAATTATTGTTGCTGCTGCTGCTTTTCATTACAGTAGGACGCCAGCAACAATACAAGCAGCACCAACAACAACAACAACAACATCAGTAACAAACACAAAAAAAGCCGCCTTAAAATTTGAAGCTATAACAAAACCGAAAAAAAAAGAAACACTTTAATTTGAGCGCATTTCATTTTGTCAAGTCGCTTGGCCCGTTGGCTGTGTATTGTTGCCAGCCAGTTGTTATTGTTGCTGTTGATTTATAAACAAACAGAAACAACCACAGGCAACAATGGTGCACGTTTTGTAGGGCGGCCGACGCTTTACTTTACTTCTAGCCGCAAATTCGTAGCCAATTTAGATGTCATTGCGCCATTTTGTTTTCGATTCGACTTTATTGGCTTTCCCGCATTTAATTTGAAATTGAAACGCAAATACAAAAAGAAATCAAACCAAAAAAACGTAAACAGCCAACTGAAATGTACAAAAAAAGGCTAAACAAAACAAATCTTATCAATCGCCATCAATTGATCTATAAACGAGAGCATTGAAAACAGTCAAATTGGAATGGGATTTCAAACTGGAGACTGTAGATTGTTGGGGCCAGCAGGTACAAGAGGTCAAGCTCGGGTTCAAGAAAGGCGTCAACGGGCCACTCACAAAGCGATTGCAGTCAGATCCAGTTGTCAGATAAGCGCAACAACATTTGAAAGTGAAAGCATCGCTAAGTTCTCAGTTCGAGCCAAACAACAATCTGACAAGGATTAATTCGAGTCGCACAATCGAACATTAAAGCAACCTGGCGATCGAGACCATTGCTTAATGATCAAAAATTGGGTGTATTAAACATATAAAAAACATCAACTTAAATGTATTTGTTCAGCTCAAATAAAATAAAATATATATTTTTTTTAAGACAAGTCTCGTTCAGTTATACTTTAAGCCCACCTGCTTAAGGCATTTGCATTAAAGCGTGCCAACTGCTTAACTTGTTCAATGGCCATCAGCAGCAGTAGATGGGCATTGGCAATTGGCAACTGGCAGCCAAGCTTGTCTTGTTGGCTGTCCAAGAAGAACCGGCAGCAAATAGAGCGTGTCCATGCCAGGCGCTTGACCAACTGTGTCTGTGTCTGCAACTTGAAAGTGCAGCGCAAATGAATGAATCAATGATTCAATGAATCGGGTTACATGAAGCATTCGATGCCTCGTTCAGTTGCATAGATGCCCCGAATTGTGGCAACTTATGGCAACACTTGTGCCTTGTGCCGCTGTGTTCTTGAGAATTATCGCATGGGGAATTCTCCCATCGCATTCCTTTGCACCACATGTGGCTGCTGCTGCTGTTGCTGCTACTGCTGCTGCTGCTGCTGCTGCCACTAATAATAATAATAATTGACTGCTCGTATTCGTATGTGGCGCGAGGTCTTGACATTGTACCTTGAGCAGTGTCATGTGTTGCTCTCGTTGCTGCTGCTGCTGCTGCTGTTGTTGTTGTTGGTGTTGTTGCCTTTTGCTCATGTCATCGGTAAATGTAAATGAAAATCTAATTGTTTGCCGATCTACAAATATATATGTGTGCGGGTGTCTGTGTGTGTGTGAGAGTGTCTGTGTCTGTGTGTGTTACAAGGCATGGCCAATATTTGTCAATCAACCAGCATCCACACCCAGTGGGCGTTGCACATAGACACACAACGCAGTTGCTCCACTTTTGTCAACGGCCGTGCACTGTTGACTCATCGAGGTCGGGAGAGAAGGTTTTTGGGGCAAGTACTCGCACATGCAACAGCCTGATGCAGTTGCACAACCCAAACTATTGATAAACCATAAGCGATGCGCTCGACTGGCTGTTATTGCTGTTGCAACCACAACATTCTTAGCAGGGCTCATTGCAACTACAAAAGTTATTGCCCACCATCAATTTGGTCTAACGAGTATTCGCATTTAATTAATCCAAGCAAATTCCATGCACGATTCTATATAAGATGCCGCCCTCAGCTGTACCGTATCCATGATGTCATTCTCGATCGAGTATCGAAGTCTCTCTTAAAATGTTTATCCGAATCAAATGCATAGCATTAATCACATTCGGCACCTTTGAACAGACGCCAAATTGCCGCCGATGGAGTTGATTTGCACTAGGCCCGATACCAAATAGGGATTCACCTTATTGAGAACTCAAGATTTGCCTGCGAAATTGTCATTGCATTTATTTTAATTGATTTTCATTTGCATACAAGTAATATTCCAAAGAAATTACATTATGCAAATTGAGAAATAAAAGGGCCATGTGAAATACTATATGTACATACATATGTACACAAAAACCAATACCCCCTCAACGCCTTTGGGAACAGTGCATAAAAAAGCCAAAAATTAATTATGGCCGAGCTGGAACAAATTGTCTGCATGTCAGTAATTCGTGTTATGGCTCGTTTGAAAATGAAAGTGCACACTTAAATACATGTATATATATATATACATACTTACATACATGTGTGTATGTGTGGATTGACCAATAAATAAAATTTGATAGAATTGCGTAAAAGTGATGGATGTATATAAATATCATTTCACCAATGCTTATTACCCACTTGCCAACTGCTTCAATTTTGTTTCTTATCTAATTAACAGCATTCTCTCTCTCTCTCTCTCTCCCTCTCTCTCTCTCTGTCTCCCTCTCTCTCTCTCTTGGCCAAATTCAAAATTTACAAATATCTGCGAGTGTTCACAGAATTTCAGGTATTTTTTCAGAACTCTTCCATTTCGCATACCCTTCCAAGAGCATCACATTCGAGCAATTGCTGCTTTATATATATATATATATATATATATATATATATATGTATATACATAGGTACAAATATATTTATTACAAGAGTGCAGAAATTTGGAATATCAGCTCGAGTTTAGCACACTTGATTTTTGATAGATGCCCACATTTGAATGTGACCTGTAAATTGTATAAATATATATATATATATATATATATATTATGCATCAACCGGTTGTCTAGGTATGTACGATTGTGTGCATCTCCTGGGGTATCTGCTAGTGAGGAATTCTCTACGAAGACACTGTTGGGTCTTTGTTTGTTTGGGTAAGTTTATTATGGCTGTGGCATGCCGCAATATCTGCCACTGACTGCTCTTTATTCGGGTACTTTGTCATCATGCTGCAAGCAGCACTCGCATATGAGTACATAGTCAATATGTATGTAATATACATGTGTATGTATGTATGTATGTATGTACATATGTATGCACATATGTGGGCGTTTGGCAGTCCATGTTATTCGAATCCACGCCCCTTCCCTCAACGCACCACCCGACAGCGATGCATTTTGTGGCACGTCTCATGTCTCACGTCTAATATCTCATGTCTCATGTCTGATGTCTTCTGTCTTCTGTCTTGTGCCTTGTGTCTTTTGGCTTGTGTCTTGTATGTTGTGTGTAGAGTTTGTGGCTTGTCATTTGCCATTATTCACACTGGTAGCTGACAGAAGGCGAACGCAAAGTACAAAGATAAACATTTTGCATGGCCATTGGTAAAACTCATATAATTACAAGAAGCTGTCGCCGGGCAGCTTCAAATGACAACGGCAACAGCAACCGCAACAGCAAAAGCAACAGCAACAGCAACAACAACAGCAACAACAAGAGCAACAGCAAAAAAATTGGCAAATTTGCCAAACAATGCGGATCGCTGGGCACGAAGTCGCCAAATGTCGCATTGATGGAACTTTTTCTTTTGTCGGCTGTTCCATTCCGATTCCCATTCCCATTCCCATTTCCACTCCCTATCCACGGCTGGAGACTCGCGTCTCGATCGTCTGTTACCCCAGCTGGGGCAGTGTGGCAATTATAGGTCTCGACTGGTGCCACGCGTCCAAATTTACAAGACTAGCAAATTATGTGCACTTTGCGGCTAAGGCTGTTGTTGCTGTTGCTGTTGCTGATGTTGCTGTTGTTGCTGTTGTTGCTGCAGTGACTGCTATTCTACTGCTGCCACTTAGCTGCAGCAGATTACCAACTGTGCACATTTGTACAGTAGAACTGCTTTATTGTGAACTGCTCTGGAGTAGAAGAAATGCAATGGTCAAAATCTCAATCATTGTTGCCAATGTGCTGGATAAAATTCCGTTTGCAAGAAACTCGACTATTATTGCTATATATGTGTCTAAAGTGCTGATGGCATTGTTTGGGAAGTAGACAAGAAGCAGACAGGTTTGGCAGTAACTATTTGAGAAATATGCTGCATAACTTAAGCAGATACTTAAAGCTGCCTGTTTGACTGAAATGTTTGTGTGGCAAATATTGAATTGTATTCGGGTTCTAGTTGAAAAAGTATCCAAGCCAAGTCGTAGTCCTTGTTTTTGAGCTTAACTGTACTGAACAGTGGACACCAACTAAGATATGTACAAAAATACATACATAGCATATACAAATTGTGTGGCAAAGAGCAAAGAAGCTGCCCCGTCGCTGCTAAAATGGAGCAACTGTGGGGCCGAGGCTGGAGCGGCACACTCACAGTTACACCTACGGTCACAGTTGCATTTACTGTTACAATTACAGCTACAGTTTCAGTTACAGTTTCAGTTGCAGCTCGATAGCAGTTGCAACGGTTAAGCGTTAACCTGGCTGGCTGGCTAGCTGCGACTGGCGATTTTTGGTTTCTGTTATTTTTTGTCTGATTTTGGCAGCAGGTTCACTACGAACGTGGCATGCGCTGCACTTGAGAATTGGGCAAATGGTAAATGGTAAATGGTAAATGGACAACTGGCAACTGGCAACTGGCAACTGGCAACTGGCAACTGTGGAGCATGCCACACGGTGGAGCTGCCATATCCGAGTTGTCCATGTGCCGCACGCAGCTGAGTGCAGAGCACTCGAAACGAGAGCAAAAGTTGCCATTGTTGTTGTTGTTGCTGTTGCTGCCGTTGTTGTTGTTGCTGCTGTTGTTGTAGCTTTCGGTAACCCATTTGTTGTTGCCTTTGGATTTTTGTTTAGCAGTTTAGCGCCCGTTGTCGTGTCCCCGGTGCCAGTGTCCACGTACCAACATTGGCCTAATGCTGCACATTGTGTGCGGATCTTGTTTATTATGCAAGAAAGCTGCCAAACTAAGCCAGTGACAACAGCAACAACAGCAACAGCAACTGCTGAGCACAACATATAACCGAAAGAAAAGTTATTTACTCAGTGTGTCCGAAACTTTCATACTCCTATCAGTGCTCTGAATACCGATCAACAAATGCACAATGATAACAATCCATAAGAAAAAATGTTCTAAAAAACTGTTTTTTTCTTTGCGGTAAATGCTTTTTACTTTCCATTTTGTCTGTCAGTTTTCCAAGCATTTGGTTGTGTTGGATATCCACAAGAAGAAGGTTTTCACATTTTCAATTTTCGATAGATTCGATAATTGATTGGGAAGAGCCTTGAAAATGGTGCTGAAGTCAATCGGACTGAACTAGAGCAACCTGAAAAGTGTTACTATCTCTAACAAATTTTCATTAAGATCTATGAAAATGAGCTTGAAACTCCACAGATGAAAAGCATAAAAAGTAGGTGGCCGTTTCCAAAGTCCCCTCAAAATCGGTTCATAGTCATAAGTGGAACCTAGTGGGTAAAGATTCGCTTCATAATTCTCACTCATTTGTGACTGGAGATCATTAATTGCGAAACAACAAATTATAGATAGATTAACGATGAACTGTACAGCATTGATCAGCTCAGAAATATATAAGTCATAAGTTGTACACTAATATTTAAGCATTCGCAGCTTATTTGAAATGTTTCCACACAATACGTAGATAAACAGCCGCTGGGAATGATTACCAGTAGCATGTGGATTTTGATTGCTGGAATTGCCCAAAGCTTGGAGCATTCAGCACTTTCACATGCACTGCGCACTGCACATACAAATGCCTAATTTCAGGTCGAGTATTTTAATATGCGTATAACAAAATACCTTTTCGATTTGTTGTTGGCTTTCGTCACTATTCGCTGGCCACTGTTGCTGTTTCACTACACTTGATACACAAAACAAAAACAAAAACACATAAATAAATCGACAAATTATAATACATATGTATGCAATAATAATAAATAAAAAAACAACACAGACACACACACAACCCGAATTTAAAATGAAAGGCAACGCGTGCCAAGTGTCGTTATTGGGTGCTCCACTCGCATCGATTTTGAAAGAACCCGCCAAACCCGCGAATGCAACAGCTACGGCTACGGCTACTGTCTATTGTCTACTGTCTACTGTCTACTGCCACTGCCACTGCTACTGGACTGCCAGCAGACAACGGCGAGCGGCGAGCTGCAGACTGTGCAGACTGCGCTGCAGACTGCAAATGGAAACGAAACACGAGACACAAACTGGAATTGGAACAGGTCTAAATCGTTCTGCGCTGCGGGGACATGCCTCTGCATGTGTGTGTGTATATCATTCCACATATAGCCTGTCAAAGGTCAGTCACACCCAACAGCTAATCAGCCCCTGATGCATTCTACTAACCAATGTGATTTAAATAGTAAGAATGTTGCAGCAACACTCCAAGACCAATAACAGCTGAAGAGATGTGGAAAAGGGCCTCCTTTCGGTGGTGCGTGGCTTGACCTTTGAAAAGGCTGATCAGTAGGCAACTCTGGCTGTAGATTTTTTTGATTTCGGTGACTCTAGCCAATCTTTTGAGATAAGCAGCAATCAAACTAGCAAATTAATTGACTCCACCTGCAGTCCTACCTTTTAGTATTGGACAACCAACAGTAAAAGAGTCTAAGCTCACTTCTATAGTTAATTAACTGAAATTATAATGTTGCATTATTATTGGATACGAGGCAAAGCGAGAGCAGGTTGTCCTGTCGAACGTTGCCTTGAGTCATTTCTGCAAATTATTCGTCTAGTTGAAATCTGAATAGTTCGTCAAACAAATGACTATATATATATGTATATCTTATCTAGATGTGCCCCAAAACCTTGATGTGGGTTCTTAGACATGCCAGACATACATTTAAAAGAGCCAAAGTTAATGCCTCAGCAATCCTCAAGCGTTTAATGCATTTCCTGTCAAAATCGCCCTATTCAGAGTACAGCCAGATACAAATCGTAAATTTGATATGCCACCTGCCGCCGGACATTCGTTTGGGGCAAGGTCAGCGACGAGCTGACAGCCAAAGTGGCAACCGGTGAGCATCGATGGTCGCATGGATTGCCTTGATTGTTGCGGTTCAGTGCAACTGGCTCGGAAGTGTTTTTCTCGCTTTTTTCGCATACCCTTTGCAGAGGGCACCATACATCTGTAACGCAACTCGTAACGCATTAGATGAGACAATTATCTGGGAAGCTATTCGGTTTATATGCCTGCACAAAATGGCCTCATCAGATAGCTATATCATATGCAGAGAAAGATCGATCTGGTATTTATTCAATATGTGAAACGGTGTGTTAAAAGAATCAGTTTTCCTATGTTTATCGAGTAGAGTATTTCATGTTCGGCTGATTTGATGAGTTTGTAGTCGTTGCCAGCTCGATTTGATCGCATTGTTTTGTCCAAGTTCAGGTTGACGCTTCCTCTTGGGGGCGCTGTGCAGCGTTGCAGAAAACTAACCGCTTGGGGGCACTGAGACACATTTGAACATTTGAACATTTGTAAAAGACTGGCCTCAAGTGTGGCATAAATTAGCGCCGCATTAAGGCGTAAACTGTTGCCAGCAGCAATCCGTTAAGTTTGGAATTCACTTGGATATGTACGTGCATATGTACATATGTATATACTTATTTGTATGTAGCATATTATTAGAGAATAATTAATCAGCTTACCTCAATCTTCAGATGGAATTCGGCTTGACTGCCCGTTGTATCCCAACCAGATCTAAAACAGGTTGCGATCAACAATTGTGCCAGAACCAACAAAAACAAAAATACACAAAATACACAAAATACACTAATAGACACATACATAGGATTACGCACACACACACTCGGATAGAGTAAATATTTGTTTGGGGACTGTGCAGAAATTGCAGACAGCATTAGCTAATTAATCGATTTGCATTATAACTTCAATTGTATTTCATAACTTTTCAAACAAAAATGTTTTCGAATGCACGGCAAAAAAAATGAGACACCAAACAAATGAAAGGTTTCATCTGTGTACAAAGAAGAAAACAAAAAATATATACGTACATATATATATATGTATATATGTATATATATATATATATATATTTATATATACACGGTTGTCATCAGCCACAAATTAACAATATTTAACACTCGGCCATTAATGAAATAAATAACTGTTGCTGGCGCTTAGCAAACATCATTTGCCAAAATTATGATGGTACACTGATGGTGCCATTAAGAGATTTCTCGCAAATTAGCATTTCTTAAATGGAATTCACTCGTTGATTTACGCTGCCGGGCAAGTGGATAGACTTTGTGTCAACTCGACGTGAGCTTCTCCGAAATCACTTTGTGTCACTTTGACGGCCAACAGTTGACAGTTGACAGTTGACAGTTGTTGGTCAGTCAAGGGGCACCGCCAAACCGTCTGCAAGTCCATCGATTCGTCGTTTTTGTTTTTTTTTCGAATCGGTCGCGGCAAGCGTTGCAATGAACAGTTTCTCGGCTGTGTCAGCTGTTTAGCGCTCCTCGGTGCGAGTTCACGTCAGCTCTGGCCGAATGCACAACGCCGACTAACGCGCAAGTCGTCGTCGCCCATGTGATAAGGCCAAAGCTCCAAACCGACGATCGACAGTGGAACGAGCGAGAAACGACGACTTAGGGTCCGATCGGAACATGGAACTCCATGTTGAGACAACGCCATCGCCATCGCCATCGCCATCGCCATCAAATCAAATAACTTATTACACATAATAATTTCAAATTTATAATACATTTGCAGGCCACAATAAACGTTATGAATAAATTCTCACACAAATAAAAACAGAAATCACCAATTTAAATATATGTTATCTATAAATATTAAACTGACTGTCATTATTCAATTTATAAATGATTATTTCGGACTTATGAATGCGCTGAGGAGATCAAATTTGATACGCATTAACAACACTGTAAATTAGGTGAGCTTAATAAGTGGATAAAACTGAATCAATAAATTATTCCAGTTCCAGTTTCCAATCTGAATATGATCAAAATGTTGCGATAATTGCTGCGAAAAAGGTGAATAGAAAGAAAGTAAATTCTGTGGAGATAACGAAAAGTAGAACAAGATCATTTCCATTAATATATATTCAAAGTAATCAAAATCAAAAATCAAATTAATCAAACACTTTCACATTCCTTATGAACTCGTATAATTTTCATTCATATCATTCAGGTGCAACAAGTGGCAACGAATCGAATGTGAAATGTGCAGGGAAATGTGCAACAAAGGATCAGGTGAATTTTAAAAATTAATTATATTGTTTTGTTAAATATTAATGTATCATTCGATTCTTATTATTATTCATCAGAATTACTTTGTTCATTATTAAAGTGGAGAGTGTTTAAAGTAATCATCGGATTGCTCATAGATTATTGCATGAAATTAATTAGCTGACATAGCCTTATTTTATAGGGTTCTTAATGTTAAAATTAGAGTCCCAGATACTAACTACTGCGATAGTGGAGCTGTAACCTGTATAGCAAAGGTATGCATAACTAGGATGGGGAAGTGCGGAATAAACATTCTTTCAAATTGATTGCCCCAAGACGAACTTCACCGAAGGGGCCACCCCTCAGCTATTTGTCTATCGAGGGGGGCGGGGAGGGCATTAAAAAGCAGTGCGCAGACGGAAGTTATGGCAATAAAACAAAAAACTACAATAATAATCGAAACAATTAAACAAAGGCACACTGCTAAATATGTGTATGTGTCGGTTTCTATCTAACAACAGCAATAACAACGAGCATAACAATAATAAAGTTGATAACTATTGACGGCAATGATTGCGACCCGATCGAAATCTGACGTTTGGCATAGGAAAGGAATGGCTTGAATGAAAACGGGGGGGAGGAAAGACGCCCGAGGGGTCAGTTGGGACGGGCATGTTGGGTGCGGCGCCAACAATAAACCTAACGGCACCATTATTACGATTATTTGTATGTAGATACATACACATACACACAGACATACACATACACACTCTACACACTCTATAGATCCATATAGCTACTTATATGTCTATATTATAAGACTAACTTACAGTTGTATGTTTGCATTTGATTTTTTTTCTTTCTGTTTTTCCGCCACATTCTCCAAGGACAAACAACATTTTAGTGAGCGCCGCCGCCGGCTAACGGCAAAAGGCAGTCCGAAGTCAAGATTGATCTACAAAGCTCAGCTCTGGTCTCTGGTCTCTAGTCTCAGGTCTCTGGTCTCTGGTCTGGTTGAGTTTTTCGCATTCGCGTTGCAAACTTTCCTTTTTGTCTATATATACATATATGTACACACACACACACACACACACACACTCACACACACATGTTGGGCACTAAGTGTGCGGGCGCACATTAAAACAAAAGCAACAAAGAACAGTTATGTATCTTCTGGATGCCGAACATTGAATACCCTTGTAGACATAAACAAAATACAATACTTGAATGGGAGCGATGCATGTGATTGATTCTCGATAAGGCATACCTCTATTAACCAAGCCCATCTGTTAACCTGCATTCTCAGATATATATTTTGTATCTCTATAAACAATTAAAAAAAAAAACCGCTAATTTAATGTCCTGCAACCATCACCTTTCCAGGGAAATCTCGTCCGACTGCGACTTGCAGACAGTTGGGATATATCAACTAAAGAATGCTTTACACCTTTTGTTGGCAAGTTATAATACTCTCGAAAAGGGTATTGCAAAAGCAACATTAACAACAACAACAACAACAGCAGCAGCAGCAGCAGAAACCCCAACACTGGCAATGCCAATGAGGGCACCACATTAAAAAGGTGTGGCAACTCGGCTACGTTCTGGTGTATGTATAGCAGCAGTAACAACAACTGCAACAGCAACAGCAACAACAGCAACAACAGCAACAACAGCAACAACAAATGCACCATACGCCAACATAGCAGTTCAAGTTAAAGTTACAGTTACAAATTCAAAAGCCGCCAGGCCAACAAAATGGCATAAATAAAAATTTGTGTTGGCTTTTCAGCAACTTGAAACAAAACTTAATGCCACACACACTTAAGCAAACACACACAAGAGCAACAATCAACCGATTAGACAAAGCACCGATGTGACAGATGCCCTAACAAATACAAATACAGATCATTGTTTGGATCCTGCTTAAGATAATATCATTTCACTTGCGATAGCTAAGTTTCTTTATCAGACAGACAATTCAAGCCAAAATCAAGCCAATAAAGAAAAAAGTATTTTATGTATTTATTTTTATATAAATTAAAGTGCAATAAATGAATTCACATAACTAATCTACAATATTACAGAAGAGTGTAGCAAATTATTAAAGTTCTCAGCCTTTAGTGGTACAAACATCATGATTAAGCTTGGGCGCCCTCAGATGGATAATAAATTATTTGTGTTTATAGATTTAATAACGATCGCATCGCATTTATTTCGTTTTTTAACAATTTATTCGAGTGCTCACATATCATTTGTGATTGGTATTTGGCTTACATTTAATTTTTTGGCGCTTGCCAAATCACTAAACAATTTATTCAAAGTGTTGGCGACAATTCACTTTTCGTTTTTGTGTACGCTTTGGATTTTTGATTCAAATTCAGAATCGCATTCGGATTTGGGGCGCAACAGATTTGTGCAACGGCAGCGCCAAAATTTATGGCCAACCACTTACCACAAATGCAAGGTCAAACCATTTAGAATAACGACGGAGCAGAGGCGGTCCTCGTGCCCCATGCCCCATGCCCCATGTCTCATGCCTCATGCTCGGTCCTGACCAGCAACAGGTCCGACTCCAGGCAGGAACCCGGGGCACAGCCCCCACCCAGCTTGTTGGTGAGTCAGCGGCATGCAATTGACTTTGATTTGTGGTGCACCCAAGTTGCACAAATAAATCAGCGCCAATTGCAATTTCCCAAGGCCGCAGCAGCCACAAAAGCGACAACGATTGCTGGGAGGTGTGTGTGTTTGTGTGTGTGTGTTGGAGGAGGGGTGCGGGAGGTGGTTAGGCGCTGGGCAAAGGGGGCCACTGGAGCTGCAACAAAGGTCAAGTCAAGTGAAATTGTTGCGAATGGCGACGATAGACAAAAGTGAGAAAGTTAAAAATTATGTCAAAATTTGAATTAGCAGATGGGAATAAAAAATTCGCATCTCATCCAAACAATGCAGTCGCATAAATTAATTTTCATATCGGGTGCTGCGGAAAACGCTTTTCACTTTCGCAAATGAGACACACGATGTCGAGTGGGTTTGGCTCAGTTTCGACATTAAGATGCCGAGATGAACATGTCACTCATTCAACGGCGAGAATTATCTATTGCAGCAGCAAAATGCATGTACTCGCATATATTGTGTATGCATATGTATGTGTATATATAGTAATTTCCCTTTTGTGGTTTCGTTTCTTTTCGGGTCGTGTTGGCCCCCTTTGCGGTTGCTTTCAGCACACAAGTGAAAATGCTTTCACACCCCCAGACGTACTGGGAAATTGCATGGGCAATGAGGAAAAGTGCTCCACTGAAATGAAAGTAAAGGCAACGGGTTCGTTCAAACTTCTGAGTTCGTGGTCATTGTCATTTTTAAATTTGCCGCTCAACCTGCCAGCAACTTGTCTATCGATTAACGATGCTTGGGTGTAGCGATCGCTTACAAGAGTTGAATTAATATCGATACTAATTATACCACGGAATATATCGATTACCAGCGGCGGTAACAGTGCTGTTATCGCAGTTAACAGATGAATAACATTTTAAGTAGCAAGAAAATGCTGCAGAGTACTCAAATTGGCTAACAGCGGCTAACAATATCTGCGATCTTTTAACTAGAAAACAGCTGTTAGCCATTACAGAATGTTGTTGATAGTGGCTATCAACTTAACATGATCAATTTTACACTGGAATAGATTAAATTTGGAAGCAAGAGTAAGAGATTTGATTTCAAGAGGGGGGCTGCCCAATAATTTAGATGAATAGTAGAAGTCCCGTTTTCTACAGCGCCGATGCAGTGCGTCGTGCGCTCAACTGGCCGATGGTCAACGAGGCTGTGGAGACGGCACTGAAGGCTGTCGTCGCAACCCCAACGAATCAGGATGGTAAACAGCAGGCACCTCCGCCTTCCCAGTCCTATGTATGTCAGCCGGCGCGCAGCGTTACCAGTGCCAACAAGGAACACAGCAAACTGCTGCTGACGATGCCCGCTTTCGTGGGCAACTATCGACTAACGTCGGACGGAATGGGCGGCGATTCCAGCGCCGTGTCCTGTTCGACTCTGGCCTGCAAGGTGGTCACCTCGTTCCGGAGCAACCAGTTGCTGCAGCCACCGCTACCGAGCATAAGTGCCAACATTTTGCTCTTCGATCCGGGAACGGGCGAACTGAATGCCATTATGGCCGGCACGGACATCACCACATGGCGGACGGTCTCCGCTTCGTTGGTGGCCACCAAATACTTGTTCTTCGGTCGCTTTGGGCCACATGCCGAACGAGAGCTGGCCATCAATGTGGCCATCGTGGGCTGTGGCGTTCAGGGGCAACTGCATGCCGCCGCCATGTGCGCCAATTTCAAGGTGAATCAGCTAAATCTGTACAATCGCACGGAGCCGAAGGCCCACCAGTTGGCCAACCAGCTGGAAGAACAGATCCTGAAAGCCGACAACAACCGCAATGCCCCAAACAAAGTCAACATCAAGGTGTGCAGCTCGGCACGCGAGGCCGTCCATCAAGCGGATGTCATCTGCATTGCGACCTACTCCAAGGAGGCGCTCATCCAAGTCAGCGATCTGCGCGACAATCGATCCGTCCACATCAACGGTCTGTACATCAGCATACATATGCCACTCAACTATTAATCTTAGTTTTCATATTCAAATCACTCCTTCTTCCCCTCTGGGATGCACTTAACCATGATCGAGATGTGGGTTGGGGGTAAGCACGGCAAATATGTATCGAAAACGGATATTAACAAGCGCAATCCTCATGGAACATCAGCTACTCGTCACATCCTCAACAAGCTTGAACGAGGCACGAGGACTCTGCCTTGACGCCAGAGTGGTTTCTGCAGCAGTTTTCAGACTGCGACTCATCTGACTTATCATTCATAGCGAGATGGAGGCTCTTTTGACAAAACATGATTTTTCTGTATTTTATTTTCATCATTATTATATTCGATCAACATAAATTGTTTGCCTTGAAGCAAAGTCAAACATTTGCTGAATATCGCTTACAGTTTTCCGATTTCCAATCATTCAAATATAGTCTATCTGAGACAAACTAAAATTTATGTTGATCGCAGTCATAATTGAAGGAGTTCTGCTTACCAGCCTACTATTTTATACGTACAACATTTTGACTTACCGTGGCTTTAAGGGAAATTTGTTAATTATCTGTTAATCACTTTCAATCTGTATAATGTATATGCTTTCAAATGCCCTTTGGCTGGCTCAAATCAATACTTATCAATTTGTTGGATCTGCCCTTTAGAAGATTATAACGAGTATGTTTAATATGCATTCAGCTGTGGGCGCTGGCGAGGTGCACTTCGGCGAGGTGGCCGCTGACATCTATGAGGAGTCCCTGGTCTACGTTGACTGTATGTCAAATGCTGAGCACGAGCTGCACGGCCTGCCCGCCCCGATAGTCGGCGAGCTGGGCGCCATTATAATCGGTGGCAGTTATCCAACTGAGCGGGCAGTGACCATATTCCAGTCGATGGGTGAGTAACACACACACATTCGACATAGATGCATACATAATCAATTTGCTGATCGATATACACATATATATATATATATATATATTGATTCTATAGGCATGGCCTCGGAGGATGCTTGTGTGGCCGAGGCGGTACAGTTGGCACTTACATCCAGCGACAAGTAATACGTACATTCCACGTGGCCAGCAAGGATGTGCAAGCCGCACAAACTGTTAAATAAACGCCATTATGCATAATGCCTTAATCTGACTTGTTGTTGCTGCAAGCAAATAAAATAATATTAACGATTAAAAAAAAACTGCGCTTTTTTTTGTAAATTTTTTGTGTTTTGTAATCATTTTAGTATTTTTTTTATTTTCAATGTTTTCTTGTTTGGTTTTTGTCTTTTGTTTTTTTTTTTCTTTTGTATCATTTTGTTTTGTTTTGAAATTAATTTATTAATTAATTTTTATGTTTTACTTATTAATTTAGTATCTGGTTTTTTTTTTAAATATCATCATCTGCTCAACCGCTTGCCATCTGCTGCCCTTTAATTCTCACACAAGATGCACTCATCCGATATATATATATATATATATGTATATGTATACGTATATATATTTACATAAACATCTATTAACATTTATATTTGTATATATATATATATGTATACATATATATAGTTAATTATAGATTTTGTTAGCCTTCAGAAACGTTTGGGTTTTTTGTTGGGTTATTTCGCTACGGGTTCCAGTCTAGGCCCTTTTGCGCTTTCCCAGTTTGGCTTAAATAATTTTTTAGCATATCTATTAAATAATTTGTTTATATATTTATATATGTATACATACATATGTACATATACATATATATGTGTGTATTCAGTTTTTAATTTTGTTTTTTTTTTTGTTGTTTGTTTGTTTTCTTTTTTGTTGCATGTCAATTTAAATTTGATCATTAGCATTATTAATAAAATACTCAACAAATAATTAAATTGGGCTTTTTCAACTTGCGACTCCTGCTGCAAATGAGACATCAGCTTGTGGCTGGTTTTTCTTTCTTTTTTTTTGTGTTGTTTTTGCTTTGATGCTGGTTTTGTTTTTGTTTTTGCTGTTGCTGTTGCTGTTGTTGTTGTTGTTGGGCTTTAAGTATTTGTATTTTGATTTACTTTCTTTTATTTATTAGTTAGTACTATTTAAACACTTAATAGTTATTACGCTTTATTATGAATTTCCATTTAAAAAATGCTTAAGTTAGCACAAAAAGAAACAAACAAAATATATATATAGCAGCAAGATATGAATAAAAAGATGAATAAAAATCAAAAATCCGGGTTTTATTTTTTTTTTTTTCAAAACATTTTGCTTGTTTATTTTGTTGTTGATGGTTTTTGTGTTCAGTTTGCTTCCGCTGTAGGTCGAACCAGAACTGTTTTTAAAAAAATAATAATAAAAATAATAGTTTTTCTTTTAAATATATATACGTATACGAATATATATATATATATATATATATATAAACACATATATATATATATATGTAAAGACACATACATATTTAAGTAGTATATATGTATACACATACATATGCATATATATATAATTTCAAATGTGCATTTTACATATAGATTCGCTCTTGCTTATTTGTTAAAATTAAATCAACACACACGTATTCAATTGATAGATGTATAATTTATAGTTACAAAAAAAATAATTATAATTACAATAATATTAATAATCATAATCATAATCATATTCATAATCATAATCATAATAATAATCAAATTAAATTACATATAATATTGACGCTGAATAATTGAATAATTAAAAAAAAAAACACACTCTTAAAACTGGTGGCTAAAATTAAAGGAAAGTACGCACGTACATGCACAGATTTTGTACGCATCTCTTGAAATGGTTCTCGATTCTGCTTTTGCTTTTGCTTTTGCTTTTGCTTTTGCTTGCTGTATTTTTTGCTTTGCTTTGCTTTGCTCTGCTTTGCTTCTGTTAATTTTTGTGGCTCTTTCTTCGGATTGATTAAACTTTAATTAGGCATAAATTAATTATTTTTTGTTTTTGTTTTTTGTTTTTGTTTTTTTGTTTTTGTTTTTTACATATATGTATATTTAATATTTACAATTTCTTTGCTACTTGTTTTATGGGTTTGCTTGCTCAGCAGCTGCAGCAACAACTGCAACTGTTGCTGCCGCCTTCTGCCTACTTCTTGTTTTGCTTCTTGCTTCTTGTTTTGTATGCTCTGTCTCTGTCTCTGTCTCCGTCTCTGTCTCCGTCTCTGTTGCCTATATCTGTCTCATTCTCATTCGCTTTGCAATATTTCATATTTACTTTGTTAGCGCACTAAAATCTAATTTTCATTTTTTCATTTTCGTATAGACTAAAGAAAAAAATGTTCTTTGCTGCATTTTTTTTTATTAATTTTTGTTTTTGTTTTTTTTTGTTTTGTTTTGTTTTTTGCTTTGTATGTTTCTTTTGTTTTGTTTTGTTTTTGTTTTTTTTGCATACTTTAATTAATTCAACTTTACAGCTTTGCCCGTCTCTTTCAACCTAAAACGCTATCGCTTTTCCTCTCGAAGTCCTGCCTACAAAATATTGCCAGAGCTTCGATTTTCCCCTACTGTCTGTCGTCTGTGTTTTTCATATTTCTTGCAGTTATTTTTTTTATTTCTTTTTTGACTGTGGCTTGAAGAAGCTGTGGAATTTCGGTGCCTTGAAAGTGCCCGACGAAGAGTCCCCACCCTGTCCCGAACTTATATGTACGTAAACCTCCGTTGGTATCTCTCAACCCTTTGCTCAATTTCTCAACAATTTACTTTCGTTTTCCTTGCTTTAGTCAGATTTTTATATATGAATTTTACAATACATATAGATCTCTATATATTATTGATACATTTAGCGTGGTAGTGTTTTTTTTTTTTTTGTTTTTGTTTGTTTTTTTGTTTTTCATATTTTTAAATTGGTTTTTAATATATTTCTATCAATATGCCTTTGATATTAATATTTAATACATTGTTACGCAGTAGTTTACAGTTATGGTTTAAAATTAAAAAAAAAAACGTTTCTATATTTATTAATTTGTATATACATATACATATATATATATTTATACATACATATACATATATACATATACTCATATCTATATATATATATATATATGTATATATATAATTTAATAAAAACTATTGCATTAGTTATTATTTAATAAGAAGTAATTTTTTGTTTTTCTCAGATGTGTGTTCTTACTTTTCTTTATGTATACATCTATATATAGTCATGTATATATATACATATATATAGATACATATATATATATATATATACATATATATATATAAATTTATTATTAAGAGTTGGTACAACTTGTTGAAAACTTTGCATATTAATTTTTGTATTTGTATTTTTGTGGGGCATATAAAAATGTTTGCTTTTATTGCTATTTGATTTTTATTATTTTAATAAACATTTTAACTATTTCTTTTATTTAATGTTCTCTCGTTTTCTCTCTATTCATTTCGCCCCAAAAACACGGTTCGTTTTTTCCCCTTTCTAGTTTATGTAATTTGGGTTCTTCTTGTTGTTGTTGTTCAGCGTGTGTGTATTTGTGTGTGTGCCTGTTGTGTGTGTGTGTGTGTGTGTGTTGGGTGGGTGAGGATGAGGAACCGTGTGGAATTCGCTGCCAAAATAAAAACTATTGGCTTTTTGGATATAACCGATGTAACAGAATTTTGATACAAAACAAACATTGTTTAAATGCAAAACGATCTCGATTCGAATTTCATTTAAAAAATTTCATATTGCTGATATTAAAAACATTGCGTATGTGTGTGTGTGCGCGTGTGTGTGTGTGTGTGTGTGACGCATCAGAACAGAATTTGTTCGATTAAAACAATTGCTGGCATAAAATTAGTTATAAAATGATGTATTTATATATAATAATGTATATATATATATGTATGTTATTTAAATTATATATGTATTGAATATTAAGGCCAAAATGAAGACAAAAAAATAATATGCCTTGTGAGTCATGTGTGTGTGTGTGTGTGTGTGTGTGTGTGTGTGTGTGTGTGTGTGTGTGTGTGTGTGTGCGAACAACATACAAGCAAAACCCAGGTGTTGTCCGTGTGTGTGTGTGTGTTTAAGCTTTTGTTTACTGTTACTTTTGCTGTTTTTTCTGCTGCAAATTTTGGCTTTGCTTTTGCATTTGCATTCCGTTTGTTTTATCTCCATCTACGCTAATTTAAGCTATAGTTTGTTGTATGTTGCTGTTGTTGCTGTTGTTGGTGTTGCCAGTTACTATTATGTATTATGTATTATTATTTAGATTGTTTTGTTTGTTTGTTTGTTTGTTTGTTGGTAATACAAAGAAAAACTGCTTTCTTGACGCGGGTATCAGAGACGCCGCAGTTGGCGTAGTTTTTGTGGTTAACTACTTGCTAATTTTACATTTAGATTGTTTGTTTTTGTTTTTTGTTTTTGTTTTTTTGTTTTTATCTTTAATTACTATGTTATAATTATTATTATTAATTTTCTGCTGCTTCTTTCTCTTGTGTTTAATATAGTTAACAAAAAAAAAAAAAAAAAATACAAGTATTTAGCAGCCTTTTTAAACAACTATGTAGCTTTCTCTCCTCTTCGTCACCTCCTCGCTTTATTTCTGTCCGCTTCTGCGTCTGCTTCTGCGTCTGCTTCTGCTTCTGCTTCTGCTCCTCTCTCTCTCTCCCTATCTCGCTCGCTCCTTCTGTTATTTTATTTATTTTTGTTTTTTCTTTTTTCTTTATTGTTTTTTGTTTTTCTTTCTTTCTCCATTCAGCGTTCGTTTTTAGCTTCAACAGAATTCTCGCTGTTTTCTTTTGTTTTTTGTTTTGTTTTTGTTTCGTTTTTTGCTTGCACATTTTACTTTCATTATTCTTATATACTCTCTTCTTCTGCCTTCTTGCCTTCTATTCATTGTTGTTTCTATCTTTTTATTCTTTTTGTTTTGTTGTTTTGTTTTTTGCTTTACGCTTGTTTATCACATTGAATATAATATATATGTATATATACTATATATATATTTATATATATGTATATAGTTTTATTTAACTTAAGTTTTTGTTTTTGTTTTGTTTTTTGTTTTCTTTTTTGTTTTATATGTTGTTGTTTTATGCATTTGCGACGCGCTTTTCTCGAGAGGCGCTCATGGAAATTCTTCGGGTTTTTCTTCATCTTCTTCTTCTTGTTGTTGTTGTTGTTGTTGTTGTTGTTGTCGATTTTGTGGATTTTGTTGACTTGTTATTGCATCGAGCATCAGCAGCAGTTGTCGATGACGACGACGACGACGACTCGTTTATTTCGTTGGCAGTGTTCTCCCTTAGAGCAGCTCCTGCTGCAGCAGCAACAGCTGCTGCTGCTGGTCCAGTTGGACTTGCTGCTGCAGCTGCTGCTGCTGCCAGCGCTTGTACATGCCCAGATAGGTGCGTGTGTTGGTTGGATTGCTGTTGTTGTTGTTATTGTTATTGTTGTTATTGTTGTTGTTGTGGTTGATGTGATTGTTGTTGTTGCTAATGTGATTGATGTGGTTGTGGTTGTTGTTGTTGTTGTTGCTGCCGCTTGTTACCGCCAGGGGCATGCCACCCAACACTGACGGCAGCTGCAGCTGCTGCAAGTGCATTGCTGTTGTTGTTGTCGCTGATAGTGATGTTGTTGCACCACCCGCCACTGCCACAACTGGCGGCAGCAGCTTGTAGTGCGTGGCATCCATAACCGTATCGTAGCAATAGGCAGCCGCATCCAAAAATGTTGTCGCATAAAAGCTGTTCCGATTACAGATATCGTTGTTGATGTCATAATTATTGATGGTGCTGCCACTGCTGCTGTTGTTGATATTTATGATAAATTGATTTTGCTGTTTTTGCTGCTGCTGCTGTTGATGCTGCTGCTGCTGCTGCTGTTCTTGTTGGTGTTGTTGTTGTTGGCCAGCAACTGCTGCTGCTGCTGCTGCTGCCGCTGCGGCGGTGAATTATGAATTGGAATTGCGTTTAGTTGGCAGCTAGGACGAGCTGGACTGATTCATATTGCCAAACATGTGGGCTGAAAACGATGTCTGTCCCGCCGAATTGGCCTGTGACGTGGACGACTGTTGCTGCTGTTGCTGTTGCTGCTGTTGCTGCTGCTGCTGCTGTGCCTGCTGTTGATTCAGCGAGCCACGCCCATGCTTCGGTATGGGAGGCTGTATATACTCATGCCGTGCCAGTGCAAACACATCCATGCGATCCTCCTTCCGATAGGCCAAGCATCCACGTATGAAGCTCTGCACATCAAAATCAAAGCATTAACAAATATACATCGAAATATCGAATATATATATATATATATATATAGATATAGATACATATATATATATATATAAATATCATATGGTTGCAGTGCTAACCTTTGCCTCGTTGGAGACAGTTGGCTTGTTGGAGAACTGCACTTCGGTTGCCTTCAGTATGGTGTTCTCCTCAAGGATGGTGGCCTGCGACTGGTTGTGGCCAAACGGCTTTTTGCCATATAAGCACTGATAGAATATCACGCCCACACTCCACACATCCACTTTCGATGAGATTTTGGGTGGATTCTTGCCAACAACGAAGCACTCCGGCGGCAGATACCTGTGAATGCGTTTATGAATTTCGAATATATTTTAGTATAAATCATCTTATTGATATGGAGGGGTTGGATGGGTTTTGGTTGATTTGCTGATCGGTAGGGGTTGGGTAGTAGTTACCAATAGGTGCCAGCGCCTTGAGATGTCAGATCCATGCCATGATCCGGATTATAGTTCTCATCGTCCATCACTTTGGACAGACCGAAATCAGTTATTTTGATCTCGCCGCAAACGTTGCCCTCGGTTAACAGTATGTTGCCCGGCTTCAGATCATAGTGGATGACGGGCGGTTTAATCTCATTTAGATACTTGAGTGCAGATACAACCTGTATGTACATATATATATATATATATATTAATAAGGGATAGATCAAGAGAGAGACAGAGAGAGAGAGAGAGAGAGTAGGAGTAGGAATAGGAGTGGGAGTGGGAGTAGGAGTAGGAGTAGGAGTAGGAGTAGGAGTAGGAGTAGGAGTAGGAGTAGGAGTAGGAGTAGGAGTAGTAGGAGTAGAAGAGGAGTAGAAGTAGAAGTAGGAGTAGGAGTAGGAGTAGAAGAGGAGTAGAAGTAGGAGTAGGAGTAGAAGAGGAGTAGAAGTAGGAGTAGGAGTAGGAGGAGTAGGAGTAGTAGAAGAGGAGTAGGAGTAGTAGAAGAGGAGTAGGAGTAGGAGTAGGAGTGGGAGTAGGAGTAGGAGTGGCACTCACCTGCATTATTATTGAGCGCGCTTCACGCTCGGGTATAGTCTTATGCTGCTTCAGATAAAAGTCCAGATCGTGTCCATCACAATACTCCAGCACGGTGCAGAATGAGTTCGCATCGATCTCAAAGACATCATAGAGCTTCACCACGCGCGGATGATCCAGCGCCTTGTGTATGTTGTACTCCCGCAATGCGTGTCTAAATTTAAATTTAAATTTAAATAAAAAAATGGTTAAGGAATCACGAGCAATGGTCAAATGAATGCCCCTCCCCCCGCCCGATCCGTCACTCATCCCACGCCTGCTACATCTGTCGCTCAACAAGACTGCCCTAATCATTCGAAATACGAATCAAAGAAGATCTCTCAAGTCGAAAACGTATCTCTACAAAAAAAATACAACTAACAACTCAACACAAACATAAAACATAAAACATGAAACTGCTGCTGCTGCTGCTGCTGCTGCTGCTGCTGCTGCTGCTCCACTACTCACTTGATATAATTAGCTTTCTTATCCTCCTTCCAATCCTTGTTTAATTGGTGCACCTTACATGCGACATAGCGTTGCTCCTTGAGGTCAAATGCCTTGTGCACCTCGGAGAAGCCGCCCTTGCCCAGCAGCATTAAAAGCAGATAGCGCTCATTCAGTACGGGATGATTGTTAAAGCGGGACTGCAATTCACAAACATCACAGATTAATCAGCATATACACATCTATATATATATATATATATATGTGTAAATGGTATTTCGGTTTACCTGATCTTCATTGAGTATGCGCTTGAGCTCGCGTATGTGGAGATTGCGTTCACGCTCAAGCTTCTCCATCTCCAGCTGCAGATCGGCGTCCTCCTTTTTGAGGGCGTTCTGTCGCAGCTTGAGTATCTCATCGTATTCGTAATACTCCTGCGCCGTATACGCCCCGGACACCGGATCCGGTTTAAGAAATGTGCCCGAATCGGAGCAGCTGCCGCCGCTATCATTGCCACCGATGCCGCCGCCGCCACCAGCACCCGGTCCGCCTGGACCGCTGACGCCAGCACCGGCACCGCCAACACCGCCACCGCCGGCGCCACCGCCGCGATCCGACAAACGATCACCGACGCCGCCGCCAACGCCGCTGTTGCCCACATTGCCGCCGACACCGGAATTGGCGCCGCCAACGCCAACAGAGCCGGCAATGCCGCCGCCACCAACACCACCCGCACCACCGCCGCCATTGTGCAGTAGCTGCTGCTGCTGTTGCTGTGCCTGTGTCGAATTCGAGCGGGAGAGGACGCGACCGCAGGAGACGACGACAACGGTGCCGCCGCCACCGGCGATGCCGCCGACACCGCCAACGCCGCCGGCGCCCGTCGCATTGTTGGCCGCATTGCCGACAGCGATGCCGCTGTCGAGACTGCCGGCGCCGGCATTGCCGCCCAGGCGATCCGTCAGCTGGGAGGAGTCATTGGAATTGGAATTCTGTTGCTGTTGCTGCTGCTGTTGCTGGTGCTGGTGCTGGTTATTCTGCTGGTTGCTGTTATTGTTGCGTTTGCGTCCCGATTCAGCTGGCCGTTTCTTCATCAGCTGCTTCTTCTGGCGATCGATCTCCTCACGCTCAGCGGTTATCTCCTCCTGGCGTCGGCTCAGCTCCTGAAACGCATAGCCGTCCGTCCAGTTCTCCTGGAATGTGGCGCCGACACGCTGTGTCACAAATTGTCCCAATCTCAATCGATTCTGCATGCATTTCTGTCGCGCCTCCTTCTTCTCAATGCTGCTCTTCTCCTTGAGCAGCTTCTTGACCACATCGATACATTTGGCAATGTGCGACTTGTGCTGATCAATGGACTTCTGTTGGCTCATTATCTGGCACTTTTGCTCATCGGACAGTCTTGTCATCTCGTCCAGCTTCGCCTTGCCGGACTCGTGTTCCGCCTCCCGCTCCTGCAGCTCCTGCTGTGACATCTCCGTCTGGGTGCCCTTCGTGTATGTCATTATTGTTGTTGGCATTGCCAGTGGCAACGGTGGCGGCGGTGGCGGCAATACACCAACGACACCAACACCCACGCCCACATTTACGCCAACGCCAACGCCCACGCCACCAACGACACCAACGCCGCCCACATTGACGCCCAGTGAGCCAAGCTGTTGATGCGTCGGGACAACGGCAACACTTGACGCTGACGATGTAACCGGCAACTGTTGCTGCTGTTGTGCCTGCTGTTGTTGCTGCGCCTGCTGCTGCTGCTGCTGTTGTTGCGCCTGTTGCTGCTGCTGTGGACCGACAACACCCAGTCCAAGCACACTGTGCCCCACGCCCACATGTGACATGGCCACGCCCATTTGCGTCTGCTGAGGAACCATTGCATTGGAAGTCTGTTGTTGCTGTTGCTGTTGTTGTTGCCGCTGCTGCTGCTGCTGTTGCGCCTGCTGTTGCTTAGCCGCTGCTGCCGCCGCTGCTGCTGCCGCAAAATGAAACTCTGGTCCAGCTTGCTGAACCTGCACCTGCTGCTGCTGCTGCTGCACCTGCTGCTGTTGCTGCTGTTGTTGGCTGGGCGATTGCGTTTGTGCACTGGTCGAATGATAGCCGTGTATGGAATACGCATTCGTCGTCTGCACCTGCACCTGACTATTCACCACCTGCTGCTGCTGCTGCTGTTGCTGTTGTTGCACCTGCTGCTGCTGCTGTTGCTGTTGCGCCTGTGTTGCCGATGATGGCGATTTGCTGCCCGTGTGTTGCCGCAGCGCTGAATTGGCGCCACTCTGTTGCTGCTGCTGCTGTTTGTTGAAGTAATCGTTGATCTTCTTGCTGTCATTGCTGCCGGGGAGCAGAAGACGCGAACTTTTGTTGCCACCAGCACCACCGACCGAGGGCACACCGCCAACGGTGCCAGCAACGCCGCCGCCACCACCACCACCAGCACCACTGACTGGCGGCAACGCACAGCGATCGACGCCGAGACTGAGTACCAGGCTGGATACCCCCTTCGACATGTTGCTGTCCCGAAATGTGAGCGATTTCTTGAGGCCGCTAATAATGCCGGTGCTGTTGCCGCCGTTGCCGGCGTCTTCGCTGTTGCTGTTGGGCATTTTGCGTTTGCGTTTCCGCTCCGCTGGCGTTCGCGGCTGTTTCCCGCTCGCATTGCTCACGACAGCGACGGAGGCGGCTGAAACGGAAACGGGTACGGCAACTGGACCGGGTCCGGGTCCGGGACCGGGCCCACTACCTGGCTGCTGTTGCACATTGAGCATGTCGAGCATTGAGGCGCCGTTATTGGAGTGCAACTGTTGTTGTTGTTGTTGCTGCTGCTGCTGTTGCTGCTGTTGTTGCTGTTGCTGTTGTAGATTGCCGAGTCCTAGCATATCATTGACATCCTTTTCGCTGTGCGAGGAACCAGTGCTCATATTCGAGTCCGGATTACTGCTATGGCCACCGGCAGCGCCGTGCGGCTGCTGCTGATGCAGGGCTACGTGCGGATGTTGCTGGTGTAAATGTTGCAGCTGTTGTTGATGCTGTGGCGGCAATGTTGTATGCTGATGCAGCGACTGTTGCTGTTGCTGCTGTTGTTGCGCTGCTGCCGCCGCCGCCGCTGCTGCTGCTGCCGCTGCTGCTGCCGCTGCTTGCTGTTGTTGTTGCTGCTGCTGTTGTGTCGTCAACTGCTGCAGATGCAATGTGTGTGTTTGCAAATTATGCTGTTGCGATAGCTGCTGTGGCAGCAACTGTTGCTGTTGCGCTTGCGTACTGTGATGATTAGCAAAATGTTGCTGCTGTGGTTGTTGCTGCTGTTGTTGTTGTTGTTGCTGCTGCTGCTGTTGTTGCTGTTGCTGCTGCTGTACTGCCGCCTGGCTGCTGGGATGATGATGACTTAGGGTCGATGTGGTCTGTGGGGCCATCTGCAATTGAGCGCCGGCGGACATCTGCAAAATAAGCCAGAATAAAAATCAAATTAGTTTCAAAATGCTTCGCCTCTTATTATTGCTTACTGTGCACACACATACACACACATATATAAATATATATATATATATACAGAGAGAGAGAGAGAGTGAGAGATTTAAACAATTGATCGATTCTTGCTATCGATATGCAATGGGCTGCCGTTTTGCAACACTGAACCACTTTTTGTTTTGATTCGCTGGTTCGTTGGCGACACAGTGCAGCGCTGCCAGACGAGTGCCTCTCCAACTAAGTGGCAACCGTGGAGGCTGAGCAATTGAAAAAAGAAATATTAAAATGGTAGAATAGCGAAAAGAGCGAAAGAGAAACGTGCAAAATACATGGCAACAAAACGATGAGTGAGCGTATGACTGAGAGTGTGTGTGTGCGTGTATGTGTGTATGCGTGTGTTTATATGAGTGAGTGAGACGTCATAGCAAGCGCGTGCTACTCTGCTGGGCGCCGCTCCGCATGATATGCGTGTGAGTGAGCGCAATGCAGCAGCAGCAGCAATATCTCTCTATATATATATATTTATGTGTGTGTTTGTGTGTGAGTATACATGTGTGTAAATTATTTTATCAAAAGCAAAGACAATGAGAGAGAAAAAAACCGACACAATAGAACAAATTATTGTACAAATTATATGTTTTTACCGCACACAATTTTGTTTTCACATATTTACTTTTGCCAACAATTTCTTCTCTCAAGCTTTGTTCCTCACACAACACAATTTAATTTTATTTTCTTTGCATTTGCGTTTTTGGTTTCTGTGTTTGTTTTTTCTTTTTGTGTGTGTGTGTGTGTGTATTTGTAAGTATGTATGTCTTATTTATGACAAAATGCCGTTCACCTTTTTTAAGCGCCGCATATTTTTCTGCACACACATACGCTTTGCTTCTGTGTGTGTTTGTGTGTATGACGTGTATGTGTATGTGTATGTGGGAGTGTATGTATGTGTGTGTGTGCGTATGAGGTCGTGTGTGTGTGTGAGTGAGTGTGTTGTGTATGTGTATGTGTGTATGTGTATGTGTGTGTGTGTGTGTGTGTGTAATGTATGAATTTTCACATTCTATTACAATTTATCACATTCATCGCTGTTTATTTATGCACTTTAACGAAATGAACATAACTCTTTACGATTATTATCGACTATTTTGCACGCCGCGTACTTAGTTTATGGCTGGTATATGTATTTTTCTTTCAGTTTCGGGGCAGGCAGCAAATTGTTATACGCGTATTTGTAATGGTGCGCGCGGCCCGTAACGAGCAAGAAAGAAGGTGAAAAAAGAAGAACAAGAGCAATAAAACGCGTACACAGACAACGACAGCGACAGCGACGAACGTCTCAGTCTCGGCGCTTTTGCTATTTGCAGAGAGCACGCGAGCGCGAGTGCGAGAGCAAGGGTGAGACACAAAAAAAAAAATTCAAGAGAGTGAGTGAGTGAGTGAGCGCAAGAGCGAAGAGCAAGAGAGCGCGCAACGAGCCGGAGCTGAAGTCGAGACGACAACAACACCACACACTGCACCACTACACAACACTATACTATTTGCAAAAAACGACGAAAAGAAATGTACAATAAAAATTAATCCGATTGACAGGCAGCCACCGCTTCGTCGTCGTCGTCGTCGTCGTTGTTGTCGTCGTCGTCTGTCGTTCGCTCGGCCTTCGTTGGTTTGCGCTGTGTTGTTATTGTTGTTGCTGTTGGTGTTGGTTTCTGTTGCTTTTGATAAATTTCTGCGACTTCCGCGCGCGCCCAGCCAAAAACAACATCGAAACTAAACTACACAACTACAACAACTTTTTGTAGTTGCTGCTGTTGCTGCGCTGACTTTGCTGCGCGACTGCGAACGCTCTTCTTCTTACTACTCTTCCAACATTGCCCAGCAAGCAAGCAGCAACAGCAACAACAACAGCAGCAGCAGCAGAGCAACCCAACCGGCGTCTTTGTCATTTCGCGAGGCTCGCGTTGCTGTCGACGTTGGCAGCGACGCCATTGCCCAAATTATGTTGGTGTTTCTACATACACACATACACACACACAAACACATTCACACGTACAACACGTATGACGATGTGCGATTGTATGAGTGAATGAAAAAGCAATTAAAGTTATAATTCAATTTATAGAAATACGAATAAATACAAATACGTAAACAGATTCAATTATGTGTATAACAGTGCAAGAAAAATCTGTTATATTTACGGCATTCACATAATGAATTGTCCGACACAATAACCGGTTTTTAACTGCCGCTTTTAAACCTTAAAAACAATGTTTAAAAAAAAAAAAATATATATATATATATATATAAATAAATAAATAAACAAATACCAAAATAAAGAAAATTGGATTGCAAATAAAAATTTTTTTTTTTTTATATATGAAATGGGATTTCATAATTCGATTTAGCAAAATTTGTTCATTGTTGAATTTAAACGTTTAACGGCAACGTATTAATGGTCATAATGCTGCCAGCGTCGCTGCCAGCGTCATGAGCAAGCAGCAGCGCTATAAAGGAAGGAAGCAAATTTTACGCTGTCGTCGTTGGATCGCATCGCAGTTTGCGGTTTGATGAACACGACGACAACAGCTGGGAGCTGGGCTAAACTGAGCTGAGCTGAGGTGATGAGAGTGAGAGCGAAAGATGTGACGCCGTGAAAAAAGTGTTGCCAAACATGGCTGAGAAAAAAAATGAGCAAATGCGAGCCAGCGAGCAAATGAACGCACACTCAAACACAACACAACATATATATATATGTATACACACACACACACACACATATATATATATATATATATATATACACACGCAAGCAAGCTGTAACGGGCCAAACTGGCAACAGCAAAAACGCGACGAACAAGACGCAGAGAGACAACAGCATAAATGATAACAAAAAGCGTGTGAGCCGCGGCGAGTCCAAAACCAAATGAAATGGGCAGCGACGACTTAATTTTTGGGCTTGTTGCACTCACGTGCGCGCGAATGAGATAAATCTATGATGATGAGGAGGTTGTTGTTTGTGGGTGCTGATGCGGTCGTGGTGTGGGGGAAGGGGGGGTCAGCGGTGAGCACAAAAGCAAAAGCGTGCGAAAAGGCCCGCGAGACGCAGACGTAGACGGCGGCGAGAAACGAGCCGAGACAAAACGAAATTCAAGCGTCAGCGTCCCTCTCTCTTCATACACATAGCGATATACAAATATATATATATATGTATATATTGTGTGTGTGTGTGGGTGCGGGGCAGCATGCGAGGGTGTGGCAGTGACATGCATAACGTATGTGTGTGTGTATGCACTTCTTATTGGCACCATCTGTGCATGCGTGCATGTGTGTATGCGTGTGTGTGTGCGTGTGTGTGCACTGCTGCGGCTGCTGCAGTAGTTTACATGCACACATACATACATGCATACATGTGCATGTATGTTCTGCGAGAGAGCGAGAGAGAGAGAGTGAGAGAGTCACACCATTACTATTGCAAGTGCATTCCAATGCAACTTGAAAAACCGTTGCATATTTTGTGCTTTTTCAAATGCAGCTTTTTTTACGCTCACCCTATCATTCTGCCTCACTCACTCACACACAGTGACGACAGTGCAGTCGCCGCAGCAGCCTCAGCGCATGCAACGAACAAGTTTTTGCTTTTCTTTTTTGGTTTTTGCCTTTAGCAATGTGTTGTGATAACGCTTCATTGCAAATACACACACACATACACACACCCATATGCATATACATAAAGATGTATGTATTAATATGTATATATGTGCAACTGCATGTGTGTGTGCGTGTGTGTGTGTGTGAAAACTGGTTGTCGCCATTGCGGCAAGACGTTGACATTAGGGCTGCCATCCAACACAATAACCAGAAAACAATTGCAGCTGTCTGGCAACGCCGTCGCGCAACGCCAAGCAACAACACTCGCCGTCGTCGCCGCAGTTTAACAGTTCACATCGATGAGTCAAGGTCGAAAGACGTCACGCAAATTTTCGTTTTCATTGCTTACCCACAACAACAAAAACGAAAAAAAAAAAAAAAAAACTATGTCCGTTTATTTTTAGCGTGCGAGTGTCGTCGTCGTCGTCGTGGTTCGTGTGAGCGACGACGGCGAGCCGAGTAGACACGAGTCGCAACAACGAATGAATTGAATGGGAAGCGGCAACGAACGTGAAAAGCACGCAAGGCAGCCACCACCATTGAATTTTTAATTAATTTATTTTTATTATATTTGCTTTGTTTTTTTTTTTCTTTTGCTGCCTTTGCTGCTTTTATATTTGTCATTGGTTTAATATTAGCGACGCGTATAGAATGTGCGTTTAATTAAAATTCTCATTTGAAAGCAATGTACTGTTTTTTTTGCTCTTTACTTAATTTTGGTCCATTTATGAAAATTGTATTTATGTACATTATGTGTGTACATTTTACATTATATTATTGAACCAATCAGCTTTCAGATTAAAGAAAATATTTAATATAGGCAAATTGTGTTCAATTTGTAATTAAGATTAATCGCTTTAATAAGCCAAGTGTGTTTATTTCTCTTCCATAAAATGTAAATTTTCTGTTAATTTGAGAAAAGGACAATCAATTGGTTAGCATGAATTGTGTCCCCATTTGCTTAACAGAGTGCTGTTAAGAAAACGTATGCTGGGCGCTCAGAAAAGTGCCGCAGCAGCAGAAAGCATCAGCACGTGCACAAAGCGCCTCGAATGTAAACAAAGAGAAATACACACACAAAAGCAAAACGAGAGAAAAAAAAAATAAATAAATAACACTCACGCTCTTGGTTAACTTGCGACCAGCGGCGCCGCTGCCGGCGCTACGCTTGCTGCCGTTGTTGTTGTTGTTGCTGGCGCTGCGGCTACGTTTGCGTGCAGCGCTGCTCGCAGAAGCTGCTGCGGTTGCTGCCGTCGCTAACATGACAACGTAACAGTGAGAAAAAGTCGCTGCTAACGCTGACGTTGCCGTCGTTGAACAGCTGACACACTTGCCGGCTAAATTTTATAAATCAGCTGCCCATGGGCGCAGCGCTCTTGCTCGATTTCTCTCTCTCGCTCAATGAGCGCGCTCTCTGTCTGTATGTGTGCGTGCGTGTGTTTGGGGAGTATATGCCGGCGTTCTCTCAACTTATTTGCAATCTCTCTCACGCGCGCTCTCTCTCTCTCGCTCGCTCGCTCTCTCTGTTGTTTGCCGATACAACTGTCGTCTGCCTTTTGTTTTGTATTTTGTATTCGTGTTTTCCTTCTTTCTTTTTTTTTTTTTTGTTGGTTTGCTTATTTTGCACGTTTTGCATTTATGTTACACACACACGCTTTGCCTCGGCATTCGTATCGTTTGCTTTGGCTCTTGTCTTTTTTTTGGTTTCTGCCGTTGCTATTGCCTGCTGCTGTTGTTGTTGTTGCTTTTGCATTTAGTAGGAAGTTGGCGGAAAATATAAAAAAAAAAATTCAACCGCGCGCGTTGCCGACAACAACGACACGTCACGTTACTCGCTCTTTAAGTTCGACACTGTTGTGCTAGAGAGCAGCGGCAAGGTAAAATTGGCAAATCTACAACAAAAACGACAACAGGCTGGCTGCTTGCTTGGTTCGTTGGCAGGGAGAGCGACGAAACCGACTGCGACGCTGACTGACTATAAATTTTGTATATAGATGTGTGTGTTTGTGTGTGTGTGTGTGTATTTTGTATGTCTGTTAACCGAGTGAACTTAAATTGTTTAGTTCTGTCTGCTGCTGCTGCGCTGCTGCTGCTGCTTCTTGGCGTTTCTCGTCTGTTCTTGTGCAGAGCGACGACGAGCGCAAGGCCGCAGCTGCTGCTGCTGCTGTTGCGTTGTATGTTGTATGTTGTGTGTTATATGTTGTATGTTGTATGCACGTTAGAAAGCTCTTGGCACTTTTTGCTTGCAGCAAACAATATTTGATATTAGAGTTGCCATTGGCAGCGAAAATTGCAGCAGAAAGCGCGATGTAAATTTTAACTGTTAATAGGCGCACAGCAAAAATAGCAGCAGCTAAGATGTTTATTACACACAAACAAACAAACACACACACATACAAATATACATATGTATATGCAAGTGTAACTATTGGTGAAAGCACGTTAATAGAACATATTCCGTTAACATTCGCTGAGAGCGCTGTTGTTGCTATTGCTGTTGTTAAAATGTTTGTTTGCCCAGCCCCAAAATCGACCTCTACATTAAATTTTTGTGTGCTGTTTAACTATGAGCGCACATGCAAACAGTGCACACATACACACACACACATATATATCTGTATACATGTACAGTGTGGATACACAAGTATGTGTGTGTGTGTGTGTGTGTATGTATTAGTGTGCCCGTAATGGGCATTAATATTATCCGATAATGGTTTCGAGGATGCGTTTGTGTCTGTGTTTTGTTATTGACGCACCTGGCGTTTCTATGTAGAAACAGAAACAGAAACAGAGACCGAGGCACAGCCAGAAGCAGAAGAACTGGCAGAGGAAGACGAAGACGAATACCAAGAGGAAGACGAAGAGGGAGAGAGTGAGTATGAGTGCGAGTGTGAGTAGTGTGCACCGTTGTATTCGCGCTGCTCCTCAATCTCTCTCTCTCTCTCTCGCTCTGTGTAGATTAGTGCAATATATACATACATACATATATGCAAAGGTATTCGTGTATGTGCATGTGTGGAAATGATTGATAAAAGCGAATATAGAAATCTAAATCTTAGACACAATAGGTACACACATACTTATATACATATGTTAATATGTACAATATAAACAAAGCAGAAGCACAAACTGAATAAACTTTACTTGACAAATGCAAATCAAGCATATCGGCTAGCGAAAATTAAATGAAATTCAACAACATAAATTAATGGGCAACACTAAATACGCGAATGCGAATACACACACACACACATATATAAATACATTTATATATATATATGTATGAATATGCATATATAACAGTATGTTGTTCATTTGGCATGGCATACATATTGCATGTATGTGTGTGTGTATGTGTACGTATATAAAGAGAATTGTATAAAATAGCAGTGGGGAATGTCATCGAAAATAGTTTTGTTTTTTTTTGGGACTAGATCGACTTTGCTCGTTGTTCTTATCACGAATATATTAAGTATATATATATATATACATATGTATATATACAATGTCGGACAAAGTTGACTTTCAAAATTTTCACAAGGTATAACAAGTGTATATTATTTATATTGTTTATATATCTATGTACGAATAACTAAGTAAATACAAAATCGAATCTTTATCAAAAACAAACAAATATTTGAAATTCTTTTCATTCGATATGGAATGTGGATCAAGCACGTTTCGTCTCCCAATCAAGTACAGGGTATACGAATTGCAATTAGTGGGCATATTTTCACTCAGTCGACATCGCCGCCGCCAACGCACAGCATTCAAGTTTTCATTGTCTCTCTCTTCCTCCCCCTTCCGCTCTCCCCCCTCTTCGACTCTTCATCTGTGTGTGTGTGTTTTCTTTATGTTTCTCTTCTTCTGCTTGTGCTTTTTTATATGGATAAACTGATTTCGTGTTGCACTTCTTTTTGTGTGTGTGTGTGTGTGTATGTGTGCATATGTGTATGTTAATATGTATTTCATTTCATTGAATTTTTTCCCTCATTTGCTTTCAAAACTGCGCAACTTTCACCTGAATAGACAACAAACAAATCAACAAACACTAAAAAAAAATGGTTGCAAAAATGTTTACCTGCAAATGATGTACAAATATTCCCATACATACGTACACTTACATATGTATATACATACTTATGTATGCATATCCATACCAGTCCAAAAATAGAAACGTATAAATATAATTTATTTATAATTTTTTATATTTCAGCATTGACATTCGTCCCAGTGACAGTCGCCCCCAGCTGACGTAATCGCAGCACAACAACAAAAAAATAACCGCAACAAAAACAACAGCAACAACAAAAACAACTGTTGAAGAATCTATAAAGCAAACGATTTGTGAATTTGGGACTCAAGTCGAATTTACGGTTGAGTCTGAATAGAGAGCGAGACAGAGTAGAACAGCTGCTGGTCAATAAAATACCCTGCAGGATTCACATTACGTACAGACAACTACAGTTATGAGCAATTGATGTATGACACAGATAAATATTTATATGCATATTATTAATATATATCAATGGGTATCATATAGTGTGCACTGTTAGTGTTGTTGTTGAGAAAATGTAATTTTTACTATATTCAGCAGTTCTGCTTACATTTCCTGTATTGAATAATTTAATGCATCAACAAAATAAATGAAATGAATTTTTAAAAACTTTTTATATGTACACACAAAAAGAGGAGTGGGTCTGTAGGTCAATCTAGAAAAATCGGCACCATATATATATAATCAATACAGTTATAAGCAGGAGCAGTATGTCAACAATATATAATTAACAGAAAAAAATATTTGGATGAGTTTACTTTTGTAGCTTGTCGTAAAATCGTTTGCCCTTTGGTGGAAATAGACATTCGAAGTTCCTTTCGAATGAATCATGAAGATTCTCGAATATGAATTAAACTGAACTTATTGTGCACATGATATTTACGAATATACATTATACATACAGACATACATACATACATGTGTGTGTGTGTGTGTGTGTGTGTATGTACATCTTAAGACTTGCCAATTCAATTGAATATCTGCTGTTTGCGTGGAGTCTTTTCTCGAATATTGTTTCTGCTGTTAATCGATTCACACAACGAAACTTAATGTACATGTATGTGTGTGTATGAATGTATAAATAGCACAACAAAGCGCTAATCTTCACTAAAAAAAAAAGTCACAAATAAAAATAATGCACACACACATACATACACACGCACATATGTACATACATAGGCGCAGACATACATGTGTAATATTCAAAAAGGCATGTTATCAAAATTATAAATTCCACTCATTCGATTCAAGTCACGTAGACTCAATCAGATGTGTTTATGTATGTGAATTGGTTGCCCATTGTAGTAAGGAAACATTTTGAACTTAACTCAACTAATTAAATTTAAAAGTTATGTATTTATGTATGCATGTGTCTACATGTAAATATGTATGCAATGTATACAAATATGCGACGCTGCTGCTGATGCCTGCCTACAAAACGGTAACGAGCGGCGAGTAAACACAACACACAATGAATATGCCGAGAGGGAGAAAAAGAAATTAACATACACACACACAGACACACACACTTACACACATACATACGTACGTACGTACGTACATAGAAAGAAAAGAAGAAAATAAAATGAGCATCGGCATCGGGCATATAACAAATGCAATGCGCCGCTTTACGCACATGCAGATTGGCAGCGGCAGCAGCAGCAGCAGCAGCAGCACCAGCAGCAGCAATATGCGAACTACGACGATGTCTAATTATGCTGCTGCTGCTGCTGTTGCTGCTGCTGCTGCTGCTGCTGACGACAACGACGGGAGCACACGACCCACTCACCGAGGCGACCGAGCGACAAACGCAGCGACGGTGGCGGCGACCCACGACAACACAAAATGTAAGCGCAGCGAGTGGAAACGAACGAGTTGCGGCGCCGATGACTGCCTGCCTGCTGCTTGCTGCTTGCCTGCCGTTGCGTCGCGTCGCTCACACCCTCAATCTGGAACGCTCTCGCCCACTGCAGCGACAGTGGCAGTGGCAGCGTCAGAGACAGCGACAGCGACGTCGGCAGCAGCAGCGACAGCGGCGAATTGGTGGGTTTGAAAACATTTTACTATTCAGCAGGCAGCAACAAACACACACAAACATGCAAAAGCAATGGCAGAGGCAAAAGCAAAAGCAAAAAAAAAAAGGAAAATAATGAAACACACACACACACACACACACACTCGCAACAGATCGAAAAATAGCAAATACAAAAGTGTAAAGCAAAGCAAAGCAGAGTAAAGTAAAGTAAAGTAAGGTAAAGTAAACTGACGTTGACGGAATCGTCGCTTTAGCCGCGTGTATATTTCGATTCAGTTATTATTGAAGCACAAACAAATTGAGACTAAAAATGCGGCGTGAGATTTGATTGTGAGTAAGCGCAAGCGTCGCGTTCATGACGTTGACGCTGGCAGCGACGTTGGCGTCGTCGTCACATTTAAAATAAAGGCAAACAAATATACAAAAGTAAAAGCCAAAGAACGCAAGGGGAATGAAATTAAATGAATGTATGTCTGTATGTATGAAATATATGTGTATGTCTGTATGTATGCACGTCGGTATGTATTTAATGTATGTATGTATAGACGAGTGAGTGTGTTGGAAAATGAAAAAAAAAAAGCGCAGAAAAAGAAGAAAAAAAAAAACCAAAACTAAAGCTTAGCGACTGGACAGCGACGATGTCGCGACGCTGGCGCCGACGTCGCTGCCGTCGTCAAGTGCAAAGTGTGATGGGCGTGGCAGCCGATGTGGGCGGTTGGGTGGGTATGCAGAATACATGTGCATGTGTTTGTATGTATGTGTGTATGTATGCCTATGTGTGTGTGTGTGTATGTGTGCAGCAACTGCTGTTATTGTTGTTACGTTGTGAACATATCGAAGCATAGAAGAGAAAGAAGAATACCAACAACAACAACAAGAGCAAGAGCAACAGCAACTATAACATCTCTTAACACAAGAATCAAATATATACAAATCTTATATGAGGTAATCGTGGGCAGCGCTTTTGTTTATCAAAACAACAACAATTATAATCATTTAAATTTCAGCGAAAAATTATAATTTGCGAAAAGGCAGAAAAATCGAAAAGACACAGCAACAAAAACAAAAACTAACCAAAAAAAAAAAAAAAAAAACAGCAACAACAACGGTAAACATTACCGCATCTGGCAGATACACACACACACACATACATATACACTTTATACTATAGATAAATATGTATGTTCACAAACTCACACACACACACAGACACACACACACACACACATGCATATATAAATGTTTTTGTTCGAGAATTTCTGCCTTCGGATGTATAAAGCAAATGGAATTTTTATGAACAGTCACAAAAACAGCAGCGCAAAATGCAGCCAACATTTATTTATAAATTTCAAGACAGAGATAGCGATACACAGCCAGATAGAAAGAGGCAGAGCAAACGCAAGTCTCTCAACTGAAGGAGTGCGATAGGGTGTGTGGGCAACTAGGGAAGGGGAGGGGGGGCTGGCTGGTGGATTGTTGGTTGTGCCAGTGTATAAGTAACGGATCAATGTGTTTATACACTAAGTGGAGACTAGGTAAGCCCCCAAAAGGCAGAGGGGGACAGACAGACACTGTGTGTAAAAGAGAGAAAGAGAGAGAGAGAGAGAGACAGAGAGAGACAGAGAGAGAGAGAGAATGTGAAAGAGAGAGAGAGAGAGAGATGTAGTAAGAGTTGTTCACAATTGTTGAACAACAAATCCATGAAACATATGTATACATAAAAATCAGCTCATTTGTAATATATATAATATATGGAAAAAAGTTCCAAAGTTTTTCGAGACTGAAGTCCCAAGCCCCAAAAGCAAAAGACGATAAGATCGAGAATTGAACCATATTTAGAAATGTTTTTCGCATTTCATATAAATAGATTTGTTGGCGAGGGAAAATAATATAAAGTTGTTGTCAATGTTTATATTCAACATTCGAGCTTAAGTCATGATTCATTGCATTATCAAATGAAATTCAGAATACACGGAATTTGCTATGTAAATTACACACACACACACCCATACATACATACATACATACATACGTACTTACATACTACATACAAACATGTGCTTTCATCGTGATTATGGTGATGATACGAGAGAGCTTGTAAACAATTACAATTTACTACGCTAATTAAAAGTCGCTCGAACTCGATGTCAAATGGTGCTCTGAAAATCTTTGAAAATTATACAAGTATTCTGGAATATGTTTTTACACTCAATTTATTTTAATCTTAAGTACCCAATTACAATTTAGTATTAGTTTGTTTGTGCAACACACACGGTGAAATGGCATGTAAATAATTGCAGTTTTGTTGCGAAAGCACTTTTAATATTGCTTTATTTGAATTGCATTGTTTCTATGGAAATTTCTAGTTATATATACAAATATATACATGTATATATATATATATATATATATATATATATATATATCGCCAGCGATTTCATCAGCGTTGCCAACTCCAATTGGAAGGTGACCTTTGATTATTTCGCTTTACTTGGCTCGCGTTCAGCGTTTATTAGTTAAATAAGATACACACACATGCATATGCATATGTGTGTGTGTGTGTGTGTGTGTGTGCAGTATATTAACTGTACATGCTATATGCATATATAGGTGAGCATTATGACAATATTTAGAATTAAAGCCCGCTGATTTGTTTGCATAGAAGCAAAAAAGCCCATTTGTTGTTATTGATTTTGCTTTTCATTTTCAGTTGTCGTTTGCACATGTAATCGGGCTATAGTCTAAGCATGTATATATATATATATATTATACATATATATATATATGTATGCATGTATGTACGTAAGAACATATGTATTTATACAAGCCAGAATTTCAATAGAACGTTGCCCCGTCATCCCAACCAAACAAAGCGTAGCGAAACAAGAGTCAGAAACGTGATCGACTGCACCATACTCTGTTTTATGTTATGATACGAAAATAATTGAAAATTAACCTTCAACTTGACCATTCAGACGTCTCCGATTTGTGCGAATTTTGACCATATATATTGTCTGGAATCGATAGATATATCTTTCAACAATTTTCAAAGCCTTATCGATTTCTTCTGCTCAGTTCGAGCGGAGATATAGAACAGATATTTGATATTGATCGACTATGCGTATCATATATATATATTATATCAATATAAATGAAGTCAAGTTGTTGCACACGGATTCCAAGTGGAATTTATTATTTAATTAATTCATATTTGCTAAGCTGGAACTAAAAATTGCCAAGGATTGTTCAGTTAATTTTTAAGCGCTTTTTGTTGTTGTTCGTTTTTCAGGGATTTCGGGAGATTTACAGATCACAGGAGATTTACAGATATAAATGTACATAATATGTATATAGTGAGTCAGTTGCAGTCAGTGATTGACTCATGTGGTCCACCCAATAACCCCGTTTCAATAATTTCTATTAATCAGATTTTGCATGCCTTTTGACGCCTCTCAAGCGGAAATAATATCCACAAAAGCAAATAAAAACCCGAAAGCAGAGTGCAAAAAAATTATAAAAATAAAAAGAAAAAGATATGGAAAACGAAATGACGGAAAAAAAAAGTTGAAGTAAAAAGCAAACAAATAAAGACAAATGGCTTTGTATTTGTTTAGGCAATTAACAAACCATTTTTATGCTCAATAAATTAATAAACTGTTAAAATCTGTAGACAACAACAACAACAACAACAACAAAAACAAAAACAAAATCAAAGGAATTTCAAGTTTTTAGCAAAAAACGATCAAAAACAAATAAAAAACAAAGCAAAACAAAAGAAAACAAAATGTTGCCACGCGCGAATTTAAAAATAATAAAGCAATAAATGAATTAATGTCCATATGTAAATATATTTAAATATGAATTGATGTACATATGTATGTGAAATAAATATTTGTAATTCAATTATTTATAAAACTGATATTGAAAATGTACAAAACTCAAAATGAAAACGACAAATATTCGCATAAAAACAAAAATTGTCTTTATATGCTTGTTAATATTTATCAGTTGCTGCTCTTGCTGTATATGTATATATAATTATACCATATATAGATACATAAACACATACATATACACACACACACACACACACACACACACACACACATGCAGAACAAAAGCAATGCGCTGTTTAATAAAAGTCACTCATACGTAATTTCAATGGAATGTTGTTGTTGTTGCTGTTGTTGTTGTTGTTGCTGTTGTTGTTGCATTTGCTGTTGTTGTCTGCTTCTCTTTTAATTCTTCTTCGTCTTTTCCATCAACATCATTAGCATCATCGTCATCGTAATCATCATGATTTTTGATTCGATTCTGTTGCTTTTGATTTACGTTTTCGTTTTCATTTTCGCCTCTGCTGCGACTGCTGCGGCTGCTGTTGCCGCTGCTGCTGCTGATTCTGCTGCTGCTTTACGTCGACGTCGACGTTGACGTTGACGTCTACTTTTCAGTTAGCTTCGTTTGATTTGTATACGCTCTTTTCTTCACTTCTCCCATTTTCTCGTCTCTCTGCTCTCCCTCTTTCTTCGGTTTTCAATTTCGAACTTGAATCGCGCTTTGCCCACACTTTGATCGACTTTGATCACCCCATCCATATTCCCATTAACAGTTCATAAAAATTCTATAGATTTCTTACCTATTTTTTTTTTTTTTTTTGAGATGGTTTAATCACAGTTCGTTTCTTTATCGCAACATTTTGAGCTGAGACTGAACTGTGGAACTGAGAACAATCAAAATGAAGCGACTATTGCTGAGTTGACCTTATTTTGTTGAAAAAAAAAAAAAAGAAGAAAAAACAACAACAACAACAACAACAAAAATGAATCAATGCCGGAATGAAAAATATAATTTAAGCTTTAAGCTTTTTCAACTTGAAATGTTGTTTATACACTTTGAAGTGTGTCTTTTTGTTGTTGTTGTTGTTGCGGTTGTTGTATCTATATCCAAGCTTAGAGGTGTTCTTTTTGCCCCGAACCCATTGAAAATTGTCTAATGAAAAAGTGTGCACAAAAAGAGGAAAACAACGCCGACTCCAAAACATATATACTTCTGATCAGCATTAAGAGTCGAGTCGATTTCGATTTTTTCTATAAAATATTGATGAACTGTACAAATTGGATTAAAATCGGATAAGAAACACAGATTTTGATAGCCAAAAAACAGACACTGATTATTGGCTTATTATTATTGCTATTTAACAGGGTATCTGCACGTCGTCCAGCTGCCACGGCTGGAGCCTTCTCATTGGCATCATCAACTGGAATTCGAGTTTTGTGGCTTAGCATTATGGGCAAAAGCATATGACGGAATTGCCTAAATGCTGGCAAGCCATCGACATTATTTGAAAGCAGCCTCAAAACATAATCAGTCTTGCAATCAATGTGTCACTTGGGTCTGGGTCTGGGTCTGGGTCTGTCTACTAGTTGGTTGGTTGGTTGGTTGGTTGTTCTATGTTTTATGTTCAGGTGTGGATTGTGTGGGTTTATTATTGCTTGCAAGCCTTGCATTTGCACCAGAAACATTCGCACACTTTCAAGTAATTGTCCAATTGAGACTCTCGACTCTGTCATCATCATCATCATCATCATGCTGGTCAACTGAGAGATCAGTGTTGGTGGTGCTGCTGCTGCGGTTGCTGTTGGCAACGCACATTGAGAAGATTGAGAAGAACACAGCCACTTGCCAGATTAGTAGGGGTTGATAAAGAGGCGGCAGCAGCAGCAGCAGCAGCAGCTGCCAGCCAGCTGCTTCTACTATTCGAGAGTCATAGGTGGATGCCACTTATTGGGTGGTTGGCTGGTTCCCTGATTGTGTGGCTGGCTTGTTGGGTGGTCGTTGCTTGTTGGTTGCTGTTTGTACTGAGTTGTACTTGTGGGGCAAAGGCTGGCTTTGGCTTCGATACAAAATGGTTGGCTCACTCGCTCGCACGCGCATTTCGGGCATTAGGGGCAACGGGCAACTGGCAACTAGCAGCAGCAAGTGCAACAACAACAACAACAGCAACAACAGCAACTGCAAACAGGCAACAGCAAGTGCAAAACTAAACTAAACAACAAGGCAAACACAATATTTCAACTGGAAATATGGAAAGGCCGACAGTGCGTGAAAATGGGGTGTGTGTGGGGGGGGGGGGGGGGGTGTGTTAGTTCAACATGAGCCTAGCTAAACACACACACAGAGAGGGGAGACCAGGCTCGTGTATACACATGTGTGTGTGTGTGTGTGTGTGTGTCTGACCCGTCGTAGTCCAATTGCATATGGCAATTGCAGAGGGGCTGACAGCAGCCACAACGCCAGCACCTGCCACAAACAGAAAGCGCACAAACTTGGCCAAAAGCTGCCTCTGCCTGGGCTGTGTATCAATTTCAAAATGGCGGAGACGCAACCGCCTGGAAAGCCAATGGATGTTGATGTTGTATATGTGTGTGTGTGTGTGTGTTGTATATGTTGAATATACACATATATATATATATGTGTGTGTGTGTGTGTGAGTGTGCGTAACTCGCGCTCTTTGGCGGCAGTCAGAAACTTATTGGTTAACAACGGACCGCAGCAGCAGCAGCAGCAGCAGCAGCAGCAGCACATGGAGACAAAATGGCGGCGTTGGCCAAAAACACGCAAAACTTGACATTTTCCAGTTGCGTATGTATGTATGCGTTGTGTGTGTGTGTGTGTGTGTGTGCGGGTGAGTGTTACAACTTTTCCAGCTGCCGAAAATGCAAAGCAACAACAACAGCAGCAACAACAAGAGGCGAGCAAAGTAATTCCTACAAATTCAAGCCAGCTACGAGTGCAAAAAAAAAAAAAAAAGAAGAAATTATTCTCCTTCCACGTTGCAACCCCTCCCCCCCAAATAAACCAAAAAAAAAAAAACCCAACGTGCCCCGAGACAATCGATTTTATTTGCGGCAAGGCGGCAACAAGGGGAAACAGCTGAAAAACTGTGCACAAAATTCTGAATTTTCCTTATGCATTTTCTAGCCATGGCAACAAATGCATTGTGCATGGCCCAAAATGGGGAGTGGCCAGCGCTGGGGTTGTGTGTGTGTGTGTGGCTGTGTGTGTCTGTGTGTGTGTGTGTGTGTGGAGGGAGTAGGTCGGGTTGGTAGGGAGCATAGAGAGGAATACGGGGGTATCGGATTGGGCCATATGATTTTGAGTTGCACATCCGTAAGATACATTCAGAGCACTGGCATGCAGAAAAAGCAAAAAAAAAGTAGGGATTTTCATACGCACACACACATACACACAGACACACGCACACACACACACACACACGTTGCAAGCTCACCTGCAGCAGCAGAGAAAGAGACAGATAGCGCCAGAGAGAGGGAGAGGAAGAGAGAGAGAGACGGCGAGAAGAGGGGAAGACCGAGAAATGGGCAGGGGTAGCGTAGGGGATGCAGAAGAAGAAGAAAATAAGAAGAAGCAGAAGAAGAAGAAAAGAAGAAGAAGAAAAGAAGAAGAAGAAAAGAAGAAGCAGAAGAAGAAACAGTGTTGAGCATGCAGCATGCAGCATGCATAGGTAAGTGAAAATAATGATGAGAGCTCTGTTTATAACACCCCCAACTTTTATGCTATGGCCACCAACCTAGTGCAACTGAGACATGTGGGGTAACTTGACCCAGCGGTGGGCAGGAAATCAAACTAATTTACTAATTAACAATCCAATAAATCTGGCGTGTAGAAACAAAGAGAATAGGAAAAAAAAATTGGTTTTATTTTTCTTTATTTAACACAGTTTTTAAGACTTTGTTTGTAATTTAGCTTAAAGATATTCAAGGATTTTAAGAAATAAGCACACCAAAAATAACTAGTCTCTTGGATACAGGGTATCTGCGAGGCGATCAATTGAATGTAAACAATTTTTCATTTATTCTGCTGCTTTTTTTTTGTTGTTGTGACACTCATTAAAGTTGAGCCACAAAATGCAAGTGTTTGCCGCACAGGCTTGTAAATGGGACTGTCTGCGTTTGTATAGGTGTGTGTGTGTGTGTGTGGGTGGGTATGTGGGTGTGGGTGTGTGTGGGTGTGTGTGTGGGTGTGTGTGTGGGTGTGTGTGTGGGTGTGTGTGTGGGTGTGTGTGTGGGTGTGAGTGAATAAGTTTTAGCTGGCAGCTGTCGCAGGGCCGATTGTTACGGGTCTTTTCGTGGAAGGCATAAATACACACACATGCGTGCATGCACACACACACATACATGGAGACATACACACACATGGACACACACACACACACACACACACACACACACATACATATGTACATAAATGCGGCCAGCTAAAATCATCAACTTATAGAAATCAGCGACATACTGGTACACGCAGGCGCCATCTGGCGGCAAGCGTGTGCAGCACACACGAAACGATTGAAATCGATACTTGGAACTGAAACACAAAAAATGCTGCTAGACAAATATCCAAAATGAAATGCGCAAAAGCCCAATATTCAAGTACTCAAAAAATAAAAGAAAAAATATTGAAAAAAAAAAGAAAAATTATATTTCAGATGTGCTTTAATAAAATGTTGAAATATTTGTGTGTAATTCAAATCAAAGTAAATAAAAAATATTTCAATAAATACCAGAAGAGTACAAACTATACATATATATATATATATATATATATACATATATATATATTTTCCAATTATGGCAAAAAGTCAAGTAAAAATAATAATGATAAACAGCGAAAAGTTTGGCATTTGCGGGCTGCTCAATGCCAACCAGCAACTCGCTAAAAGCACACATATTTGGACTCATTTGTCAGACTTATGAATTGAGTTGCGAAACATTTTCATTTTGACTTAACCGGAAAGCAGCACACACAACACACTGCCACACTGCCACACACACAAGGAGACGAAGCAGAAGTTGAAATTTGCCGGGCGCTGAAAAATATGCTACAAAAAATGCGTACCAAATCCAACTTGTGCTGCTGGAGCAGCTGTGTGTGGGTTGCTGGTTTGCTGGTTGATGGTTGCTGATGGGTTTGGGTGGGCTTGCTTGGTGTTTTGTTGGCTGGTGTAGGGGATGGAGGGGGGTTGTTGTTGTTGTTGTTGTTGTGTTGCTGGCTGCCTCTCGTGTTCAACACACACACAGTGAGACCAGAAACCGAGACCATTTAATATTCACCACACCACAAGTGGCAAGCGAACGAGCAAGGGATGCCAGGGGCTTGCTGAGGCTAGCACAGGAGGCACGGGGCACGGGTCGGGGTAGCTGGAGGTGTGTCGTGTGGGGCGGCGCTAAATTATTTAAAGTTGTGCAAAAGCCGAAAGCAGCCAAGAGTAAAACAAAGCGTGTAATAAGTGCTTAAAAGGTAACGGTGCAAAAAAAAAAAAACACAAAAAAAAACACAAGCAAAAAGGGAAAACAACGAAGAAGAAAAGAATAAGAGGAAGCGACAGAAGAAAAAAAACACAGTAAATGCAAAGCAAAACGGGGGTGGGGGGGAAAAAAAAAACAACGAACGAAGGGCGAAGGGCGAAGGGCGAACACACGCAGGCGTCGCCGACGGAAGCACGACAGGATGATAGGCGGATAGGAGGAGGATAGGAGGAGGATAGGACAACTACACAAAAAGCCAAAGCGAGTTGGGAACGGGGCTGCAGGCAGCGGGCTGCGGGCTGCGGACTGCGGACTGAGGGACTGCGGACTGAGGGACTGCGGACTGAGGGCTGCCAGTGACGGAATGGACAAAACGGAAGGACGTCAAAATGTTGTTGTTGCTGTTATTGTTATTGTTGTTGCTGCTGCTGTCGTCGTCGTCGCTTGTCGGTCGTTTGGTCGTCTCTGGGTCTTGTTGCTGCTGTCTCCATGGTGCCCATCTACCAACCCCCCCCCAATCCCCTCTCTTTTGGCTGTTTGCCTGTTTGTTGTTGTTGCTGTTGTTGTTGCCCTAAACACTGCCTAAAGTGAGCAAACTTACACACACACGCACACACACACACACACACACACACACATATATATATATATTTTTTTAAAGCAACAAGAAATTGAAAAGTAAAAAGAAGAAGCAAGATGCAAATGCCAACAACAAAAAATACTAGTTAAATGTGCGTGGAAAGAGTTGCGAGTGCGGAGCCAAAAAAAAGAAGAAAAGTCAAGTACAAAAGTGTGAAGGGAAGAGGGGAAGAGGAGAAGAGAAGAGGCGAAGAGGAGCAGAGGGGAAGAGGAGCAGAGGAGCAGAGGGGTGCACATTGGAAGTTGGCCCCGAACTCCATTTGGCTTGTGTATCTATAAAAATTTGTATGTATACAAATGTGTGTAAGTCTGCATTTGTGTGTGTGTATGTCTGTGTGTGCGTGTGTGTGTGCGTGTGTGTGTGTGTGCGTGTGCATGTGTGTGTGTTGTGGCCTGGAATTATGAAATTATTTCATGGCATGTCACGCGATTAAAGAAGTTTGAGGCGTAACCCCAGACGCAGTCCCCAGTTACAACAACAACAACAAGAACAACAAGAAGAAGAAGAAGAAGAAGAACAACAAGAACAACAAGAACAACAACAACAACAACAAGAACAAGAATCAATGCCTCAACGACCACCATTGGAAATGGCAGGTTCAAGCGGGGCATTGGAAGGGGAGCGTGTTGTGTGTAGAAAGGTGGCATGCCGATGGGAGGGGGTGTGTGGGGGGCGGGGGGCGGGGGTTGTGGCCCGGCTGAAGGGTTGGGCAATTTTTGGGTGTTATGTAAGCGAGAGCATAAGAGCTGTTTAGCGCTAATTTATGTGACTAGCAGAAGGCTTAGCGTGTCCTCTGCCTGGCTGTGTGTTGCACAGTTGTGGCGGCTGCCACACGCCGTCTGTGCAACCAGCCAACCCTCGACCGATTTAATGTACGTGACTTACAGCTATATAGCTATACATCTATACATCTATATAGAGAGCATATACATATTTCATGGGTTTTCATGTACATCTGTCTTTCGTTCTCTCCACTCTCCACTCTCTACTCTCCACTCTCCACTCTATTTCGTCATTTTTCAATTGCTTCTTGTGCGCTCTTCTTAAACGTTGTGCTTCAACAATTGCATTCGACTATTTCGCTGCTTTAAGAATTGCTGTGCACATTTTGTATTTGACACACAATTGTTCCAAGCATATTTCCATAATATTAATATTGTTAATCAATCTTTCAGATACTTACATCTAGCATATGCAAAAGCATTTTTTGTTTTTTATTTGTTTTCTTCTTTTTTTGTTGATCTTTAAAGAATTCGTTTTACTTATTCCAAAATTGGTTTAATCATTTGCTTCGCACTTGGGTAGCTGAGCAAAAAAAAAAACAATATTTGCCGACAATTAAATAAAGGTCACATAATTAAATTTTGTCGAGGATTTGGTCGCAACTTGGCCACGCCCAACCAAAAGAACACACACTCGAAAAAAAAGCAAAAAAAATAAATAAAAGCGTAAAACGCGCGCGTTTTAATATGTAGAAATAGGAATGGGGTTGGGCGGGGGCGGGGGCGGGGGCAGGGTGGAGTATGAAATGTGGGTGGCAGACAACAGCAGTTAAGTGTGCTCATTTTTTATATTATTTTCTTCTTTTTTTTGTTGGTCTAATGCGCTTTATGCGTAACATATTAAGTATACGCCACGGCACACGCAACGATAGAATCGAAAATGTAGCGATATGTTTAACATTTCCAATTAGAGCAACAACAACAACAACAACAGTCGCAAAAAACCGAGCACAACATGAAAATATTTATTTACATATATATGTAAAATATATAGATATATATATATATATATATATATATGTAAGCGTATAAAAGTAAAATGCCAAATCGCATTTAATATACAAACGAGCCTTTCAGCCGGGCTTAGGTGGCATGGTTTGGGTGGCATGGATTGGGTGGATGGGTTACGGTGAATGGTCTGCGTTGTGCGGTTGTCTGGTATATATATACACACACAGTGAACACTCACATTGTGTGCGTCTCTCTTTTGCTCTCTCTGTGTGTGTGTGTGTGTGTGTGCGTGTGTGTGTGTGTGTGCGTGTGTGTGTGTGTGTGTCTGAATGTAAACAGTGGCCAACAGAAAAGAAAAGAAAAGAAAAAAAAATAATAATATAAAATAAACAGAAAAGAAACCGTTAACAAACACGAAACACGCGCGATTTTGAACTCCCCAACTCAAAAGTTCCGAATAGACTGAAATGTCCTTCGCACGCAGAGGCCAGGAGCCAACAACAACAAACAAGGCGAAAACTGGCAACTGGCAGCAGCGCCACAAAATATACTCAATACAGCAGCGCACACACACCAACACACACACACCAACACACACCAACACACATACACACACCAACACACACACAGAGAGACTCACACAAAAGACAAGTCCCAGCAGCGACGTCGACAGCATCAATTTCCAAGTTGTGCTGATAAAAAAAGCAATACATACACACACACCACACACACACACCACACACACACACAGAGACACACACACCACACACACACACAGAGACACACAGCATATTTACATGCAGGAAGGCATCGCAGGCAAAGGACTAAAGGGACATGGTCGCGTTACCAAAAGCTCTGTCATAAAGCAAACAACTGATTGAGTTTGTTTAGGCCATTGCCAGTGAAGTGGGCTCTAAGCAGGTGGGCGGAGGCGGGGAGGCGCATGTCTGGCCAGCAGGCGTTCGCTGTGTGTGGTGTGTGTTCTCTGCTCTGTATACCCTCTGAAAATGTGTACAATGCGCATAATGCATGTGGCTATGGCTATGACTGTGGCTATGGCTATGGCTGTGGCTATGGCTATGACTATGGCTATGACTGTGGCTATGGCTATGACTATGGCTATGACTGTGGCTATGACTATGGCTATGGCTGTGGCTATGGCTATGGCTGTGGCTGTGGCTGTGACTATATTCGCTCCAAACAATAAACACAATTTTCATCATGTTTTTCAATTTAATTTTCATGTTTGAATTATGTGTAACTTTTCGTGAAACTGTTTATAGGGTATTGTCCAGTCGCGCTTAAGCGACTTGTATATTTTTTTCTTTATTTTTTCTTTTGGAAATCTGCTTAAGCAAGGCCAATAAATAAATATGCTTTTTTTTTGATTATAGATCAAATATTGGATTTGTGGAAATCGAAGTTTGCTGCTGGATCAGGAATTTGCTGTGCATTTAAGAAGTATATGCGATAATAACTGATGCTGGTCGAAGTTATATATAGTTTTCAATTTGAGAATAGCTTTTGCGATATTTTGCAGTCAGAGTTAGTTTGTTTTACTGCTAATTGAAAGCACTTTGCAGAGATGCAAGCAGCGTTCAGCTTGAACGCTGCATTTGGTCGCGAGAGATTTACACTTTTGGAGAGACAGAGAGAGAGAGAGAGAGAGCGAGAGAGAGAGAGCGAGAGAGAGAGCAGAAGAGCATAAAATGGCCAGAGATGAGAAATAGAGCACGACAGGAAGAGAGACGGAGACACGAGCCAGCCAGCCAACAAATAGTGCGAGCAAGAGCAAGGAACACCAGAACCTGAACCTGAACCAAAACGAGAACCAGAACGAAAACGAGTACGAGAATATAGAATATAGAATAAGAGCGAGCTGCATTCCTCCCACCACCCACCGCCCATCGCCCACCACCCACTCCTCATTGAGGAGAATTTTGTTTGGGCAGGCAAACAGAGGTCGGTTTTGTGTTGTTAGCCAGGTGAATGGAATGAATAACCAAAGTGGCAACAGCAGCAGCAGCAGCAGCAGCAGCAACAACAGCAACAGCAACAGCAACAGCAGCAGCAACAGCAACAGCAGCAGCAGCAGCAACAGCAACAGCAGCAGCAGCAACAGCAACAGCAACAGCAACAGCAGCAGCAACAGCAACAGCAGCAGCAGCAACAGCAACAACATCAGCAACAGCAGCAGAAGGAAGCATCAGCAGCAGCCTTTGTGAGAGCCACCCACGCGTTTCACGGATGCATATACTTAGACACACAGGCACACCCACACACACACACACCAACACACACCCACACACACACACACACACACATGCTCACTTATAATCAGTGAAATAATTAATAAGCCTTCGTGGGCGAAGCAGAGTTTTGTGTGTGTGTTAAGTGGGTGGAGGGCTGGGCGAGTTGGGCTGGGTTTGAGCCTTGTTTCTGAACACAGCCAGTAGCAACTCACACACACACACACACACGCACACCACACACGCACACACACGCACACACACGCACACGCACAGAACACAGAACACTCGCGAAATCCAAGCAAAATGTATTTGCCAAATTAGCCACTGAATCTTTGAGTCGTTTTACCAATTACAGGCAAACATTTGCCAAAAGCTGATTTAAAAGCGAGCTTATGACAGATTAAGACTAATTGCAAAAAGCTGAGAATGAATTATTGAATACGCCAGCAGCAATATATATATATATATATATATATGTATATACATTATTACATACATTATTCATATGTTCTATATATTCATGCTTACTTCATGGCGAACGGCATTGTGTGATTAACTTAATTTCATGATTTTTCCGTATGAACAGATTGGCCTATTTCATTGTTTTCTTTGCTCATTGAATATTTGAATATATATGTATATATATATATATATATATATATATAGTTTAAATTAGCAGTAGATATATTTGTAGCTCTTTGTGGAGTTTGGGGAATCTGCAGCTATACATTGATATCTGGATTCAGACAATGATGTAATGCGAAATTGAAAGATTGAATTGAGACTGTGTTCTAAAGAAAAGGTCGAACGGCTGCTGTCTCTTTGGTCTTCTGGTGGCAAACTATTGTTATCCCATAATACACTTATGGCCAAGTTGTTGGGCTGATCAGCGAGTCGCGTCGTCTTCACATCTATTTCCCGAGGAGTATTCAAATTGAAATTGACAAAGCTCTCAAGAACAAAAGGCAAAATGTTTCCATGTCAAGCAATCATTGCGTTATTTATTGTTGTTGTAGTTATTGTTGTAGTTATTGTTGTAGTTATTGTTGTAGTTATTGTTGTAGTTATTGTTGTAGTTATTGTTGTTGTTATTGTTGCTGCTGTTAGCTGCCAAATGCTGCTGTTGTTATTTGTTTATTATTGATTTCATCTGACTTAGTTGATTTAGTTTAGTCAAGGACGACGCTGCGTATGTGTAATATATTGTGTATACACACACACACACACACACACACACACACACACACACAGATAAACACACATAAATAAATATATTGGGCAAGAGTGGCTCTCCGTCGTGCAAATGCCAATACTGGAGCAAGAGTCAAATGCAGAGCCAATGTGGGAAATGGCCAAAGGGCAAACATATGTGAGCATTCTTGTACTGCTGTCTATCAGCCGACACACTCATTTACACACACACACACACGCACACACACACACACACCGAGACACACACACACACAGAGACAGAAAAAACGATTTGGCTTTTATGCATGACACGTAGGTCGACTGTTAAAACCTTCAGCATGTTGTGCTTTGGTATACACCTCCCCCAAAACATTCGTGCACTATAAGCACACACGCACACACACACACACACACACACACACACACGCACACACACACACACACACATAGGTACATATATATACGCTTATATATTATTTACTATATATGGACATGTGCATGTATACATATTTTTATAAAGTCATTCGTTTAGCCAGCACCAGCACCATCAGTCTCAAATAAGGCAAATTTTGCTAAACCATCAACACACACACACACACACACACACACCCCCCCCCCCCCCAACCCCACCTGCCTCGCTTCAGCCCATCCTCCCATCTCCCTTTGCCTTGTTGCTGCCCTTAAGTGTTGGGTAACACAATAACAAGAAGGCTAACAACATATTGATTTGTGTACATGCAACTGTGATAGAAAACTTGTCAAAAGCGACTGGAAAAATTCCAGCAAAAAATAGGGAAATGAAAAAGAAAGAAACGATTTTTAGAGTAGCTAAAATTATCAAATGAAAAGATCCGAAATATATTAAAAAAAAATATATATCTTTTCGTGTTTAAAATATGAATCGATTGTAAATGTTTTTTTTTAGTACTAATTCTATATAAATTTAAAATTGAAATTCTGTTTGTCATTTGGATTTGGACGCGTAAATCGCTCAATCGTACAATATTCCCAAAACTTATATATGTGTGTGTGTGTGTGTGTGTGTGTGTGTGTGTGTGTGTGTGTGTATTGTGTGTGTGTAACTGTGAACTGTGCTTAGTTTATAAATAGGTCAAGTGACTCGTACAACAATTGTGTTATGTGAAAATCGACTCTGCACTAAACGTTGGCTATTCATTGTTGTATATTATTTATGAGCATAAGTCATGTGACAAATTCAATGATGATGTTGACAACGATGAAATCATTTGTCACGAATGCGAAGAAAGAACGTGTAAATTGTTGAGAGATCAACATCAACAACAACAACAAACCCATAACAACAACAGCAACAACAGCAACAAAAGCAACAGCAATTTTAAGCTATTCGCATTTGTGTACAAATATTTGGCGCACATTGCGTATGAGTAACATTAACTGGCAAAATACATATAAAAGTTTGTGCTCTTTTTTGTTGTTTTTATAATTTTTTTTTATCTTCTTTTTTTTTTTTTGTTTTTGCTGCTGTTGTTTTGTTTTATCGGCCTCTCCATTTATCTTTCTCTTCTGGCGCAGTCTTTCTCATTGCGCATTTCTCATTAGCAATTAGCAATAAATGGCTGCTTGCTTATGAAATTCATTCAAGTGATTATGGCAAGTTAGCGAAAAGCAACCAGCACTGCAAGTGTGCCATCAAACTGCTCGACTAGATGATACCCTGTGTGCGAAATGGCGACACAACGGAACTCCTTCTCACGCAGCAGTGGACAACAAGAGTGGTCTAACTGAAATATGCCAGCTGGTAATCGATCAGCAAATCAATTACTTGTTTCACAACATTATAAAAGAAAATATGATTTTGAATGGATGCGTTTTGTTCGCGTTGTTTGGCGAAAAGAATGGGAATCGGTTACCGTTTCTAATACCCACTCAGAGCAGGAGTATTGAAATAAAGCAAACTTCCATTTAACCGCAAACACACACAGCACAGCACAAGTAGCACTCATAGAGCCCATTGAGTCGAGCACCTAGCAACAACTGTCGCGTCTTATAAGCATACATATCTATATATATATATATATATATATATAGTATTATATATATAGTACTATATACTCTGCATGTATATGGCTGCTTGTATATATAGTGTAAAGCAGCTCTCTCGGGTTGACTCTGTTCATTTTATCGTCGTCATCGCTGTCGATTTTGCGCAAGCATTTCGAAATTAAAACTCTATTTGCTCGACAATGTGTGAGCATTTTGTATGGTTTTGCGATTGGCATTTTTTACTCTTTGGGCAGCAGCAGTTCAGCTGTAAATGGAATTGACCTAGCTCCATTGAAGGTTAACTGTTTACACAGCAGCCTATGCACACTCAATCAAAGTTCACATTCACATCGCACATTGTATATACGAAAAGTTGGGACAAATTGTTCAAACTTCGGTTCTCAACAAATTAAATAGTTCCCTCGAAAACAATAAGCGAAAATGTATTTATTTATTTATTTATTTTCTCTTTATATGTATTTACTTTTCATACCCGGAACCCATTCAAAAAAAATGGGTAAAAAGCGTTTAATGGTTTTGTGCAAATGTAACAGGCAGCAGGAGGCATCTGCGACCCCATAAAGTATTTATATATATTCTTGATCAGGGTCAACAGTCGAGTCCGTCTGTCTGTATAAACACCCAGATCTCAGAGACTATAAGAGCTAGAATATAGAATATAGGTTCTTGTATACCCGGCGCAGATCAAGTTTGCTTTATTTTTTTAATCGATAACTGGCTCCGTTTCTCGTTTCTCGATTATCGATACATTTAAATTTCCGATAGCAATAAATGCTACAATTTTAAAGGCAGAATCTTCTAATTAATACACAATATGCATATGCATATTGTTGATCAACTAAGCAAATTTTATTGAGATCGGATAGGAAACATCCAAGTTATAGGTTTGCATAAGCATAGTGGCATGCTTGCTTCTGGGCATAAAAGGAAAATTAAATAATAATGACGAGTTATTTGTCATCTGAAAAGTTTCCCAGTGAATTTCATTTGATTGCCTAGCAAGCCACATCGATTTAAAAAATAGTTTGCCATACTTATCGAATTGCAGCTGGTTAAGATTAAACATTTATTCGATTGATTCACTCACTGTGTGTTTTCTCACGTTTTGAATGGAATGACGGCACTTACCTAGAAAAGAGAAATAGAACACGTCAAATTTGCATTAGAAATAAGTTTGCATTAGAAATAAGTCTTCATATTAAATGGACAATTAAAGGATTTGAATAATTCAATAAGTAATAATAATAAGTGCTATGAAGGATTTGCCTGAACCTGTTCAGAAATATTCTTAAATATTCATTTGATCCAACTCAAATTTAATTATAATAGATGAGATTTTCTTAAATATATTAATTAAATGAAACACCAAAGAATTAAAGGCATTCTTTGATATGTTGAATGAAATGAATCTGAATCTTAATTTTAATTGATTGATAGACTAGAAGATATCATGTTGGGCGAGTGTCCTGTTTGGCATTTGTCAGTTTTCTTTTTTCATTTGCATTTTTTTTTGTTGTTGTTGTTGTTGCATGTAAATTTGCACACTGCACATTTGCGTTGGTCATTGATTGCATGGCATGACAAATTGTACAACGACAACAACAACAACAATAGGAACAATAGCAACAATAGCAACAATAGCAACAACAATATTTCAATAAAGACTGCAAACTTTGCGAGCTAATATGTATGTGCAAAAGTGTTTTTGTGGGTATGTAAATTGCTTTGTTGATGGCTAAGCGAACAAGAAAATATATATAAAGTGCATGCATATAAAAACACATATACATACATACATACATACATGTATTTATGTACGTGTATAAATAAGTATATACATATATATATATGTATATATAGATGTGTGTGTGCATTAATGCGCCTCAGTTTGCATAAATACAATATTCAATTGAAAGTCGTTCAAGTGCAAAATGTGCGAAAGAAATCTAAATCTAAATCAAAAAGAAAAAGAAAATTAAAAAGAAAAAAGAAAAAAAGAAAAAATGAAGACAATTAAAATCAAAATGCTTCGACTCTGATTGTAAATGTTGGATTAAGTTCAGCGAGCAGAGAAGTGGGAAAAATGGAGAGGAGAGTGCGAGTGGGAAATATACAAAAGACAGTGCATGGTTTACAGATATATGCCTAGATACATATATATATATATACATATATATATATGTGTGTGTGTGTGTGTGTAGCTGGTGCAGATACAAGTGTGTGGGTGGCATGCAATTGAAATTGTAAACAAAAATGTCATAGATGAGCACACTGTAATACTGTAAGACTGTTCTTGGTTTCACACACACACACACACACACACAGTTACACACACACACACACTTGCAGCTAAAGCAGACAATAGTATCTATTGCGAACATCGATGCACAATTTGCGGTTGCAAATGCAAAATGTTGCAATAATTGTGTCGCTAACTGTTTGTTTGCAAATGACAGAAATCTGTTCGAAACGGTATTTATTACAGCAGCTCTGTAATTGTTCATACTTAAATATTCAAGTTTTCCACAGAACTCCATCGACACTAATGCATTTTGTTGTTGCACATTTTACAACACTTTGAATCGAGCTCGCTCTTTGTTTGCCGATTGCAACACAATACAACACTAAACGAAAAAAAAAAAATAAAAATAAATAAATAAAAAAAACAAAAACAGAAATGCAAGAAGTAAAAAATAATAAATAAAAAACCAAAATAAAAGTAAAAAAAAAAAATCATTAAAGAAATATATAAAATGAAAACCAGTTCTGCACTTGTCAAAGCGCTGGCTGCTGCTGCTGCTGCTGCTGCTGCGGCTGCTGCTGCTGCGGCTGCTGCTGCTGCGGCTGCTGCTGCTGCAGTTTATTCGCAATCGAATCGGGAAAGATCGAGACACAAAACAATAAGCGCAAAAATATTTTAGAGATACACACACACACTCACACACACACACACACACACACACTCACACACACACACACACACAATAACAATGCGCATATTTGTATCTTTTTGTTGAGTCCATGCAATAATTAACAAAATGCTAAACATAAATGCAAACAAATGTTTTTCAATTGGGTCACAATTGCAATTGCAAAACATGGCGTATGAGTAATTTTCAATATACCAACCAAACAACAAAATACCAGCAACAAACAAACAAAAAACAAAAAGCAAAAGACAAAAAACTCGATATACCTTTAGTTATAGCTTTAATGCCAATTAAAATTAAAGTGTATTTTTTTGTGCTATATTTTTTTTTATTTATTTTTTTTTGCTCATTTGTACACAGTTCTCTTTGCTGACGACAAAATGGGAACTAAACGAATTTTGCTATACATATATACTTGTATATATGTGACTATATATATATATATATATATGTGTGTGTAGGTATAGCGAGTATCTGTCATTGTTGGTCGCCTTATAAATAGAAACCGCTATGAACACATTGAGCAAAGTAAACTGATAAGCGCTAAATAAATACATTTACTTTATGCATACAACTACAACAACTACAACGAGTTAGGGATTGCTGGCAAATTCGAGGGCACTCCGAGGTGGAGGGGGCGTGGAGAGTGGCGTTTGTGTTATGTGGTGTGGTGTGGTGTGGAGTGGTGTAGTGTGGGTATTGGTTGGTGGCCGGCGAGGTCGATTAGCACTGCTCGTGTCGATCCGCATAGCAGAACGTGTATTATTGTCTAAAATACACAACCAATTAACTTGATGATTTTCAGATACTCTATGCATAATATTTCTTCAAGTGTAGCCATGTTTTAATGTCAACTTGTATAGGTTGACATTAATGTGGAAAAGATAAATAAATCTGTGCAAGATTTCAAAATTGTGCAAAGCAACTAAAGCAGAAGTAACAAACTAACTAATAACTGATAGCCGATAACCGATAACCGACAACCGACACCAATTATCCAACCAACACAGACCGTTTAATTGTATCAAATGCAACAAATGCTAGTTATAAATCTGCAATAAATAATTTAATTTACTTTCATTAAAAAGTACAAGCAAAATGAAATAGGAGATGAGACCAATGGAAAATATAATTATAATTGGGTTTTAATTACACTGATTTGCCGTTGTAATTGCAAATTGCAGTTAACTGAGCAAAACAATATCGATGTCCATCTATAAATATATTTATATATATACCTAGTATTAAGTGCTGTTGTTGTACTATTTAAATTATACAAAATATTTATGCTCTGCACTGCGACATAGGGTGCCTATCTATTGTGCCCCCTTCCGAACCAATTGCCCCCCTTTGAAGCTCATGCATCCCGAGCAGATGCTGCATCGTTTCCTGGTTAAGGAAACACGCTTTGCTGGAATGTGCATTGAGGATTCATCAACGCTTTCACAACAATGCTCGTCCTTAAAAGACTTTGAATTCACATTAATTAGACATAAAACCAAAACAAGCCAATTAATAATAATTGACTTATGAGGAGTACGAGCATGCAGTAAAATCGATAATTATCGATGTGTATTTTTTTTGGAAAACTAACTAAGCCTTTTTTTAGGCCTATATTCACAGTTATCGCAGCCAGATGGAATCTGGATGGAGTCTCGCTGGCCGAGTCTGGCTCCGGTCACACCTTGTTGCTACACATGCGATACATACGATAAATTCCAGCTTCAGCTGTCTTGTGGGTGAGCGAGAGAGACAGCGACAAAGCGAGAGCGAGAGAGAGAGGGCGAGAGCGAGAGCGAGAAAGAGCGAGAAAGAGCGAGAGAGAGAGATAGAGAGCACACTGAGCCAAAGTGGGGTGTTGTCTGGTCATTACGCACCAGCATCTTGCGAGACTTCAACGATGATGGCGAATAAGAATCGTGTACAACAGTTACAAAAACAACAACAACAACAATAACAAGAACAAGAACAATATTTAAAACAAAAAGGTGAACAAAACAAAACAAAAAAGAAAAAACTGTACAACAAAGACAAAGGCACAGAAAAATGCAGAGCAACAATAAATGAGCTGCTGAGCTGCTGTATAAGAAGAAGAAGACGATGAAGAAGAAGAGAAAAGCGAGTTCGTAGGCATGACGACGACGACGACGACGACGGCGACGACGGCAGCGACAAAAGCAACAAGAACAACAATAACTGAAAGAACCCATTCCTGTTCCTGCAACAGCCGCCCCCGCAGCATCCACAGCAACAACAGCAACAACAGCAACCATTCTCATTTTGTTTTTGTCGTATTTTTTATATTTTTTTTGGCTATTTTTCGTTATGCATCTCTCGCCTCTTCAAATTAAAACGAAGCGAAAACGCAAAAAAAAAAAAAGAAATAAAAATAAAAAGGTTATTGGCTCAGACGTTCCGAATTTATTGATTTTTTGCGAAGCTAGTCGTTTCTGTTAGACAGAAAATGCGAGAGCAGCTCAGCAGCCCAGCAGCTCGGCATGGCAACAATGCTCAATTTATTTTGCCGGATGCATGGACGCGATAAAAAACTGTGAGAGCGCCGCAAATTTTCGGCCTCTGAAACTGCCACAGCCGCAGTCGCAGCCACAGCCGCAGTCGCAGCCGCAGCCGGAGCCACAGCCGGGGTACCACTATGCAACTGTTCGTGGCATATAAGAATAATATAAGATGGTATATCGATTTCAACGGAGCCTATGCTTTAAAGCAGTGCATCAAAGATGGCAGATTGCACTCTGTCATAAATATTGCACCGTTAGTTGTTATATATATATATATATATATGTGTACATATATCATATACGGAAGCTTTAAGACTTTAAGAGGTTTCCAATGCGTTTCAAAATGTCTTCGAAACGTGTAACAACTTCAACAGGGAATGTTGTTGTTGTGTGCCTCAAAAGAGACACACGTACAAAATGTAAGAAAAGGAATTGCGATTGTGGTTGTTTTTCGCCGCCTTGCGCTATTCCATTTGCACTCAATATATATATATATATACACATATATATATGTAGATTGTTATACATATGCTTATTTACATAATAAGATAATATGCAGGGACTTAGCTCAACTGTACAGGCTCAACTACAAAAAGTTCTTTAAGAAAAGCGCCCAACAACAACGAAAAACAACAGCAAAAAAAAAACAGGACAAAAACAGCAGCAACAACAACATACCGTTGAGATGAACCCAGGAGGCGAGAGCAAGGCATTAGCAGTTAAGACAGAAGAAGAAAACACAAAGGTAAGTAATATATATACATATATATATATATATATATATATATATAAAGAGACATACACTTATACCCAAACAGCAGCTATGCTGCTCTACGACAAGTGTTATGCTTGAGGAAATCTATTTCTTTTGAGCCAATTTAATTCAGTATATTTTCTAAATTTTATATATTATAAAATCACAAATAATTTTTTTTTGTTTTTGTATATAATTTGATAAATAATATTGCATTATAATAAATGTTTATTTGATCGTAATAAGCCTTTCAAATATTTTAGAAAATTATACAATACAAAAGAGATTGTTTTGGATTGATTTGATTTGGCAGGCAGTAAAATATGGATTTTTAAAGTGAATAATTGCAATATACATTCAAAGAGTATCTTAAAGCTGTGCAAATAAGGAATAATAAGGAAATTGAAACATTTTTTTATTTTAATATGATGATATATATAAATATATATATATACGTAATAAATGTGCCTTGGCTTCTACCGTTACCAGAGTCAAAACAATCAAATTGTTAAAGTGGGCAATATTTTGCTCTCTTTTTTTTTCTTTAGTAGTCGGATTTTTTTCTTCATTTTTTTTGCATCTTAAAAGTTGGCAGCAAAACTGCCTAGAAGCATAAAAGCTTTTGTATGCTGCAAAGACCGACCAGACGACAGCAGCCGAGGCAGAGCAGAAGCAGAGACAGAAACAGAAACGAAAACAGAGGCACAGGCAAAGGCACAGACAGCAGCAGCTGCTGCTGCTGCTGCTCATTGCTGTACCTGTGTGTGCGGATTTATTGTTGTTGTTGTTGTTGCTGCTGCTGCGAATGCAGCTGTCGACGACAGCGCAGCTTACGCATGTGCGTCGGCTTGGAAACCACGCGAAGCTTTGTCCGCTGACTGAGCGCAGCGCAGCGCAGAGCAGCAGGCCGAAGTCTCCAAATGCAAAGCTCGGAAGCTGCAGCTGAACGTCGAGAAGCTGTTTTTGCCGAAGCTGTCTGTCTGTGTATATATATATGTATGTACGCATATTATGGGTACATATGTATGTATGTCCACGCACACACACATACACACACACATGTATATGTGTGTATATATGAAGTGCAATATGCAATAATATGCTGCAATTAAACATGCAAGATACAGCGTGGGCGAGTTTTATTTTTCTCCAAACCCCAACCACCACCCCACCACAATCCAATCCACCCGTTGCCCGTCACTGGTCACTACTGCTTCAACTGTTAATCCACATAAGATATGCAGCAATGGCAACCAATAAGCAGCAAGTGGGACAGCAACAGAGTCCCTCTCTCTCTCTCTCTCTCTCTCTCGCTCTCTCCCATTCTCTCGGGGAAGATGCAGAACACAAGAGCTGCAGTGAAATTAGATTAAAAACTTGTCTCTAACAATAAATGGTTTAACCTGTGGCATGATTCATCGCCTTCTGATTGAAATGTCACAGAAAGTTATACATTTCCAGAATTTAAGTTAAATAAGGTTAAATAATTTACTTAAAATATTTGATTTTTGTCCACTGCAATTATCAATTTTGATAAACATAAATTTTAGTTAAAGAAAATTAAATTAAAATAAAAACTTAAGTAATGCATTTCCATATTTTAAGTTAAATAAATAATAAACAATTTATATAGTAAATTAGCAATTTTGATAAATATAAATTTCAATTTAAAGAATAAATAAATAAATGAATTAAAAGTCAGCCACTTTTCGGTATATTTCAGTTGTTAGTCTTGTAAAATGAAAGCTGTAAAACATTTGACATTTGCAAGTTATTTTTGATTATTTTCAACGGTTTTTACGATTGTATTAATATATTGCAAATGAGAAAATGCATTTAAAATTCACTTTAAGTGGCATTCAGATTCAATTTCAATAGTATATTGCCCACTAATGGAACTCTTTTAAAATGCGAATGGCTAAATGAGCATTTAGTAGAATGATCGAATCGAAACAAAAACAAAACTTAACTCAATTGAATTAGTTTAATTGGCAGCGGGCATGTAATACTTAATTTGAAATGTGTTTTATATAGAGACATATCAATATATGTGTGAATTAAATTGAATTAAAATTAAAAATTGCTTTATTGCATTTACGGAAATTCTCACATGCCACAAACAAGAGCGCATGACTAATGTGTAGTATTATAATGTATCTAATATATCTTACACACACACACACACACACACACACACACACATGTTTGAATATATATATTATATATATATATTTATATGCACTCATAGATGTATATAGCGCTTATCTATTTGGCATTATTATACGCAATTCAAGAGTCGTCGCAATACATGCATATAAGGAGAGTAACTGATGCAGTCTCCTCCTCCTTCACAACACTGGCACTGGCACTGGCACACTGCACAACTCACAACACCCCACTGCACCCACCACGATGTGGTCTGGTGTGAGTCAGCGGGTTAGTTGGTAATTGGTTGCTTCGTTAGTGAAGGCTGTGCAGAGTGTGTAGGGTGTGCAGAGTGTGTAGGGTGTGAAAGGTGTGCAGAGTGTGCAGGGTGTGCAGGGTGTGTAGGGTGTGTAGGGTGCGCGGCTATAGAGTTATAAGCTCTCAACTCGTAGACGCACTATGCAGAGTCGTCATTTTTGTATTTATTTTTATTTATTTTTCTTTTTTTATTTATATTAACTGGGACATCTTTCTCCTAATGCTGCTTCAGATTCACATCTTCTTATGCTTTGTGTGTGTTCATTTTTAACAAGAGTGCAATAGTCGAGTGAGCTCGACTACGATATACACTGAACTCAGCTGTTAAATTTATTCAATACTCAAATGTAAGCATGAGTGAAGAAAGTGCTCTCATTTCATATCATCTGGTAAAAGACAAGCATGTAGTGAAATCACATTTGCATGTATATGTTAACGTTCGCTTCGATTATAGTGCTGTCCCTTTCACACACATGCAAGCACATATTGATAAAGAGTTCCATATAGATGCATAGTTTTTGGACTATAACGTGTTTGTTTCAAGTTCATCCATAGTATGTCAATGTATATTATTATTATTATTATTTAGAAAGCATTGCCTTTAAAATTGTGGCTTTTATTGCTATCGGAAATCGATATATATCGATAAAAGTCAAATAAACGCAATCAGCGAGGGGTAAACTAGAACTTATATTATATACTAAAAAAGACTAGCTCGAACAGACGGACATGGATATAAGTAGTCGGCTTTTGGTCCTTTTCAAGAGTATATACACCCTATGTTGCCATAGCTTTGATGTGTGTGCGTGTGTGTGTGTGCTTATATATACAACAGGACCATAAACTACAAAACACACACACGTTTACAGCTGTACCTGTACAGCTGCATATATGTACGTACATACATACATACATACATACATACATACATACATATGTGCATCCAAGTGTGTAACTGGAACAGACAGGAACGACAGGAGTGCACCTTTAACCGTTAGGGTAAAAGATACACAAGCCCAGCGGAGGGGGTAGCACATCCTCAAATATAAGCAGATGAAAGAATGCATGCCAAAGATACTCTGTACCTGTGGAATATGTGTATTCCACACACACGAGAACATTCGAAACAAATCTGGTTTGTTTGCCAATTCAAAACGTTGGCCAACAAAATAACTATGGATTCAATTGTTAGCATTAATATTTCTGGAAGCATACGGAAAAATATGCAGCTGGAATGCGCTAGTTGAGACAGCTCGAATAGGAGATACCCTGCAGCTGCAGCTGCTATATTAGTTTCATACATATGAATATGAATTTAATTTTTGGTTAACCTAATCTGCGTTAATTATCCCATTTTAATACAATTTGTACAGTTCAACGTACAGTTTACGATTGTGTCTGTTATTGATATCGAAAATCGATTTGTATCGATATTCGCAGCCTGTAAGAGTCTCTCAGATCGGCTATTAAACGAACAGTTAAACGGACATAGCTCGGCTGTTTATGCTGATCAGGAATATATAAATTTGATCGGTTCGCAGCTGTTTCCCCTGCTGCCTTTTACTGTTACTTTTGCACGTAATTATACCGTTTTTCCAATTATTAATGGGAAATGCCCATTTTATCTGCACTCGAGATAAGTTTATTATTCAAATAGAAGCCCATTGACCCATTGTGGTAAATTGTCGCAGCGGGGACGAAAAGAATTTGCTGGAATATTCCCGAATGAGGCGAATCAAAAACAATGCTTTGTAAACTGGGTCTGTCTAAATGACACAGCACAAGTGCAACGAATACTTTCTTTACTGGCTATTTGCTGAACGCAGAACCTGAGCAAATGGGTAGTATCGATAGATGAGTACCTATTGCGTACAAATTGTCGTACGTCATTTGGCAATGGAGGGGGGGGGGGGGGGGGGGAGAGGGATATGAACCAGAAGCGAAACGGAAATGTGTATCTAGATACATGTGTATCTCTGTACGTAGATGTATGCATGTTTACCATGTGTTACTGTAGCGAATAGTTGCTGCGTATCTGTGTCTGTATCTGTATCTGTTTAGCTGTTTAGCTGTGAATCTGTAAATGTATCTGTATCTATGCAATGGTATCTGCGCGTGTGCCTATTACCTTGTTCAAATGCCAAGCATGTGTGTGTGTGTCTGTGTGTGTCTGTGTGTGTGTGTCTGTGTGTGTGTGTCTGTGTGTGTCTGTGAGTGGCTGTGTGTGTATGCATATATTTTTATAAGCGTGCATTGAAGAAATAATTGAATGAACAAAATATTGCTAGACTGACTGACTGACTGACTGATTGACTAACTGGCAGACTGGCAGACTGACAGACTGGAATATACCGGACTGGCTGGCTGTCTCAGTCTCATGTTTTGGTGTCGGTTTTTGGATTTCGTTGGCTCACTCTCTCTCTCTCGCTCTCTCTCTCTATCTATCTCGCTCTCTCTTACTCTGTCTGTCTGTCTCTGTTCGACACACACACACATAGAAGCGGAGGAAGCAAAGGGCAAAATAGCGGCGTCAAATAGGAGGGGTTGCAGATAAAACAAAAAGACAAAGACACTGCCAAAGATGTGAGAATAAAGATGGAAATGTAGATGGTGTATAATATAACGGCACCAGCAACGGCAACGGCAACAGCAACAGCAACAGCGACAACGACATCAACCCTCGAAAAACCCAATATAACCCAAAACGTAAACCCAAAAATAAAGAACAAAAAAAGCAAAAAAAAAAAAACAACAAAAAAAATACTTAAACAAAAATACTTTCTCCAAAAAAGGGCAAATAAATGAAATTAGATTGCCGAAAGGCCGAGGCAAATACGTAAACCAAATATGCCAAGGGTTTGAGGGAGGGAAAACACTCTTGTTCGGGTTGAGTGGTGAAGGAGTTGTGGGGGGGGGGTCAAAGGGGAGCACAAAATGACGACATGTTAATTACGTATTAGATATGTGCGTTTTGGGGCAACGTTTTGCGTGTGTATTAGTTCTGTAATCCAACTACACCAAGGCAGTATCTTAGCAGCAGCATATTGGCTGCGACAAGGGAGGGGGAAGGTGAGCTGGAGGGTGAGGGGGAGGGTATGGGTATGGATATGGGGTCTCTGAGATTGTTGGCGACGGTCAACGGTGGTTAGTTTCTGGGCTTAAACTGCGCATCTCGAAAGCACTTCGACCAAAACGACAAATGCCTGCGCATAGCTAAATAGCAATAGCAACAACATTTTGGCCACACTTGGGCAAAGAGCGCTTGCAGGTTTGTTCGTACATATATATACATATTATACATATTATACATATACATATATATATATGTGTATATACATTCATTGATTGAAATGACATTGAGCTAATCAAGCGAACAAAGTCGTCAACAATAGCACTTGTTTTTTAAATCGATAAGGGAATAGACAAAACGCAACTCGGTTTCAAAATGCAAAATGTTCGACCAACTATAAAATTTCATTTCCATTCATGATTTGAAAACCTTTTACAAGCAATCTCGTAATACTCGTAAGCAAATGCCACAGAATATCAAGCACAACTAAATTTTAATTCAAATTGACTATAATATTAAATGAGTATTCAAAAATAATGTATATCAAATAAATACTTGATTTCGATTCAGATTTAGGATTTAAAGATGATGTTATTAACTAGATGTGTGCTTAAGGTATCGGAAAACTTGGTGTCAAATTGGTTAAAGAGCTTCATTGTTGGCCTCTGAGTCATCCACTCACTTGGACAGCGAGTGGTGCACTGCTGGCGATGGGGTGGTGTTGCTGGTTCCCAACCCCCAAATTGTACTCATACAAATACGCAAATAATCATACGTGTATATATTGGATATATACAGACATATGTATGTATGTATGTATGTATGTATAATGCAATGCGAGTAATTGTAACTGCAAAATGACGCATAATTTGGCAAGCATATTAATATCTACTTATAGATACAGATACACACACATATATATATATATATATATATATATATATATATATATGTATAGATATATAAATGTATATAGAGATCGAAAGATATGCATAAGAATTGCGTATAGGTGCTCAACATTTTGTATATGTATCTGGCTGAGAGTTGACGTCGCTATAAAAGGCGAGAGACATGTATTTATTATTGACATTGACATTGAAATGCATTTTTCCGCAGGCCATAAAAATAGCCATACGTTTGTATGTAGACATATTTGTGCTTCGCATATACATATATATGTATATATATATGGATTTAGCTATAGATGTATGCGCAAAGATATTACTTATCTATATCTATATGTGCATCAAGTCAAACTATTCAGAGTTCAACTTCAACAATTGCATCTGTACACATCGTGTGTCTGTTCATCATTATCTAACGCATATACGCAGACACATCTAGATATATACAATTATATAAATGCCAACTGTTACAGTTACAGCTACAGCTTAAGATTGAGATATAGTTGCAGTTGCACACGGAACGAGAAACTGAACAGCTGGAAAGGAATTGGATTCGTTGCCCGGAACATTCCAGCAGGACGAAAATGTTATGGGTTTGTCTCTCATTTAGATCAGGAAAACCAGCCGAGCAATATATATATATATATACATATATGTATATCATTAGCCATATATATAAACTTAATTAAATATTAGAAGAGCTCTTACTAAATACAATTGACACTTTTTAGTTAAGATTTCAATACAACAATTTGTGCTTTACTTTGTAGACAAGCAATTATAAAAGCCAATTAATCGAAGTAGTTCTTAACCTTGACTCTCAAATTGTTGATATTCCCAGACGAATACAAATACAGATTAAGCATGAAATATTAAATACTACACAATGCATGCCAGCCACAATATTAAATTGCAAGTGATTTTCTATTCGTTTCTTATCAATTACTATTTAAAGTTGAAAGTGAAAAATTCCTTTTTTTTTTTTTTTTTTTTTAAATATGGTTAAAAATTAGAAATGAACGACAAACAATGGAAACCGCATACAAAATATGCGCAAAGCTATGATATATATATAGTCATATATATAGTGATTGTGAACCACAACACTCGTGTTGATAGCGAAATATTTGGTGGGTCAATCGAGAAAGCAACTATGAATTTTTTGTGATAACGAATCGATTAAGCAATATATATATATCATATATTAGTCACATTGGCCAGACATACTCATTTACATAATGAATACAATAAATACAACTACAACAACATTTCATCTTGCAAATACACTTTTGAATCAAGCTAATCAAGCTCAAATCGATGGTTGCAGCTTGTTATTAAATCCATTTGGGTTTTCGATCAAATCGATAAAACAACGAATATAAAAAAAAAATATTCGTTAATTAAAACTTATCTTTGCTTGATTATATCAATTGCATATTGGTAAAGTTCATTGGTCCCATTGGCCAGTTTTATAGTGTCTATGTGTGTGTGTGTGTGTGTGTGTGTGTGTTTTTCTATATTTTCTTTGTGTGTGTGTGGAATTTTACCACAGCAACGAAATCACATAGAAAAAAAAGTCGAAGCAGCTGCTCTACTTGCAACCGTGCTGCTGTTGTGGTTGTTGTTGTTTGCAACTTGTCTTCTTTTTCTTCTCGCTGTTGCCCATATTGAAATTGTCGCTTAAATGACAAGGAGAGTCTCTGGGTTTGTTTGTTACGCTTGCAACACCTGCGTATCTACAAAGTCAGAGACAGAGACACCCATCCCAAACTGTATAATCTATGAAATATATATCTTTTCATTGAACTATTAATCAATAATAACATCTGAACCACTGTTAATATTAGTCAGTTAGTTAGTTTTAATTGGGTTCTTCAGTGGTTCATATGCATTTTGTGTCAATTGATCTAAAGATGATGATTGGGGGCTGTTTTTGTACTTTTGTATTTTGTACTTTTGTATTTTGTACTTTTGTATTTTGTATTTTTTGTATATTTTGGAAAACTTACATAAAAATCTTTGTAAAACAAATAATAAATGTCATCATCAAGATTGTTGTTGTTGCTGCTGTTGTTGAGATGATATTGTAGATGATTGCTGTTGTTGTTGTTGTTGTAGATGTAGCAATTGTTGTTGTTATTGTTGTAGATGCTATAGTTGCTGCAGTTGTTGCAACTGTTGCTATTGCTGTTTAAATATTGTTGCTGCTGCAATTGCAACGGTTGATGTTGCTGCTGCTGCTGCTGCAGTTGCTGTTGCAGTTGCTGTTGTTGGTGTTGCTGCTGCTGCTGTTGTTGTTGTTGTTGTTGCTGCTGCTGCTGCTGTTGGTGTTGCTGTTGTTGTTGCTGCTGCTGCTGGTGTTGCTGTTGCGCGACAATTGCGAATGCTTGTTGCTGGTGATGTTGGTTTTGCGGCTGCTGATGATGAAGTGGTTGCTGATGCTGGTAATGTTGTTGATAGCTTTGCGCTTGCAATTGCCAATTTTGCATTGCACATGTATATTACACATACATTCAAAGGTGTCTGTATTTGTGTATGCGTACATGCGTATGTATTAGAGAACGCAAGACGGGAGAACTTTCTTTTCTTTTCTTTTACGAAAATACAACACAATTTAATCAAGAATACAAGCAAATCGCAGAACGGCACAGCACAAGAAAAAAAAAAACCCCGAAATTATTTAAATTGCGTATTTCTTTTATTTTCTCTCTCTCTATCTCTCTCTCTCTCTCTCTCGCTCTCGCTCTCTCTCTCTCTTTCTCTATTTCTTTAATACTCTTCTTTAGAATATAATGAAGCACACGGTCGCACTTTCGGATAAACAATAAATACTACACTTCTCTTTCTTTCGTTTTGTTTTTGTTTTTCGCTTTATTACACACACTGTTTCGCTCGCTCGCTCTCGCGTGATCTCTGTTGTAATTGGTTGGCGTTGAAATTTTTTCGCAATTTTTGTTTTGCACGCACTTTTAATAAGTTGTTGTTGTTGTTGTTGTTGTTTTTATTTTTTTTTTTGTTACTTTTGTATATTTTCTTCTTCTTTATTTTTATAAGTGTACAGTGTGAGTACAGAATATTGTTGTGTTGTCAAGCTTGGTTTGTTTAGACTTGAAATGGGCTCAAGGTAAGAAAATTGTATCAACGACCAAAGCGCGACGACGACGACGACGACGACGACGACGACGGCAACGGCAACGACAACGGCGGCTGTGACGGCGACAGCGACGCTGACAACGGCTGCGACGCTGAGCAGCTGCAGCTGATGGGCTCTGTTATATTTTGTAGTGCTATCGCAGCCATAAGCACACACATACGTACATATATACCTAGCATGTGTGTATGTATATGTCTTGTAAGTCCAATTGGAATGTGAGCGCCCTTAAAATACTTTTGATATTCAACTTTTTGACACTTCACACAAAAAAAAAAACCAAAAAAAAAAAGTTGTTTGGGAACACTGTAAATATATTGTTATTGACAATGAGGAAAACAAAGGGAATCCATGCGCTTATATATATACACATACATACATACATACATTTATATTGCATGTATGTATATATTAAAAATACTGTACGTATATAGAAATTAAATTGCCGCAAACAAAAATCGCGCGTTGTTGTTATTGTGTTAGTTATTTTGACTGAGAGCAACCGACTACAAATGTCGCCTGGCAAATGTCGATGACGATGCGACGACGACGTCGACAAGAGCAGCGCAGTGGCAGAGGCAGCAGCTGCTGCTGGCTGCGACGCCATCAACAGCAACCATGCTTGCATACACGCACACAGCGTGGAAGCGAGTGAGAGAGTGTGTGTGTGTGTGTGTGTCGCGCGAGAGAGTAAGAGGAGAGAGAGGGACATAGGGCGCAAAGACAATCGTTGTTGCTGCTGCTGCTGCTGCTGTTGTTGTTGCTGTTGTTGTCGCTGCTGCCGGTGTATGTTTAATGTTGGCGTTCTGATTCCTGTTGTTGCCTTTGACTTTGCATTTGCTTTTGCTTTTGCTTTTGCCTTTGCTTTTGCAGTTGCATTTGGTTTTTGTGGGTTTGCTTCTGAATTTTGCTGCTATTATAAGTACATGGGCAATTGCATTGCCATTGTCTAGATATGACTGTTGAATATACACATATATATGCACGCACGCACACACACACACACAGACATAGTATAGAACAGTAACAGCGCAATAACGAAAATTGTATAACTGTTCTTATTGTCATTGCGAAAGCGGAACTAAACTGCAACTAGTGATTTATACTCAACTGGGCGTGGCAGCAAATTTGATGTCACTTTACAGCTAATTGCAAACAATAACAATTAATTGATATGTGCGACAATAATAATAATAATAACAAAAAGCCGACAACAATATTGGTTTTCCAAATGGCCGACTTATTTCACAGGATTTGTCACACTGCGAGAAAAAAGTCGACAAAAGTAAATTTTGTTTTTACAAAAGTTCGGCTTCTTTCGAGAGATATTTAGAGAGGGCTGACTGATTTCAATCTGACAATATATCAATATCTAATATACCAGATGTAATAGAATGAACATTATGAAATCAATTCATTTCAAAAACGTTTACAATTTCACAACAATGGAAAAAATAAAAAAAAAACTATAATCGCTGATTCACTGATCATGATCATCTCTGTAAAGTTCACAGTGTAAACCCAATGACTCAATTAAAAATAAGTAAAACAAAAACCATAGTTTAGAAATTCAAGATTCGAAATAACCATTTCTATGGTTATATATTATTAACTATTTAATTAAGTACTGCAAAAATCAATTATTAAACTTGCAAAATAAAAAAAAATATATATATATATCTGTGTATATATATATAATAGCAAGTTAGTATTATCCAACTGTACACAATTTTCTAGCATATATAAGCAGATGCATTGCAATGAGCCAATTTTACTTCGTATTATCAGTATTTTATATTATAGGCGTCGGCAAAAGTGCGAAGTATATATCTATATAATACACACACATATACATATAAATATATATATATATACATATACATATATATATATATATGTGAAATATGTGTAGTGTTTTTAGTTCAAGTGTCTATGAATAATAAGTGAATGACTAAACTGATGAATAAACAGAGAAAAGTGGTACTTATTCAATTATGAGAACGAAAGGGATCTGGTGACACTAAATGTGTATATCTGTGTATATATAAATATGTATGCTCATTCATTTCTGGGAAAAACTGATATAAAATTCCCCAAAAAACAATAGAAGTCATTTTTATCGAAATGCCTTTTGGTAAACAGTTTGAATTTGCAAATGAAATTAGAAGTTAACAAATACTTAAGATGTGATTGCAACAGGGCATCAGCGAGTCAGAGCAGATTCAACTAGGGCAAACCTCTTTGATATTTTTCCCATTATTTTTTTTATATATATTTTTTTTTGGACACTTCCCTTGTTGAGCCGTGAGATGAGCGAGTACAAATGCACCCGAGATAATATAAAAAAATATATTGCACACGTACATGCATATATATATATATATAAAAATATATATATGTATGTGTATGTGTCTATATGTTTGATAAGTATGTATAATGAATTGTTAAAGTGTAGTCATGAAAAGCAAAACAACAACAACAGCAATTTGTAGCTAGGCATACAGAAGACCCCCAAAAGCCTTATATACATACATACACACATACAAACATACATATGTATGTGTGTATATGTGTTTGTATGTGTATACGTTGAACCGTTGTCGTCAGCGTTGCCGTATCTGTAGTCACAACAGCAACAACAGCAACAACAACAACAAGAGCACTTGGCATGCTCGCCATTTTTACATAATGTATCTGTATCTAAACAGACATAGATACATACCTACTTACACACATATATACACACACACAAAAGAGAGTCAGTGGCAGGCAGGCAGGCGATGGACGGACAGGCGGGCGGGCGGAGGGGAGGGCGGGCGGTTGGTCAGGCAGACCAGACCAAGCCAAAGTAAATGCTTCTTTTTTCTTTCTTTTTTTTTTTTTTAACCGGTTGAAGTCATATTTGCCACCGTGAAAGAAGAAGCAGCAGCAACAGAAGCAGGGGAGGAAGAAGAGGAACAGTCGATGGCGACGTAAGCATCGACAGCAAAAAAAATAATAAAATAACAGAAGAGGAAGAAGAGGAAGAGGAAGAAAAGTATGCGACGCATAGACTACGACAATTTGCTTCTTCATTTCATATACGGACAGACAACAAAGTTAACAGACTTCAGTATATATATATATATATATATATGTCATATATAGCTTGATAAATGCTACAATTTGTATTAATAGCGATTCAAGTTAATCATATGAAACTGATCGATATATATATATATATATATATGCAAACTGAGCACTAAGTGCAGCATCGATCAATGGAATCGCTGTTAATCCAACGATTAACTATCGATATGACAGAGTGATCGATAACACAACCGGCTAGGCACAGTTGTATGTGTAATGATGTTGATGATGTTGACGATGTTGATGATACAGTTTGCAGTGTCGCATTAACTTAATGCCAAACTTGTTATCTGTCGAGTCGCACTCGCACTCGCTGATTTGATTTGACTCCTTAAATGTGCACTGCTCGTCGCTCTCTCTCGCTCTTGCTCTCGCTCGCACTTCCTTTCTTTTTCATTTTATCTCCCTCTCTCTCTGTCTGTCTCTGTCTCTGTCTCTCACATTTTTTGTGTGCGAACGAGAGGAGGTTGTCTGTAGGGAAACGAAAGCGACAAACGTTGTTGGGTCGAACCGTGGACTGGTCGATTAAGCCGAGTGCCTGAATTGCCTGAATCACTGGACCAAAAGACGGCCACATGAATCGGAGGGACGGGGACGGGGGGGGGGGGGGGGGGGGCACTGGGTCTTGAGGTTTACACAGTTAGCCCACAAAATTGTGCCCCTCCACACTGTGTGCCCTCTAGAATTCCCGCAAACTTAGTTGTGCCTTGACAACGGCTCTTTGAAAAATGCTCGCTCATTTTGTGACTCGACGTGAGTGCAAATGTGCGACAAGCAGCAAAAGCAACAGCAACAACAGCAACAACGGCAACAAGAAGCTGCCTCCTTCACGCTCCTCCACCTCTGCAACGCTACTCCACGCCTCCCTTGTTACCAACAGCCACAAACAGCCCACCCATGTATCTCTCTGCTTGTGTGTGTGTGTGTGTGTGTGTGTATCTGTAAAGTCTTGTATTAAATCTAATAAGAAAGAAAAATATCTGCAGTGATGCTGATGCTGATGTTGACGCTGAATCTGACGCCGAAGCTGATGCTGATGCTGATTCTGATTCTGATGCCCATCTTCTGCCTGCCATCTACGTAGGCAGATGTCTGTGTGTGTGTTGTGTTTTTATGCATGTGGATAGGTAAATGAGCAGATAGATTAATATGGGTACAGTGAACTCCACGCGATGTGCACCAGCCAACTAGTCAACTAAATGAAAAACGACTTTCAAATCATAAAAATATTTAAAACTCAAAACTTGTTTCATTTCAATTGTGGTCTTATATGACAAATATATATATATATATATATATATATATACAAATATGATTTCAAGTTAAATAAGCTTTCATTCAAGTGGAAATTCTTCAGTAATCAAAAGTTCAATTCAGCCATGTTTAGCTTATCTTTGTTTTTTATTTATTTAATAATTAAACAGTGCCAGAGGCGTGCTTGGACAGTGACTACTGTAGTTCGACTCATGATAGCTTCCAGCAGCAGCAGCGGCGGCAATTTAACGAGTTGGATTGGTAGACACAACAGACAAACGTTGGTTGACAATGCCAATGCACCGTGGGGCCAAAGCTATTTGAGCCCATTTGCAATAGAACAACAGCTCACTCATCAATTGATGTGTGTATTTGTATTATAAAGATACAGATACAGATACAGCTAGATATATACATATATACACATTATTATATACAACAAATAGATACACATAGATGCTGCCAGTGCCAGTGCCACTGCCTCTGCCTCTGCCTCTGCCTCTGCCCCTGTATGGCGATAACTCGCAATTCTCGCCTATTTACAAAAACAACGGTCGAAAAACCGTTATCTTTGCTGCGGTTTTATGCAAGAAACAAACGAATACGTGATTTGTTGTACGAAAACGTCGACGCTACTCAACAGATACACACACACACACACACACACACACACACACACACACGTACACACACACACACACGTACACACACACACACAAGTTTGCAGATACTTTTTGGGTATTTTTTCTACATTTTTTTATGTGGCGAATGCGAAATCGCGTCAGCGTCAGCGTGTACATAATGTATTTATATATGTGCATATGTACATAAATACACAAGCAAAACAACAACACACAAAATAGCGAAAAATATATATATTTATTTGTATGTATATGTGCGCCCAGCAAACAAAACAATAAATATAAAAAAAAAAGCCACAAAAAAAGGAAAAAAAAATATAAAAAAAAGAGCAAAAGCAAAGCTTGTAAAAAATACATGGTAGCATTTTTGTATGACACATTTTGCTATACGCTTGTCAAATGGAGACACACTATACGTATTACTCCATAAATAGACATACATTCCATATATACATATATATATATCTATATATATATATATCTATATATATATTCCATTCTGATGGGTACCAACCAAGCTCAAATGCAACTTGTTTCGACTGGATTTCAATTGTTTAAGCAATAAGACTTGTAAATAAATCTTGTAAATCAGTGTGAATTGACAAAATTAACTATAATTCGATTGGTTAACTGTAGATGTGGGTGTTAAGCTATACATATCTGATATATCTGATTTGATTTGTTTCGATTTGATAGTCAGCTTAGCTGAATTTTGCAATGTTTACATTATCTATGCACGTTGTTGCTGTCCATAGAAAAGCATAAACATATAAACATTTATTGGCTAACTATTGCTGTATATATCTCTAAACCGAGCTGAATATTTATGTATATATTTAATATATATTTTATTTTATTATATTTTCCCACATTGCCTCAATACAGACTCAATGCTAGCGCAAAAAATGGTTTCTTCGAATATTTGCCTTTGTTTTTAGCACACAAAAAGCGGGAAAAGGCTAACAAATATTAAAATTCAACGCTGATGCTGAAACAACAGCCAAATTTGTCGATAAAAAAGTGAAATTTTGCAACACTGAACGGCAACAGCAACAACAACAGCAGCAGCAGCAGCAGTCGTGTTTGCAATTGTGGTTCAAAAACAGCATACAAAAATTTGGCCCACATTTTTGCGCATCCATTTTGCACAGTTGTTTTGCACAAATTTTCTTTCCAGTTAAAGATGGTGGGTTTCATACGTCCGCCCCCCTTCCCCCCTCCCCTCCCCACCCCCACCCCAGCAACCATTACCCCATCACTCGCTAACCGACATCAAACACACACACACACAGACACACACACACACACACACACACACACAGACACTCACACACAGAGACATGGTGTGGTACTCCCCAAGCACTCCATCTCTACGCTTTATGTTCCTTTGCCGCAGCAGCAGCAGCAGCAGCAACAACGTCACTGTGTGGCAATCATTTTTTTTTCTTTTTTTTTTTTTGCACATTGCTTTTTCGCTTTGTTTTGTTCAGTTTTCGTTGGCGCTCTCTTTCGCTCTCTCGCTCTCTCGCTCTCTCGCTCTCTCTCGCTCTCGCTGTCATTTTGTCTCGTCGCTCAACAGAGCGCTTGGCTGCTTTCCACACCTCAGAGCAGAGCAGTGCTGCTCATCATTTGCTTCGCTCACACGTACACGTATACGTCGTCATCGTCGTCGTCGTCGTCGTCGCCGTCGTCGTCGTCGTCGCCGTCGTCGCCGTCGTCGTCGTCGTTGTTGCTCTCGATTACTCGCGGCGCACTCACTTTATGCTATTTGCGCTTTATCAAAAATTGTTTAAACAAAATGCAGTGCACAAAAACACGAACACGAACGCAAACTCACACACACATGCACACACAGCTGCAAACATATACACACACACACACACACACACTTGCACACATTTGCACATTGTGGCAAACGAACAGAAAAAAAAAAAAATTGTTTTTTCGTTACCGTTTTGATTTTGATGGCGTTTGAATTGCGACTGAAACTGAATGATGCTGTTGCTGTTGCTGCCTCTGGCCCAGCTGCTGCTGCTGCTGCTGCTGCTGCTGCCGCTGCCTGTTGCTGCTGCTGCTGCTGCTGCTGCTGCTGCGGCTGCCTGACGTCGTTTTGCATTCAGCAAACGCAACGCAGACGCAGCCACAACGACAACGACAACGACGACGGCGACGGCGATGACAACGACGACGTCGACGCCAACAGACGCCAGCAGACGTAGCGGGCAGCAGCAGAAGAAAACGGCAAAACACCAACGGCAACAACAGCAACTGGACTGGGCGTGGGCAGGGTACAAAGCAACACCGGGGCTACAAGCTGGCTGCGTGGCTACGACGAGCTGCGTGGCTAACGACTGCCTGTTTGCCGCTGTTGCAGCAGCGGGGATGATGCAAAGGACGCCAGCCAGCCAGTCAGCCAGGGAGTCAGGGAGTGTGTAGGAGGTGTGCGAGGAAAAAAAAATGGATGGGTTAGGCAGAGAGCAGAGCAGAGCAGAGCAAAAGCAGAGCAAAAGCAAAGCAAAAGCAGAGCAGGGCAGGGCAGGGCAGGGCAGAGCAAAGCATCTCTTTCGCCTAGCCGCATTTTCAATTTAAACACGCGCACACACATTCACACACACACACACACCACACACACACACACACACACGCACACACACACACACACACACACGAGTGCACGCAGCTGCTGCTGGCGTCAGCGTCGACAGCGCTTTTGCCAACTTAGCTGAAAACTTCCAAATGCGTAGACGTCGATGCGCAGATTTTTATTTTACGTTGTAGGTCCAAGCAAGTCAGCCAGTCAGCCAACCAGCCAGCCAAGCAGCCAGGCAGCCAGCAACAGCAACAGCCCAGCCTAGAATAACCCACCTCACTACTCCCCACAGCAACACACCTCCCACCCCCCGCCCAGCACATACGCCGAGAGCCCTAGAGCGCTAACCCTAACCCCAAAAACCTAACCAATTACATACGCGATACGTTGGCCAGAGAAACAAGTAATTCACCATTCACAGCTCAATGTCGCAACGTCGCAACGTCGCAATGTTGCAATGTTGCAAGCAGTTCAGTACATGGACTTGGATATGGCGCAGGCACAGGCACAGGCACAGGCAATGACAAAAGGCACCATCAACACTCCACCAGACGCACACCTTGCGCAGGTGGCAGCAATTGCGTTGCAGCTAAGTGAATGTGCAGCAAAGTATTTACTTGCACCACACATCCAATTTGGCGGTTAGTTGAACCAATTTTAGTGTTAATTGTTGACAAACATGTCAATTACCAAAGACAAATACGTATTAGCCAAGTCAAGTCAATGGAAAACTTAGAAAAAACTTGTACTTATTTTAGGCACACGAATTGCCAACAATTGCCAACTCTCAAGTTAAGCGTGAGCTTCAATTAAGTACTTCATTATCAATTATCAGGAAATTCTTCTTGCAAGAAGATAATCGAATTTTACTCTGACTCTCTCTATCTCTATCTCTATCTCTCCCTCTCCCTCTCCCTCTCTCCCTCTCTCAGTTGCAGAAGGTCAAGTATATTTTCGAACATGTGTTTCATTTACATCTGAGATAAAACTTATATAATTCAATTTCGAATAATGCTTTGCATCAATTAAGCAATCCAACTATGGAATATAAATGAAAAACACTTTCTAAGAAGAAAGCTATGAAGTTAAAGAGATAATATATTATATATATGTATATTATATATATATATATATATATATATATGTTTACTGCATATTGCCACTCAATTTGCGAGGAAAGCAGTTCAAACTAAAATCGCACGCAGTTTGTCAGTGCTCATATCAAATATTGATGCTGTACCCGATTATAAAGTGCATTCTTATTGGCTGTTTTTGTTAGTTATGGTTATGGTTGTTGCTGTTACTGTTGCTGTTGCTGTTACTGTTGCTGTTACTGTTGTTGTTACTGTTGTTGTTACTGTTGTTGTTACTGTTTGCTGCTGCTGCTGCTGTTGTTGTTGCAGCAAGCAGAAGTCATTCTTTGTGCTGCTGTTGCTGCTGCTGCTGTTATAGCTTCTGCTGTTGCTGCTGTTGTTGCTGCTGTTGTTGCTGCTGTTGTTGCTGCTGTTGTTGCTGCTGTTGTTGCTGCTGTTGTTGCTGCTGTTGCTAGTTGTGCGCTTTGTTTTAGCCAACCAGCGAGACGCGACGCGACAGCAACAATGCCAGCTTGTCGATGATGATGAAGTGGTCGACGGTTGCTTTGCTTTGCTTTGCGTTGCTTTGCGTTGCGTTGCGTCGATGCCGATGTTGATGTCGATGTCGACGTTGTCGCTGCAAGTTCGCTACTGCAGCCAAGCCAGTCGGTTGTTGTTCGGGGGCAGCGCTGTCGATTCGTGTGCGCCGCGCATAATAACCCACACGCATGTACAACGTGCAACGTACAACGTGCAACGTACAACAACGACGAAGATGTTGCTGTTGCTGCTGCTGCTGTTGCTGCTGCTGCTGCATTTGCATAGCCTGGCCTCAAATCTATGGGCCATTGCATTTGAAGCTTATAGACGACGACGACGATGATGATGACGATGATGATGATGATGATGATGATGGCAGCGCTAACAGCGCATTCCACAACACTGCACCAACAGCAACACCAACAGCAACAGCACCACTCCAACCCCATCTGTTAACCAAACATATATCTATATACAAATCAGCTGCCCCCGCCCGACCACTCCCCTCGCCCATATCATTATTCATGGCGCCGCTGGGCTCTCTAATTATAATGTGTACATTCGTTTTGATTGGTATACCAAGTCGGAGCATATACTTATGTGCAACAACACCTAAACAAACTATATGTGTGTACATGTGTATGGAAAACAACGAGAAGATATATGTCCATTTGAAATGGCCGCAACGCAATCGGATATCGACAGAAAATCAAATCAAGTAAATCACAAAGCAAAGCCCAGAAGCCAACAACTGGCAGACAACAGTCTCAGTTGGTATTTAATTAATTAACTGTCAGTTCTCGCCCAAAACTTAAATACAATGAGAACCATCAATTCAATTATAACATTTCAATGGTATTTATGGTATTATATTATTAGTAACGTCAAATTGCTTCTGCGAATGCCACTCAACACAATTGTGTATAGATAACAAAAGTGACCTTTAACCATGCTTTGATCCTACAATTCATTTCAAACATTTGAAATCAACAAAGTTGTCGACTATTTAAAATGCAAAATATTCTAAGGATTCTACTCCAATCGTGCCGAAAGAGTGCGGGTATATTGGTTCAATGCCCTGTTTGACTTTGGCCATCAGATTCGATTTTTATTTATTTCATTTTCTTAAATCATTTTTATTTATTTATTATTTGTTATTCGATCTGAATGTAATTAGGAAACTAAACGAAGAGTTCATTGACCCAATTGAGGATATTTGTTAAAGCTCCAAGAGCTATAACGTTTCCACGAGTAATTAATCAATTGATTGAGTGGGTGGTCAGCTCAGGTCAGGTCAGGTCAGGTCGGGTCAGGTGTGGTGTGGTATGCAGTGTTCAGGTCAGGTCACCATGGAGCGAAAGTAGCGCTAATTGTTAAGCAAAACGAGCGCGAACCGTAATGCAAAAACTACATAGTTATAGATACACAAACACATATACATCTGTATCTACCTATCTACCTGTGTATCTATGTGCCCCAATGCATATGTATGCATATCTGTAGTTGTTATTAAGGCGGTGGAAAGGTGGAAAGGGGAGGGGGAGGGGCAGCAAGGAAGTGCAAAGCGTGAGCGCTGCGACAGGCCGTATATGGTGAAAAAATACAAATTAAAAAGGATGAGCACACAGGCAGAGCAAGAGTGACAGAGATAGAGATAGAGAGAGATAGAGCGAGCGAGAGATAGTTATATAGAGAGAGAAAAGAAGGTAAGCTCTATGGCAAAGTTGCAGACACAGACACGGGCACAGTAACCAGTTTCGCAACATGAGGCAACAACAACAACAACAGCCACAACCACAGCTACAACTGCAACTGCAAGTCGAACAATCGTCAACTACACAAAATCCACTTTGCAAATCATCAACAACAAACAGGAACCAGTCGCCGGATTTGGTCCATGGCCTTTGACAGAGCTTCGATGTATCACAGTAGCTGTATGTACGTATGTATATATATATACATATATATATATATATATATGTGTGTGTGTGTGTGTGTGTGCAATGCAACATGCAACTGGCCTGCCACACAGCATCCGTGTGGAGCACATTCCAGTGCGAAATGCAATAAGAAAATGGACAGCACCCAACGAGGTGCAAGGTGCCGTTTCCATGTTCCATGCTGCATACAAAACAAAAAACCCAAGCAAACAAACGACGGATGCTCGTCGTGCAGATACCCTGTAGTTCGAGAAAATACTTTTTAACTTAATGCAAAGAAATTCAATTTATTATATATAAATTCATACATCAATTTAAATAATCAATGCTATATCTACAAGAAAATTTTAATTTTCTACAGGTTTTGCATTCGATATTTATCGATTCGTAAGTAATCGAATGTTTTGAATGGATAGCGTACACAACAGAATTAGTAAAGCTGCAGAAAATATCAAACACACACACACATTTACACATATGCATGTGTGTGTGTGTGTGTGTGGTGGACTCCTGGGAGGCAACCCCAAAGAGCTGCCACAAAAGTTGAACCTACAAATAGTGTGCATTGGAATACATATGTATCTGAGTGTAGTGGATGTCCCGGACTAGCTGCAGATGGCTTTGTATCTCAGCCTGGAAGTATGTAGTTTCATATGTGTGTATGTACATACATACACACATATACATATATTCATACATATTTCGTTATTTCAACAAATGTCATGCATCAGCAAAAATACATATAATAAATAAAAAGAACGCGAAGAGCTTTAATATAAATGTTATGTTCCATTCCGTACATCAGACACGCAACTAACGACTTGCAACAAGTTTGAAGTTGGCAAGCGGGGTCTGACGCTAAAAATAAAAGCAACACATTCTCCCATACACACACACACACACGCGCACACACACACACACGGCACACACACACACACACACACACAGAGAGACAGGCAGACGAAAGCAGCAGCAACGACGACGCCGACGACGACGGCTGCAAAAAATGTGATACGACAGTGATTACGCGATTTTTCCATAATAAATGTTGTGGTAAAGGCGACCTTCCGGTTATGGCTGACGACGACGGCGACGACGACGACAACGACGACGACATCGCATTTGCCGACACGAGTCAGAGAGAGCAACACGAACACTTGTTCGGCTAAACGACGATGACGACCTTCTTATCGGTCGCTCGCTCACTTGCATGCTCTAGCTCTCTAGCTCTTGCTCTCTCTCTCTCTCTATCTCGCGGTAAACAGTGCAACCGGTTTTCAATTACGCACACATAGCAATGGGGGGGCCTATGCACACTGGTCAAAAATCGAATAAATTTACCATTTTATTTTTAGGTCATTTAATGCTACACTTAACGAAACATACAAATTGCAAATTCGCATTATTCAGCAATAGTCGAAATATTTATGAATAATGGTTGAAACAGTGTTGCAAATTTACGCAAGATCTTGTGGGAAAAAGTATGGAAAGTGTGTAAATAAAATAAAAAGATAACATTTTTTTGCACAATTTTAAGTGGAACCTTTTTTGAAAACATTTAATTGGTAGAGTATATACGAATATTAAGGTATCTAACTTTTGAAAACACAATTAAAATTTGACTAAAAATCGTACAGCTTTGTCCCACTGTGCAGCACACATCGCACTAAAACTGTAAGAGCATAAAAAAAAAAGCTTTGCTCGGAGACTGAAAAGTGCTCTCCCGCATTGCGCTGCAGAGTCGCGTCGTCACTCGTTTCGTTTTACTAGGCTAATCATGTGTTCTGGTTTCGGATTTGTGCTGTCTCCCGTTGTGCTTGCTGTTGTTGTTGTTGTTGTTGTTGGTGTATTGCTCTTTGAGCATTCATTCAACGACGATACGATGCGACGACGCCTCTACCGCCAGCCACCGACACTGATTTGAGAGCTTTGCAATTTTGTCGGTCGTTGTTGTCGTTTGTTTTTTCTTCGGCTTTCGGTATTTTTTTTTTCGTTGTTTTTTTTTTTTTGCTGTGTTTGTGCGTGTGTGTGTGTTTGTAGGAAATATTTCACACGCTGCTTTGGCTGGGCAAGCAAAGCACTTGACTGTTGTTGAGTGGCGGTTGACGTTGTTGTTGGTGAAATAATGTTGACTGCCTCTGCTGCTTCTGCTGCTGCTGCTGCTGCTGTTGGGGTTCGTTGCCGTTTGTCGTGTTATCATTTTAGTTGCTGGCTGGCTGGCTACATGGCGTGTTGTTTGCACGCGCAGCGTCGGAGCTTCAGCGGTTTGGTCTTGGTGTCTGGGCTGAGTCTGGGGTGGCCCCAGGCGATGGTAATCGGCTTCAGTTCATTTTCATTTAAATGGAATTAAATGTGGTAAATGATGAAATCAAAGCTGCACACAGTTCTCGCCCACCCAGCCAACTCAACCCCCACCTCCCGCATACAATGACACATTAGCATGTGTTTGTATGTATGTATGTATGTATGTAGTCATCGTCGTCGTCGTGGTGAATTAATGTGGTGAAGGTAAGTGTGCTGCTACGGGCGAGTTAACGAGACGAAAACAATGCCAACGAGTCTCCGGCGAGAGACCGTGACAACAGGGAGGGCGGGCAGGCAGACAGGCAGCTTGCGCGCGTTAAAGAAAGCAAGTATAGCAATACAATGTATGTATGTACGTACAATAAATAAATAATTTGAAATGTACACACAACAAAGCACAAAAAATAAAAAAAAAACTCTGCCATAAAAATTGAAATGGCTGACTGTCAGTCGGGCGAAAGAGAAAAAAAACAGTCCAGCAGTAATAAAATCTCATCGAAACCGAGATTCGATATTCGAGGGAAAGAACAGGCGCACAGCGAGCAACAGTACAGCGACGATTGCCAATTGCAGTTGTCGCCCGGCACGGCACAGAGACACAGAGCGTGAGCGTGAGCGGCATAGAGCACGACGACACAAACACACACACAGCAGAAAAAAATCGATAAATTTTGAGCTGATAAGCAGGCAGGCAGGCAGACAGGCAAGAAGCCAAAGCCAACTTCAAACGCAACCAGACCAAAGAGAAAACCAACCAACCATTTGTCGGACAGAGTCCGATCCCGAACCTGAACCCACGCAGCCAGGGAACAGACAACAGAGACACAGCACCACTACCAGCACCGCCGCGCAGAGTAAAATGTGGCGGTTGGCGTTACCTGACGCGCGCGTGTAACCGCCAATTTAACAGGCAACCAGGCAGCGCAGCAGGCAGCGCTGCGACGTCAACATATTCTCAACAGTCAACCGGCCGGCCCAACCGCAGTACAAATGTTTTTTCTATTGCAATGCAGCGAACGAACGAAAGAGAACGAACGAGAGAGAGAGAGAGAGACTTGTTTGAGAGCCCGCATGCAAACAGGGTTGTCGAAGTGCTCAAATGCCATTGGCATATTAAGCACTGGCCATAAGCGCCATAAGTGAGTCTGATTCACTGACTGCCTAGTTGTTTAAATAGGTAAAAAATGGTTCTTAATGCACGCAACGGGAAGACATGTGTTGTACATTTTGGATTTATCTGCATTTAGATTAATTTAGTTGAACTTATAGTTTGAAATTCGACAGCCCTAAAATTTAATGGCGCAATTTCGTGCGCTCTTCTATGTTGTTTACGCTCTCATTCGCTTTCGCGCTCTCTTTCACTCTCTCTCTCTCTCTCTCTCCCTTGCTCTTTAGAAATGAATGCTTGAAGAGACGTTTTTATATTTCGGTCAGCTTAGCAAGTGGTTCTCGTTATATCGATATAATTTTTGCTTGCTGTTTAACAGCTGCTCTTAACATTTACATATATATTTTTGTTTGTACCATTTTAAATTGAAATACTTGACAAGTTGAAACTGCTCTTTAATGGAAACCCCATTCACATTATCCGCCAACGCGAACACGAACACAGTGTAAACGAAACGAAATACATAAAACGAGCAAGCAGGGCACACACTATTTACCTACACACTGTTTATGAGCACAATTTTGTTGTATGGCGCGTATGCCAAATGCTAGGTGTTGAGAAAAGGCGAGCAGGCAAACTGACGGCACAAATGCGAATTACCATCATCGTTGTCAGAGCGACCGAATACCGAATACCGAACCCCCGCACCCCCTGTCCTTACACAATCGAGTACCGAGAACCAGCAATAGGCAAAGCGGACTACGAATGGCGAACATACACACACACACACACACACACACACACACACATAAGCGTGTATGTATGTGTAACTATTTTTTTTTGTATGCATACAAATGTACTCAATATAACGGGCATATTGCGACACATTTAAAAGTTAAGGTGAACCAATTTGCCAATTGGAAAAATGAGCTTATGGAAGAGTACTCGTTGAAAGCAATGTACGATGACAACAACAACTTAAGTATGTATGTATGTCTGTATGTATGTATGTATTCACGTTATGTAAATGATGTTAAATTGGATGTTATCATTCTATTCTTATCGTGAATTGCCACTCTCACAGTGATCAGATTAAAACTATATTTATTTAACATGTGAAAACTGTAATTGTAAATGTCTAAAACGAGACAACAACAGTTAATGCCATAAAAAAAGAAATATGTATTGCAAAATAGCATAGAGTTCGTGTGCTTTTGACAAATTTAAATTAAATTCAATTTTCGTTGTACTCTTCGTATGGTGTGTATGAATAACTGTGTATTTACTATGCCGTTATTTAATATGCTAAAGTCTTGTGGTTAGGTTAACACACTTAGGCAATCTTTACTGTACAAATATTGAAACTAAGCTTCGCATTACAATTTAGCGCCCCCAAGCGGCCTGTTAAACAATAAACAACCGCAGCCGTAGCCACAGCAGCAGCAGCAGCAACGACAACAACAACAACAGGAATCGTCGCGCTTGCTCTTTTTCATGCGCTCGGCAAATCATTAAACTGAGGGTGTGTGTGTGTGTGTGTGTGTGTGTGTGTGTGTGTGTGTGTGTGTGTGTGAGTATTGCTTGCTGATGTTTCTGTGTGGTTTTCTTGTGGTGTGTCGCACGTTTTAAAGAAATTTTTATATTGTTACATTTCAATGATAATAATATTGCTGTTGTTGTTGCTATTCGTTGTCTTTTTTTTTTTCTTTTTTTTGCTGATGTTGAAAGTTTGTAGTGTTATTGTGCTTGAGGAGCTTGTCGGTCAGCGACGTCAATAACATTGCGGCCAGCGTCGCTGCAATGACGCTGCAGTCTACAGAATGTAACAGGCGCACAGCAGCAACAGCAAAGAAAGACGCCGTTACGACCAAAAAAAAACAACAAAAAAAAAAGCTCAACAACAGCGAGAGACCAGCGACGAGAGACAAACGAGACAACGACACCGCAGAGAGTGAGAGAAAAACGAGAGAGAGAGAGAGAGCGAGAAAAAACGAGAGAGAGAGAGCGAGAGCGACATATAAAGCGCTCGTTGGCTCTCGCGCATGTGTCAGTGTTGCTGTTGCTGTTGGTGTTTGTGTTGCTGTTGTTGCAGCTGTTGTTAGTTTTCTTCTGACTTGCTTTTTGTTCTTTCTTGTTATTTTTTTTTTTTTTTTTTTATATCACCACGAAAATTTGTGTAATAGCCGTTTTTGGATTTTTCTTCTTTTTTTTTTTTTTGTTTAATTTTTTGCAAAACTTATTAGAAAATGTAATTGGAGATTAGCTCACCGATTTCCCGGCGCTGACAATGCGACTCAAGTCGCTGGCGTATCTTTTGCTGCGCATTCCCGTGCGTAACAACAACAACGACGACGATGACGAACTGCGATAGATAGATAATATAATAACTTATGTGTGTAGTAGCTGCTGCTACTCGCTGACTGCCTGCCCGATTGCCTGACTGACTGCCAGACTGCCAGACAGCCAGACGGACTGCCAGCCTGCGCAAAGAGCAAAGCAAAGCAAAGCAAAGCAAAGCAGAGCAGAGCAGAGCAAAGCAGAGCAGAGCAACGCAGTGCTGCAAAAGGGGGTCGCGCGTCGGCTGTCGTTTGTCGGTTCGTTGTTGGATTGTGGAGGCTTATTATTAAAGCAGCTGTTGCAAATGCGACGAGCGGCAGATGAAAACCATCACTTCCGGAGGCGCTTCAAGTACTGAGGAATGTTGTATATACATGAGGTGTGTATGTGTGTGCGCGCACCAGCCAGCCAGCCAGCCATACAGCCAGCCAGCCAGCCAGCCAGCTAGCTAGCCAGCCAGCAGGCCAGCAAGCAAGCAAGCAGTAGCAGTAGCAGCGACAGCAAAGCCGTCGACGTCAACGTTAACAGCAGCAGCAGCAGCAGCACCAGCAGCACCAGCAGCACCAGCAGCAGCAGCACCAGCAGCACCAGCAGCACCAGCAGCAGCAGCAGCAGCAGCATAGAAAACGAAAAAAATCAACAAACTCAACACAGCGAATGAGCCACGCAAAATAAAAGGAAAAGCAGCTTGGCAAAGCACAGCCAAAGTAATGCGCAGCGTGAAAGAGAGGGGCTAGCGAGAGGAGGGGAGAATGGGGAATGGGGGTGGGGGGAGTTGTGTAAAGGAGTGAATTGCCAGTACATATATTGCTCTAAAGAGAGAGTGTGCGAGTGTGCGTGTGCATGTGTGTGTGTGTGAGTGTGTGTGTGAGTGTGAGTGTGAGTGCATGATGAAATGGTTGAATGGTTGAATGCCTGAAGGCGCACTAGCTCAACTCAACTCTCGTTTGAAAATAAGGACCTGGCCTCTGACTGTGACTGTCCCTGTATGTATGTATGTATGCATGTATGCAGTGTGTGTGTTGGTGTGTGTTGGTGTATGTGTGTGCTTGTTTACAGGCAAATGTTAATGTTGGTCTGGGTCGGGATTCTGTTGCAACTGAATCATCAGCATTTGAGTCACAATTACAATCCAGTTCTAGAATCAATCGCGAACACACACACACACACACATACACACACACACACACACACACACACACACATACACACAGGATGGTGCATTTATCAATAAAAATGTACCGAATAAACTGGTTCTTAAACTTTGCCTGTCTCCCCATATCTCTTTCTATACCTCTTTCCCCCTTTTTCCTCATTCACTCTCTCTCTCTCTCTCTCTCTCTCGCTCGCTCTCTCTCTGTCTCTCTCGCTCTCTTGCCCACACGCTCTGGTTCTTTGCAGTCAAGTCAAGTCAGTTTAGAACTAAATAAGAATAAAAAAAAATCAAAAAGAAAACCTCAAAAGTGTTTAAGTCTGAATGTGAAGCGCAGGCAAATGCTCGACTGGCAGATACCCTGTGCGAAAGTAGCGAAAACCAGTAGGAATAAGCTAAGAATAAGATCTAAATGAAAATGTTAGCTTTTATTGCTATAAGTAATCGAGAAAGGAGCACTGATATATTTAAAATGGGATGTCTTTGTATATATATATATATGGAAGTAAACAACTGCGATCACATATATGTATATATATATATACATATATTGGAACACAACTTTCCTTTTCGTAAGCCGAATAAATTTACAAAATAGTTGTGATTTTCTCTTCTTATTTATTGCAGTTAGTTTGGTTTCCAGGAAGCGCTTATGAAGAATCGATTAGATATATTTGGCATAAATTTCGCAACATTTTCTGATCTGCAGCTGATCAGATTCTATGTCCGATAAACTCTCGAGTTTCAGGTATGTGGAGAGAATCAGATATATATATATATATATTTATATAAAAAGTGAGAGAGAGAGAGAGGATAAGGTAAACGCCAGACGATTTTGAAGATGTCCCACTTGTTGCTGCTGCTTGACATAGATAAGATATCCCTTACACACACACACACACACACACACACACACACAGACACACACATACGCTATGAATAGTAAGTATTGAAAGTATTGTGGATTGGTAGATAATATTTACCAGTAGATTTCTAAGTATCATACTCCACGCACAAGAACTGAACAGTGCCGAAAGCCCGCGAGACTATCGATGTGAACGACGGAGGCGACAAACTGCCAAAGCCAAAGTTAATGATGATAAGGATAACAACGATGACGACGAGGACGAGGACGACGAGGACGAGGACAATGATGATGGCGAGTGTCTCCCGAGTGCTACAGATGGCGAGAGACAGACAGAGCGCGCGAGAGAGAGCGAGAAAGAGAGAGAAAGAGATGGGGGAGAGACAAAGAGAGGGAGAGAGAGAGAGAGAGTGTTTGAGAGAGTGTGGTTGTTGCTAAGGTGACTGGACAAAGTCTAAAACTCGTCTGCTGCAAGTCCAATCGCTAAATGGCTATATGGGGTAAATTTGTGGGCGGTGACAGCAGAGCAGAGCGGGGAGGGAGGGTAGGCGAGTGGGTGGTTGTAGGGGGTGGTCTAGCCAGGGTCTAGGCCGTGCTCGGTTTTCGTTACGATACACTGAGGCTGAGGCACCGACGACGTGCTTTCAAGTGGCAAAAGTGGTAACGCCATCCGATACAATATTCCAAACACACACACAATGCCTGGAAATATATATACATATATATATATATATATATATGTGTGTGTGTGTGTGTGTGTGTGTGTGTGCAATATAGAAGGGGTATAAGCCAGGTTAAAAGGCGGCTGACAACGTTTTTGGGGGTTGCTTGGTTGGGTTGGTTGCTTGCTGGTGCGGCAGGCAACAACGGTTCGCTTTTTGGTCGGCTGCTCGTTGCTGTGCCGCCGGCTGCCTGAGTTATATGGTCTAAATAGCAACAGAACACGAGACGAGGCAAGACGTGATGGGCAGGGGGAGGGAGAGGGAGAGTGGAAGGGGGTTGGTGAGGTGAGCTGAGCTGAGCGAAACAGCGCGACAATGCGTATTTTTGGGAGATTGTACCTTTAATAAAATACACGATGACGACAACGACGACGACGACGACAACAAGCAGGAATATTGGAAGTTTGGGCTTCGGGTTTGAGGCAAGCGCAGCCGCCGGGACTGCATATGCAACGTGCAACCGAACGCAGGCAGGCGGCAGCAAGCAAATGCAGCGCACAAATAAAAAGAAAAAAAAAAGAAAAAAAAACTGTTGATATGAAATGCTGATAATGCCGTTAGTTATGTGAGAAGCTGCAACTGCATCAGCAAGATGCAACACAAAACGAGATGGCAGCAGCAGAAAAAGTGAGAGGAAACTAGAGCTGTAGATGGCTAGAGAGACAGAGAGAGAGAGGGAGATAGAGAGAGAGAGAGAGAGAGAGAGAGAGAGAGAGATAGATAGAGAGATGGCGATGGCGATGGAGAGGGAGAGAGTGCTTCGCATTGTGTAAAAATAATAACAAAAAACAGAAGCAAGAAGAAGAAAAACCACTGGTTTGGCTGCCAACACGCAACTGCAACCAAACAGCAACAGCAGCAACAGCAACAGCAACAACAACAACAATCAAACACAAGCGAAAAGAAAAACAGCAAAAGGCAAATAAAAATGAAAACCTGAGGCTAATGAAGTGTAGAAAGGGTTGCTCGGCCGTTAAGCAAGTTTATGCAACAAGGCGAGAGTCCTTGCCACACGACAAAAAAAAACACACACACACACAAAAGGAAGCAAAGAAAATAGAAGAAAGGAAAACTGCAACAACAACAGCAGCAGCAGCAGCACCAATGCCAGAGCGAGATGGATAGATTGGTAGGCATACACAGCGCTTGCTTAAGGATTCATTTGCTTTTTCTTTTGACGGTGGAGGCAGGGGGGGGTGTGTTGCTGGTCTGCTCCCTAATAATACGACTGTGTGCAGCAAGCTTAAAGCTCGCTGCAAGAGCCGCCCCCCCCCCCCCCCCCTCCCATCAAACACTCCCACACTCGACTGCTGGGTGTGTTACCAGCAGTGGCCAGGTGCTGCAATATGTGGCACGCCTGGTGTTGCCTGCCTGCCTGGCCTGGTCTGCCTGCTTGGCCCGCCTGTTGTGTGTGTGTTTGAGTGCAGTTGCTGCACAAGTGTATAACGGGAATTCATTTCAATACGGTTGCCGCTGACCCAGGCAAAAATGCGAAGAGTTCACCTAACGTAATAGGTTCGTATTGTTAACGTTACGTCACGTCACGTTACGTTACGTAATAACGTAGCGAAATTCTGCTTATATTTTTTTAAAGCAAACACAAACTGAGCTTTAAGCCCGAAATCAGTTTAACGCATTTAGTTTCTCACTTAAATATTGGGTTTGATGTGGCAAGCTAAGGCGGAAATCAAGCAGAAAATGTTGCAATAAGTGACTCACTATGCATGCAAATTGTTGGTGTTGCAAGTGCACAGAGTGCACCAAAAATGATTGAATATGTTTTAGGTTTTGCTGGTAGTAGTAATTATTATAATTGCTAGTAATAAAAATTTATGACTGTGTGTGCGAGTGTGTGTGTGGGAGTGTGTGTGCGTGTGGGAGTGTGTGTGTGTGTGACATGAATGTGATGCATGATGCGCGCGCGCTGCAGCTGAAAAACATTGCATCGTTGCCAATGACGACGACGACGATGACGACGACGACGACGACGATGACGATGGCGATGAGTACAACAATGGGAATGGAATGGGGCTTCGGGTTTCGGCCAAAACGCGAATAACGGGACTACCGGATAATGGTCGTCGGGTCGGCGGCAGTCGCCGCCTCTCAATCAGGCTCTTGCCACGGATATTGCCAAATCGTGGAAAATTTTCGGCAAGCACAATTTTCCGAGGGCATAACAACGAGATGGCGACGACATTCTCGATTCTCGTATTTCTGCTGTGTTGCTCTCGTTGTTGTTGTCGTTGTTGTTGTCGTTGTTGTTGTCGTTGTTGTTGTCGTTGTTGTTGTCGTTGTTGTTGTCGTTGTTGTTGTCGTTGTTGTTGTTGTTGTCGTTGTTGCTGTTGTTGTCGGGTTTGTTAATACCCTAAAAATGTCGGGGCTCGCTGGATGCTGCCCGGGACTTTGGCTTATTGTTCACACCCACACACACACACACACACACACACACACACACCCACACACACACACTCAAAGATACGAGGCAATCGCTTGCATTTTGCATCGACAGATGGCGCTCCAACTGCAATTTCTTTCCATTTTTCACTTTTTTTTTTCCTGTTGAGGGTTGATGCAGACAGAGATGGAGATAACTGAAGAAACACCCACACACACACCCACACACACACACATTTACACACGTATGTGTATGCAGGTGTATATATATAGAAAAGATAATAATAAAGCTTACACGACAAAGTGCGGACGTCAGCAAGAGCAACGAGAATTGAATCTCATTTGGCTAATAAGTTGTGGCAACCTCAAAAGCGCAACGCGCTTTCCAGCAACGAATGATGAGCGACGAGAATCGAGAAACGATTTAACAAGCGATTTTATAGATAATTGCATTTGAGCTTTCCATGGTTACCTAAATTGATATATTGTATATATTATATTATATTATATATTAGTTATTTTGACATGCTTCACACAACAAGTGCCGAGTCGAGGAAAATAAACTTTGAAAATGTTTCAGCTGACTTTTTATGCCCTACTCCGATATATACATTTACTTACTTTCATATATATATATATATATATATATATATATCCATCTAATGTTAAATTATATTTAATTTCTTTTCAACTTTTCGGAATAAGTTGAGACACAGTTTTGTATTAAAATTGCGTAAATAGTGTTTAATGGTTTTGTGCAAATCTATGTAAAAGGCAGAAGGAGGCACCTCCGACCCCATAAAGTATATATATTCTTGATCAACGTCAACAGCCGAGTCGATATAGCGATGTCCGTCTATCTGTGTAATCACTATAAGAGCTAGAGACTTCAAATTTGGAATATAGGTTCTCGTATATCCGGCGCAGATCAAATTTGCTTTATTTTATCGATAACTGCCTCCGTTTCTCGATTATCGATACATTTAAATTTCCGATAGCAATAAATGCTAAAATTTTAAAGGCAGAATTAATTAATACACAATATGCATGCGCATAATGTTGATCAACTGCCCTTATTTCATCAAGATCGGATAAGAAACATCCAAGTTATATTCTCATATATTTTCCAATAAAACTAGAACATATTTAACTGGATGCAGGGTATACCGTAGTCGAGCTGACTCGACTACAGCACTCTTGTTATCATTACAGAGGATGCTGTGATTTGGTTGAGCTTGAAACGCTTTGATGGTCGATCAGCATAATTAACCCCCAACGGAAGCTGGCATCTAAACATGGCATGTAAACATTTTGCGATTGTTTCCTTGTTTAGACTTTATAGCACTTTCAATTTGTTGCTAGACACTGGTCGAAATAAGCTGTGAGACACTGTATACAAATAGATATAAACATATTTAATAATATGCATATTATATTTGCTAAAGTTAAAGAGAAGCTTCTATTGTGCAACGAGTACAGATTGGTATTGTGGCTCAACATGGGTCAAGGACATCAAAGAAACCAAAACATTTGCTATAGATGAGGCATGTTGAGGGACACAAAATGAGATGGAATTTTGCCTTAAGTTGCAGCCACACTTGAAGTTTGCTGGCGCTGCTGCCTCAACAGAAATTCAATTCAATTCAATTGTTGTGCGACGCTTGTCATTTGGATGCGAACACAATCCCTTGACCAAAATGCTAATCGAATGGCAGCTGTGTTCTGCTCTGCTCTGTACAGCTTTCTGCTGTGCTGCTGCTGCTGCTGCGGCTGCTTTGCTGATTTATGTATACTCAAAACTAAAACTAAGCGCACGGATTGCACACTGGAAAAGCCAGCGAAGGGGATAAGAGGAGTGGTTGAGCAGGGCAGGCAGGCAGGGCAGGCAGGGCAGGCAGTGGCAGGCAGGCAGGGCAGGCAGGCAGGCAGTGGCAGTGGACACGAGCACGAATATTAGGAATAGGAAAGGGTAGCACAAAGCCAAAAATGCCAAAGCGGGGCGGGGTGCGGAGGGGGAACCAGGGAACAGGGGCAAAGCGGGTTTTGGGCCATTGCATTGGAAATTGATGATGCTGCTGCTGTTGTTGTTGTTGTTGCTGCTGTTGCTGCTGCTGTTGCTGTTGCTGCTGTATGTGTGTGTGGTAATAGACACAAACAAAACCGACCAAAGCGAGGCGGCTCTCTAGTTTCAGACCCTTAGATACCTCTTGTTGTTATAGTTGTTGTTGTTGTTGTTGTTGTGGTTGCTGTTGCTGTTGGAAACTAACGTACAACAACATTTGCTAAATACACACTGGAAATGGCTCCAGAATGGCCCGGATCACCCCTTTCCGCCGCCCCCTTCACGAAGCATATGCATTGGAAAACTAAACCCAACCGATTTCAGCGGGAAATGCCGCGTCGTCGACCACAGTGGCTGTTGCTGCTGCTGCTGCTGTTGCTGCTGTTGCTGTTGCTGCTGTTGCTGTTGCTGCTGTTGCTGTCACCGTTGACGTCAACTTCACCGTCAACGCCGACGCTGACAGCGTCCGCTGTCGCAGTCGAAGTTGCCATCGTTTTCGGCTACGGCTGCTGTGCGATATACATATATATATACATATATACACCTATATATATATATATATATATACATATACATGTTTGATTTGTACTTTATTTTGGCTGTTTTGCTTTGCTGTGCCTTCATCTGCAACAACGACAATCCACCCACACATTTTGGGTTTGACCGCCCATAAAAACTAAGCGAGGCGCCACACAAAAATAACAAATCGCAAAAATACGAAACGAAAAATTTCGCGTTTGTCGACTTTTGTTGGTAAGTGAAAAGGGTCCATTGGTTGTGGTGGTGGTTGTGGTTCTGGTTCGTGTTCGTGTTCGACCACCTAACTGCTCGACAACTTGAACACTCACAAAAGATAATTAAAATTGCATTTTATGCATGGTTGACAATGAAATACCCTGTGATAATATAGAAGACAGACTCTTAAAGTTTAAAATGTGATTTGAATTCGTGTTGATGTCGATGAAAATTATATTATCGATTTATGAATGGTTGCACAAACTTGGCTTAGATGTTTCCCTTTGACGATGCCATAACTCAATCAAATATATCAATTTCAAACTCTTAAATTAATTCATATTATTATATTATTATTATATTAATATTGAACATACTATCAAACACTATCACAGATGCTCCTGCTACTTTCAGAGACCATCACAACTTTATCTAAGATCCGATACGAAACATACTCAATAAAATTCCATTAATAATAATTAATATTGAACTTGTCTTAGCTGAAATTGCTCTTTCATTTAAGTTAGCCTACAATTTAAATAAAATTAATTAAATAATATAAGCATGTTGCAAGCGTTCTTTAATCTTAACTGTTCTTACTATTTTTCATTGAATTGATAAACAAATTCTTTCCCTTTTTGAATACATTTTTCAACTCTCTTTTGGCATTCACATTTCGCAAACTATTTCAAAGATTTGTGTGTACAAATTTACATATATATATATATATAGATAAATAGACTCGCATATCAATCTACGGTTTGTGGTCAATTGAGAATATATATTTGTGGATATTTTAAGAAATATATATAAGAAAAAAAATGTATAATTATGTTTTTCATATGAGTTACAAACAAGCTCACCAAATCCAGGGGCTCAACCTGTTTTTGCCCTACAACGCCCTTTTTAGCAACCAAAGCAACAGCTTGTTGTTGTTGTTGTTGCAAAGAGTTAATTTTTGTGTAGTCTCCTTTCATTGGTTGGCTGCAAATTGGTTCTAGTTGTTCAGTTGTTTCAACGCAACTCACCTGCAACGAAAGAATAAAGACACAGAGAGAGAGAGAGAGAGAGAGAGGGAGAGAGAGAGAGAGAGAGAGTTGGCGTGAGTGAAAAATGCAAAAATGTAAATGCAATAAGTAAGGACAAAAGTTATAAAAAGAGTTTTGTGGCAAGTTGCAAAACAATTGCCAAACGAAACAAGCTCGAATGAAAATGCACAATTGATCCTAAGCTGTATCCGCTCTCACTACAAATGTGTGTGTGTGTGTTGTGTGTGTGTGTGTCTGTGTGTGTCTGTGTGTGTCTGTGTGTGTTGTGTGTGTGTTTACAACATAACTCACAAATCAAAACTTGGCTGAAAGTGCAGGCTAAAGCTGCTGCTGCTGCTGCAGTTGCTGGTTGTTGTTGCTGGTAGTTTTAGCCTCTACACATGGCCAGCATCAGCAGCAGCAGCAACAGCAGCAGCAGCACATACATAACTAATAGATACATAAAGCCGTATCTTTTGGGTGAATGAACTGTAATGAGAATGTGAACCTAGGCACAGCACAAGCAGCAACAGCAGCAGCAGCAGCATTCACTGAGATGTTGAAAATCGCAACACAAAGTGCGCAATTGAAACTGCTTTTGTTGTTGCTGTTGCTGCTGTTGTTGCTGTTGTTATTGTTTTTGCTGTGAGGCAACTCGACAACAACAGCAAACTGACCGACCAACAACGAAACGCGACAAAACAGCGAGCATAAAACAAACGAATGCAAAAATCAAAAGCAAGCCGAATGACGCTTAAAGGGTGTTGCATGAGCGAGAGAAAGAAGAGAGAGAGAGAGAGAGAGAGAGAGAGAGAGAGGAGTAGGTGGGGTGGGGGCGTAACATATCTCTATTGTATACATATAGCCAGTTGCTGCGATTAAAATGACCAACAGCAACAACAACAACAAGCAGACAACAATTCGTGGCGAGCTTGCAGCAGGTAGAGAAAATAACCAAGCCAAAAACAAAAATTGAATTTATTTCAGATCTAAAACACTGTTGCAACTTACTATTTGACTATGAGAACGAACAAAAAAAACAACTTCAAATCGTGTTGTGATTTATAATTTACAATTTACTAGGACCATCAATCAGGCCCAATCAATCAGGCATCAATCATCTATCATCGTTCAACTTGACCAAATAAACATACAATATTCAATATTAAAGAGTTAACGAAGAAACCATCAAATCTATATACACATTTATCTCAAAGATATCAGAACTTTATATAACATTTGAGCGACAATTACCCAAGTCAAATCCCAAACAGTAAAACAGAAAAGTTGAAAAAAAAAACAACAACGAAAATGTATTAAATTTTGTGTGAGTTGCAATCTCAGACACGATCCTAGCTTTATAATATTATTAACGTCTTCTTTTTGTCCAAATTCAATGTGCCAACTTTTGCCTGAAGTGAATTATGAAACTAGATTTTGATGGACCATGGGAGACTTTACGGCGAAAAGTTGTTAACAAGCGTGGGAACCTGCCACGATGATCAAATATCAAATATCTATATTCTATATTCTATATATAGACATTTGGTTTGTAATAACACTTTATTTTTATTCGAAAAGTTGTTGGCAATAATTCATAATTTTTATATAATTTCAATTTCAACTCGATCAAGTATCGAAACATATACATAATAAATGCAGAAGATGAGCTATCATTGCAGATATATATCTATATATATATATAACAAAGAAATGCAGAAAAGTGTACTAAAAGTAGGCGTGGTCTCCTTGCATATGCAAATATGCCACACACCGCAAAAAGCTAAAATGCAGTAGTAGCAGTGGCTGGAGGAGGGAGGAATGTGGGGGGGGGGGGGGGGGGTGAAAGGATTCTATTGGATGTAAGGGAGACAGAATCGGTCGGAGGCCTCTCGTCGAGTAACATATTGCCAAAGTGCACGCAACGCTGGTTTGCCGAAACAAAGTGAAAGAAAATGCAAAGGAGCTGGTAAAGGGGAGGCTGCGAGGGCGCGGGCGAGGGCGCGGGCGAGGGGTGTGGCAATTGGGGCGTTGCGGTTGCATAGAGGGTTAAGTGCAAAAGTTGCACAACAAAAATTTAATTTTTAATTTGCTTGCATAGCGCACAAGAAACGCAGCACAAAACGGAACCGAAAATACAAAAAAAAAAAAAAAAAAAAAAAAAACAGAAGCGAACAGAGACCCACAAAGAGAGAACTAAGAGCAAACTGAGCAAAATTGCGATAGAGGGCGCGACTGTTAGGTGACGTAGGTGCGCAAGGGGGCAGCGGAAAGGGGAGGGGGACTGGCGAGAGAAAAAAGAAACGACGAAAAGTTGACGTCTATGAATAAAGCAAAGAAAACAAACAAGAACAAGAACAAGAACAAAAACAAAAACAACAATTGCGAATGACGAAAATGAGGCGAAACGCAAGCCAGAAATAAATATATATATTTTTTACATTGCAGCACACACACACACACGCACACACACACACACACAGACTACATGCGAATGGGTGTGAATGTGTGTGTGTATATCAACTTCGATATTTTGATATACTTTCTGTTCTCAGTACTCCCAGCGCACTTTGTTGCCAACCCAAAAGTTGAGTTTGCAAAGCTTTCGAGTTGAGTTTCATTCGCTCGATATTCGTGTGTGTGTGTGTGTGTGTGTGTGTTCGGTGTGTGTGTGTGTGTGTGTGTGTGCTTTGCGATGCCCCTGGAACGGAGTGCATGTCAAGTGCTGTTCCCAAAAAAGATGTAGTAAATGAAAGCGCTTAGTCGACCCTTGCCGAATATACCCTGTAATCAGCTGCGAAAAAAAAACTTTTATTTTTGATTCAATATTTGTTACACATTTCAATTTAAGGCTTTTAAAATAGGGCTTTTCGAGTGATAAATTATGCAATTGTCAAAAACTGGAACTCAGCAGGCTGAGAATGGAAAACTATATATATATATATTTGTACACATATATACATATATATATATGCAGGCGACAGGTTGTCCAGAAATCTATTCAGTTCGTCCAGCATTTTATAGTTAACCATTTATTATCATCATCAGGCAAATCAAGTTATGGGAAAAACAATCAAATCTATATAGATATATATATATAGATATTCATATAAAATAATATATATAATTCGTTTATACAATTTTAGCGAGGAAAAGGCAAAAGTTACCATCAAATCAGCGGCTGACCACAAATCCAAAACGGACATTGAAACGGGCCAAAAATAATTTGGACAAGCAACTCGAAAATCGGAAAGAAAAAATATGTTGATAATAATATTTAATGAACAAAATAAAATTCAATGCAACACACAATAGGCTTGCATAATGTTTTAGGAGGAGCAGGAAATGGGTGGCAACAAGAAAGGTGGCGGAGACACCCCAAATGTCCCTATTTGTGGCATAGAAAAATGGACAATTGATCTGGCGAGAGGCAGCAGATCTCCAGCAGATGCCAAATGTCTCAAATGGCAGCTATAATCAGAAGCGATTTAAGCAAACAATATCCATGACGAAGGATAGACTTGGAATTAAGCAGGGTGTCAAACTCAAAAAAGAATTTTGATTCGGATTCCAATTCCGTTTCCGTTTCTGGTGCATAAATTAAATAAAATTACAAAATAAACGGATATTAGAGAAAAAATAGAAAATGTTCTTCAAAGAGTGCACACATTACGTATACGTAATGTGGAACATAAGCCAAGCCAGAACGTGGCTCAAATGGAAATGAAAAACGTTGCGTTCTCAATGACAAAATGAGGTTATTTTTTAATGGACATATGACTTACATAAGTATACTTATATATATATATATAGACTTATATATATAGCACTTATAAACAGTCGCACTGCAGCTGCATCTGCATCAGAGGCCAGCCACTGGAATAAGCCACGGGCTTATATACACACAGATATAACACAGATGTAGATGTAACTATGTGGCAAACTACTACTAATGAAAATGCGTTGCCAAATACCCACAGCAAGCAACACACACACACACACACACACACACACACACACACACACACACACACACACACACACACACACAAACACACACACACACAGACAGAGACACATGTAGACACATTGGCGAGGACTGGCGGCAAAGCCAAGTCAACATTGGATCCTAAAACGCGGCCCGACAAGTTGCGGCTCTTATGCAAGTTGAACGGGCCAAAAAGGTTGACACTGCGTCTAGCTGAGTGAAACACCCAAGCCGAAAACTCGCCAACTACCAAAGCACCCCTTACGCCCCTTACACCCACACCCACGCCCACTTTTAGTCGAGCAATCGCTTAACACAACGCACCGTGGTTCAAACATCAATGAAAATTTGCAGTGTTTTCCTTTGGATTACTTTCACAGCTGGCATTATTTAATTTGAAGATTTCATTTGTAATTAAAAACAAAATCAAATTTAAAAACAAATAAGATAAAACAACAAAGGTACACTCAGAAAAAAACAATGCCCTGAAAACTAGAAAAATGTTTTTGTTATTATTTTATTTAATAATTTCTAATTATACGAAATCAGAAACATTTTTAATCAAAGAGGCACTTTTAAATAGAAAAGAAATTAATTTTTTAATAGGAGAAAATGTTTCTTAAAAAAATCCTTTCTGAAATTCAGAAAATTTTATTATTTTAGAGTTTTATATTTATATACGCGAAATCTGACATAAAAAAAAAACTATCCAAGAATTCAGAAAAAAATAAACCCGATTTTAGAATATACTTTTTGTTTAATAAGATGAGTTAACCCTGGCAAGGTGTGGTATTCGCTGTGATTGTTTTTTCGAGTGTAGCAAAGCATTCGGCATTTAACTGAGGAAGCAGTGTGCAGAGTGAATGCCAACCCACCAACAACATCCCACCCAGCCCTCCCCCCCCCCCATTCCCAGACCCTTTGCCACCGCGTCAAGCTATCCTTTGACCAGAACGATGTTTTAGTGTTTCGGCGTTTGAGTGTGCACCAGTGGCAGCAGCAGCATCAGCAGATGCCACACATACACACATGGAACGCAGTGCGTCCAGCATAAAGGCGTGGCACAAGCAGATGACGAGCAAAGGGAGTGTTTGGGTTGGAGATGGAGGGGGTGGGGCGGAGGGGTGGGGCGGAGGGGTTGGGGGAGTGGTATAAATTGCTATAGTCACAAAGAGTAGACATTAAAGGAGAAACCGACACACAAACATCCTCCAGCTCCAGCTCCAGCTCCAAAGTTGAGACTCTCATTGCCGCTGCTGCAGAGGAAAGGGAAGGAAAACAGCTTTGTGGCAGACTTAACACAGCATTTGGCTGACGAGTGTGTGTGTGTGTGTGTGTGTGTGTGTGTGGGCGGGTAGGGGTGAGGTCGAAGAGGTGGTTGTAGGCCGATACTGTCACGAAGCATGCCCACTTCGCTGATAGCGCCTCGCGTTTGCATATAACAGTAACTGTCGCATTGTATAACATATGTACATATATATATATATATATATATATATAAGAATATATAAGAATATATATATGTGTGTGTGTGTGTGTGTGTGTGTGTGTGTGTATAACAGTTGGCAAGGTAACAACAACAACAACAACAACAATAAAAACAACAACAGCCGAATAACAGTCAAATTAAACTAGAAACCAAAAATCGTCAAGAGTTTAAAATTACTTGTGCATACATATATATATATATATATATATATATACACATATATATAGTGGTATATATATATATATGTGTGTGTGTGTGTGTGTGCCAATGCAATTATATTAAATTGTGAGCTCGAAACTGACATAATGCATAAATTATAATGAGATGATTATATATACATATTTGCATAGCATAGATGGAACCATGCATGTATGTGTATATATCTATGCACACACATACACATATACATATGTATATATGTGTGCATATATATATACATATATATATATAGTTGCCACATACTTAACGCAGATTCCTCTAATCCAATACAACATGTCTAATCCAATAGTTTGCCAATGGGGTGCGATATGGGTGTGTGTGTATCTATGTGTGTGTGCGTGTGTGTGTGTGTGTGTATCTATGTATGTGTGAGTGTGTGTATCTATGTGTGTGTGTGTGTGTGTATGGATATGTATTTCATTGTGCATGTATAGCAGCTAAGCAAACAGCACAAATACCGAATGCTAATGTTTCATTGTGTTGTGCTTATGCAGCTCAAAAATATGGTTTCCATCTCGAATTCAATTTAATTAAATCAACAACAATTTCGATGCATTCATTATCAATGCAATCGGTTAATCCTTGAATACTTTCGAATTTACTTAAATTACTCTTTAAGATCGTTTCAAAGGCAGTCTACAAATTGCTAATCAACTGCTAAAAAAAACCCATTTTTTTCGCTTAATTTCAGAACTCGTCTAAACTTTGACAAGCGAGTAATCCAGATTGATATAGTTTATATTACAGTTTTTCACTTGCGTTTTCTTTGAGTGTAGCGTTGTACGCACATTTGTTGTATACAACAATAATTGAATATAATTTGTATTTTTTTGTATGCATTTGATGAGCTGTGGCATCAAGTTGTGTGGCATCATTTAAAAACAATTGCTGCTAACGGTTAGCAGGTAACGGGGCCATCAATTTATATGCGTGTATGCATTAAGTTAATGTTAACCCCAACCCACCCCCCCCCCTCCAAGGACATTTTGCAATCTGTCAACCCATGAAAATGGCGTGACAGCGCCATCTAGCGTTCGTTTCGCCACGTTGGCCAAATGCAGTTTTGTGTGCGAAAAGTGCTAAATGAATTACACAAAGTGTGCGAGTGAAACACACACACACACACACACACACAGGGGAGATGGGGGCAGAGAAAGAGAAAGAAAGAAAGAAAGAAAGAAAGAGAGAGAGAGAGAGAGAGCGAGAAAGAGCGAGCGAGAGAGAGAGAGAGGGTGGGTGGGTGGTCAAGATTTGTGGGTGGCTGCCACCGCCTTCTGTGTATATACATAAAGCAATGAAGCACACCTCACCCCTGCCCTGAAGCACTCCACTATTTGAACATTCCACACACACACACACACACACGCACACAAACATTCTCTAGTGAATTCTGCGAGTATATAAAAGCGGAAACATGCTCAAAATGCTTACATAAGCAGCGCGTGTATAGTGTGCACAACACTGGGCGCTAGCTATTGCGCAGGCCAGATGCCCCATCCAACCCACGCCCACCCCCCACCCCCCATCCCCCCTCAACTCATCCACATTCAATTCACACACACACATATGCATGTGTGCGAACTGCACACATTAAGCCGCAACAGCAACAGTAAATATTGAAAATTCCATATCCGTTTTGATGTCAACTCACGCGACAACACCAAGAACAACCAGCAACAGCAGCTGACAAACATAGCCCCCAACACGCAACCCCTTAGCTGAGTCACCCCCCGCCCGCATCAGCAACATCATCTCCTGAATAAGTACAAAAAAAAAGCGAAAGAAAAAAGAAAACCAAGTAAGAAGCTGCTCCAGTCGAGAGAGCTCGACTTGCAAATACCCAAGAACTCGAAGGGTTCACAGTACAGTTTGTGCAGTTGATCTATCATTCGGGTAGGTATATTCACCCCATGGGAACACTATATATTGTGGCTTTCATTGCAATCGATATTGAACCTATCGATATTTGGGGACACGCAGTCAGATATCGATAAAGATATCGCTGCTAAGCTGAAGTATCAAACTATTAGTCTTTAAGAGATAGACGCTGAACCACTATATATACATATATATATATATATATATATATCCCTTCACAGTTGCTTTCTTAGTTTCGCCTGTTACATACTCTTTGGACAAGTGCATCATACCCTCTTTGAGCCATTTGAGCATTTTCAATGGACTTGTGATATAAAAAAAAAGGAAGCTATAAAAAAACAATAAAAATAAGAACGTCCCCATCGACATCCAGAGGAACCAAAAAAAAATAACTTATCGTCCCCTAGGGAGCGCCACTGGCATTGTGGTGCTACGTGGGGGCAGCCCCAATATCAATTTGAAAACCCTGCCACACACACACACACACACACAGACGAACAAGTTTTTTCATTTGGTGTTGTGAATATGAAGAAATGCAATTATAATAGTCAACTAAGAAGCACTGTTGTACTTAGACCAACGACAAAAAGCCATGCGGCGTATACGCGATGGTTGGCTTGGATATGACGCATACGCACCGTTTAACAACGAGCAAAATAAAATAAAATCATTCGCCGCAAAAGATATGAACTCAAATATAATTTCATTCAAAAAATTGGATTTAAAAAAAATATTTAGATAAAAATCAGCTATAATTAGCTATACTTTTGTTAAAATATACATTTTACTTTTGTTTGAGTAAATGTTTCGATTTGACCCACATATGAACGTTGGTATACACACATATATATTTATATATTTATACATATATATATATATATATAATCGAATCGATTAAACTGTTAAAATTTGGCTTTATTTTCATCAAATTTCAACGTGGATTTTTTTCTTCTATTTTTTTTTGTCGCTTGTGACGAAATGTTAAAGAGCGAGAGGATAAATGAGAGGAAATCAAAGTCAAACAGCTGAGCTTAACTCAGTCTCGCTCTCTCTCTCGCTCTCGCTCTCAATCAGGTGCTGCAGCAGTGCAAGCTCTCTTCTGTTATGCTCCACATAACAGTGACGGGCTCTGTTAAAGGCAACAGACGACGACTACTCTTTGAGGGCAGCAGCAAATTTTTGCATTTTAGGTCAGGTCGCCAATCTATGCAGCGCGTCGCTGTCGACGTCCACTGCTGATGGCTGCAGCGACGCATGACTAGTTTTTTTCTTTCTTCCTCTTGCTAGCTTGTATTTTTTATTTTATTTTTTTTTTCATTTTCCCGCTGCTTGCGTCGCTCCGCTAACAGCGAATGATTTTTAATGGCAAGTTCAATGAACTTGCGATATTTTTTTTTTCTTTTTTTTGCTTCCACATTTTGTTGTATTTGAATTTTTTTTTTTTTTAGTATTACACGAAGAAGACGAACGCCAGAAAAAGAGAAATTAGGTTTTCTTATTACTGTTTAAGTTGTGTGTTGTGTGTGTTTTGTGAGTGTTGCTTTACTGCTGATGCTTCTTCTTCTTCTTCGTTGCTGCTATTGCTTCCATTACTTCTACTTCTTCTGCTTCTGCTTACCAGTTACCAGTTTTAAATGGACATCTGTAAGTTTTGCGAATGCTTTTTTACATATATACATATGTACACACACACATATATATATATATATAAGCATGAATTATGCCCTGTTTTTGTTTTCTTATTGCTGGCACTTGTCATAAAATTAATCAGCTTTTTAATAACTGAATGATATTGGTATTCACATGTTACACACACACACACACACACATCACACATATACATATAAATATATATTTTTCTTCTTTTCCTCGATCCGGTTTGAGGCTCAGCGCAAACGGCTCTCCTCAGTCGCCATCCTACTTAGCTCTGATCTCTCTCTCTCTCTGTTTCTCTCTCTCTTTATTTCTCTCGAGTTTCTTGTTGCTTCTGCCACACATATAACTTTCCTCTGTCGCTCTTGCTTCCTTTCAGGCACCACACTTCTGTCTGTCTCTTTTACTTTCTCTGCTCTCCCTCTCTCTCTCTCTCTTTGTAAATGTCTTCATTGCTTATCATCCTGTCGCTCGTCGCTCAATTCATTGCAAAATATGCATTTTCAAAACAAAAGCCGATCTGATTAATTTCCTCTCTCTCTCTCTCTCTCGCTCGCTCGCTCTCTTAATCTGTCTGCCTTTCTGTGCACTTCTTCTTTACGTATACTTCGCTACGTTACGTTACGTTATTTGTACTAACCTTAAAGCGACTTATTTTCCGTTGCTTTATCACGGGCATTTCTTTAAAGTGTGCGGTTTGTGTCTTCGCTAAGCGCTGGTTTATCTGCTTCTGTTGTTGTTGCGCCTGCTTCTTCTTCTACTTCTTCTGCTTCTTTTTGCACTTTGTATTTAATGAGCGTTTCTTTGTTACACTTGCCACTGCCACTTAAGGCATACATTTGTCTCATTTACTGTCGGGCAAACAACACAACACAACACAAAACATGCACTGTAAAAATCATATGTTGTTTAAATGTTTACACCGTTTTCACACACACACAGAGACACACACACAGACACACACACAGCTGAGACTCCATTGAAGCGTGGCAATCAACTGACAACAAATGAAATGAAAACAGTGAAAAACTGAATGCAGTTGAGAAAAATGTGAAAAGACGTTCATTGTTGTTGTTGTTGCTGCTGTTGCAACTTGGAAAATCGCATCTAGTAACTAGTACAAACACACACAAACACACACACACACACACAAGGCAGGACGCCAAAAGGAGTAAAAAAAAAAGAGAGTGTGAGAATGGGGGAGAGAGAGAGAAGAGAGAGATAGAGCGGAGAGAGAGACCGACTTCGTTTTACGTTTAGCATTTTCCGTTTTCAGTTTTTCTTGCCACACTTGCCGGTGTCTGTGCTGTGTCTCTTTGGCCCGATCTTCGTTAAATGTCTTTAGCCGAGCTTTGTGCAACAAACCAAAAAAGAAAAACGAACGAAACGAAACGAAAAAAATTCGCACAAAACTCGCAGCAACAACAACAACAACCAAATCGCGTTGCCAAGTCACCAAAAGCAACAACAACAAAAATAACAGCAACAACTTGGCATAACAATAATAAACTGATTAACCACCAAAGCGAGTGCGAAACCAAAGCCAAACAGCCGTTAACTAGCCGGCCCACACACTAACATAACACACACACACACACACACACATATGCAAAAGAGCAGCAACAACAACAACAACGACGAAAAAAAAACACGCTGTTAAAATATGGCTGCCAACAGCGACGACGACCTACGACTACTGCGAACAGCGCAAGCAAGCAGCACACTGCAAAAATAGCAACTAGCAAGCAGTGCACGCTGTTGTGCATAGTATTGGTCTTGGCTGTTGTTGTTGTTTTTTTATTTTCTTTTCGCAACTCTGTTGTTAGCCGGCAAAAGGTTGCAACGTCACTGTTAGCTGTTGGTAACATGCAGAGACCGCTGCCGCAGACGACGCTGCTGACAGGCGCTGGCCTATTAATCGCTGTCTGTAAAAATAGGCAGGATTGGGGAGGGGGCGAGGAGGGGGTGTCTATGAGGGGCTATGAGTCTGAAAACACACATTTTCAACATTTACACGGCTGCAAATTTGCCTTGATTTGCAAATTAAGTGAAATAATTTTTAAACGCCTGTATGAGGCGCACAGCAATGTAGCAGCAGCAGCAGCGGCAGCAGCAGCAGCAGCGGCAGCAGCAGCAGCAGCTACTTAGCATAACAGCGCTATGTTAGTAAACAGTGCACTGCTTGCTGGCACAGTGGAGCGACAACAGCGCACAAATACCATTGAATGGGTAACATTGCCAACAAGAAGACTTTTCTGATAAAAGAGTATTCATATTGCCTTGGGTATTGATCAACATTCAATATCCAATATTAAGTGATTGAGAATTAATGGAATTAACTTCAATATTCGAATACATACACTTAAATTCACTAAATTGGATTCTGCTTATAGTTACATTTATTATTCATACTCATTTGTTCAAATATCTTAAAAATATAAGTATAAGCGTTAAATCGTAAAATTCAAAACGATAAATTGATTAAATTCAAATTGAATTAAATTTGTGTTCGATTCCAGATCAAGTCTTAGCTTGAAAGAGTTGAATTTACTATTCACCACGCACGCACGCACTCTTAATTCACCATACATGCACACACACACACACACACAAGCAACGCCTTGCAAATTTCGACGTCGACGTCATCGACAACCGAGGCTCGCTTATCAGCTGTTCTTTTGCTTTAATTTCTTCAAACGGCAAACGTACAGAGATGTGGCAGGCCCAAAAGCCCAAACAGACCAGTCCAGCTTAGCGCAAGCGTGAAAGGGAGGGATATATGCTGTGCATGCATGTTTGTATGTATTTATGTATGTATGTTTGTATATGGAAAGTGCGAATGATGATGGGTTGGCAGAGAGAAAGAGAGAGAGAGAGAAACAGGAGCAGAGTGGGTGGAGATGGGCTTGTGTATGTGTGTGTGCGTGTGTGTGTGTGTTGTGCACTGAGGAATATTGTGTATTGAAATCCATACATGCATATGTATGTACGTGTGTATGTATGTATGTATATATGTATGTGTTACGTAGTGCTTGGTATTTGCCACGGCTTGTCACGAGACGAAGATGTTGACAACAACAATAGCAACAGCAACGGCAACAACAACGAGAAGAATGTGAGTGAAGCGGTTTATTCTTAAACATGCTACACATATGAACATACATACATATATATATACACACACACACACATACACACTAGCATATATACATATGTATTACCAGCTTTCTTTTGTACGCTAATTTATTTGCTTATGCTCGTGGATTTTTCTTTTCATCTCGTTCGCTTTGTTCAACAAACTCTGCCCATGCACGCGGACAACAACTACAGCAACAACAACAAACAGCAGCGAAGAGTGGATGACGAGAAGAAAGAAGAAGAGGAGGAAGCAGCAAAGGGCACACCAAACTATGGGAAAAGCATCTTCCATCTTCATTTTCTGCACAAACTCCCCACACCTCCACACCTCCCCCCCCCCTCTTCTCCTCTTTCTCTCCACCATTCCCACTCCCATTCCCATCCCAACGACAACTACAACTACAACTACAACAACAACAACAGCAGCAGCAGCAACACATTCACAAAGTTAAAGTTGTGTGTAGCTGACAATTCCAAAGTGCAATAACCGTTTGGCCTGCCTGGGTCTTAACCCATGTTAGGCCCCCGTCCATATAATTATCCCCAATACAGGCTTTTAAAATGCAGCCAGTTTTGTAATATTGATTTCTTGTCTACTGCAGATTTTCGCTTCAGCAGGAAAACGCTTTAAAAATGGATACTCAAATTTTACTTCATAATGCAACTTTATATATATATACATATATACTATATCATTTATATAGGAAAACTTACCCGGACACCGATGAAACGCGCCTCGAGCAGCTCCTGTTTGCGCGGATTCAGCGAAGTTTGAAAATGATCCATTTTGTTCTGTTCGCTTGGGCCTCGAAATTTTGTTTTTCCAATATTTTTTCTTGTTTCTTTTTTCTTGTTTTTATTAGTCTTTGTGTCTTTTGTTTTTCTTTGTTTCTTTATTCAATTATTGATAGTATTTATTGTTGATTTGATTTGAATGCAATTGAATCGCCCAAGCAGATCGCCCAAGCTGATCGCCCACAGCAATAGCAACAACAATTGTCAACGCCATCGCGATTTTGTGGCATATATTAGCTGAAATTTTGTACGGTTTTATCTTGTTAGCATCACTTTTAAAATTATATAGCGCTTCCGGGGCGGAGCGGGGCGGGGTGGGGGAGGGGAGCAATCAATATGTGTAATTAATGCATTTGTTGTCCTGTGTTTGTACATTGATTTGTTTCTCTGCGTATTCGCTTCAGATTCTCACTCACAGTTTTTAGCTTGAAATCTAAGAAAAACTTATCTATCAAATCTAAAATTAATTAAAAAAAAAACGTTGAGAAAAAAGTTATTAAGCAAAAATAATTAACATCGCTTGCACCTAATCTGATGAGCTAAAAATATATATACACCATATTTTTGCTGGCGGGTTTACGTTGGTTGACGAACAAGTCAATTTGTTGTCAATCGTCGTTGCGTTGACAACACACTGACAATGCAAGAAACGCCAGTTGACACAAATGTGTTGACGCGTTGACAAGCAACAAAATTGACTTTCAGATGTTTTTTTTTTTGTGTTGAGAACAATTTACAATTTTTTTCTTTTTTAAAACAATATTCTAATTAAACAAACGTTAAAAATGCAGTTTTTTCTATCTGGTAAACAAAGTTATTGTGTTGAACTGATCAGTTGTAAACATGATTATTAAAATAATGTTTCAAAATATCGAAAGATGCAAATAAATATAATCAGCAATCGACTATTAAATAAATTAAAACAAAAATAAATATATATATAATTATATATATAGATATACCTAATCTCATCATTTTTATTTATTTTTTAATTTATATTTACGAGTTGAAAAATCAATAATTTACGTAATATAATTATTTGAAGTATTTTAAAATTCAATGTGTATTATTTCAATTTGTATTTCAAATAAAAAATCGTCTACATTTTTGTGAACGCCATTAAAAAGTCTTATTGGCCTAGGTCACGACCAGTTGCCAAACACTAATACTACATCAATGTTGTACATTCGAGAGAGACAGAGAGAGAGTGTGTGTGTGTGTGTGTGTGTGTGTTATATATAAATATTTTTAATATAAATATATATATATATATTTATATACATACAGACAATTGGCGTGGAAAATCTTACGTTGAAAATGTGGTTTGAATCGAGAGTTGCAGTTTCATGTTGCACAGCTGTTCCCAAATTGGAATACTCGGAAATCCAATTGGATAGTTGCGATGACCGGCAGTTTAGGGTTAATCGGCTGCAGTCCATACAAATGCAAATATAATCGAATGTTGCGCAAATGCCAAATTTGGCTTTGGGTTTGACGATTAAAGCCGGCTAAATATCTTCACACACACACACGCACACATCTCGATTTTCCCCTATGTGTGAGCGCATAGCATTTATGCATACACACACACACACATGCATTTTCATGTATTTGTATGTACATCTCTCTTCTCGCTTTGCTCGCCGGTGTGTTTGTTTTTTCTTTATTTCTTCTTTTTTTTTTTGGTGATGACAAATTGTTTCACTTGCCGTTTACTTATTGCTTGTTGTTTTCATTTTTGTGTCGTCAAAAAAATTTGTGGGAATGGGCGGGGGCGGGGTTGTGGGTTGGTTAAAGAAGTACTGCAACAAACACTTTTTTTCACTCAGCTAGCTCGCTCTCTCTCGCTCTCTCTGCTTACTTTTCAGCCGCTTTGCTTTGCGTTTTTTTTTCTTTTCTTTTTTTTTTTTTTTGCAAACGCTGCGAGGTTAAGTTTGTCTTTTTGCTTTGCAGCTGCAATCCGTTGGTGCTGGAGAGGAGAGGGGAGGCAGCTTATTTGGCTAACCACGAAAACAAACCAAAAAAAAAATTATACGATTAGGGCAACAATTTGCAATTGCAGTAAGCACACGCACACAACAAAATGGCCTTTTTTGGCGTGGTGTTTTTATGTTGTTTTTGTCACAGTAAAAAAATTTTTTAGCAGAAGCTACACAAACGCGTCGCGTTGCGAAAATGTGCTAAAAAATGCGCTCAGCTGTGGAGAGAGCGATAGCTAATTATACATATCGATATGTCACGAACATTCTCGTTACTTTGTCGACTGTTATATTGAACACGCTCACATAACGAACACTTTTGAAATACTCAACGAAGACCGCTGTAAATATGGGTTTTTCGTTATAGCGCAGTTTGCAATGATAATAATTTAAAACAACCGCCAAATATGGTAATGCTCTCAAGTAGTTATATTTAAAATAAATATTTGATTATTTTTCAGAACTCTATACACAATTAGCTTACTTAAAGGACTCTACAAAAGTATATCGATATTTTTTAACGAAAGATGTGTTTCCACTTAACAGCGGTGTGTTCCACATCATATAGATGTGCTTCCTCTTTTGCATTATAATAAACACCGCTATTACACAGGATACGCCAAATACAACTAATCTGTCTCCTTTAATCAACATTAATTTATCAAATTTTTATATACAATAAATATTTTGTTTATTTTTGCAGCCTTACAGAAGCAATCGATATGTATCGTAGTCGACAGCTATTAGAAGTTGATACATTTTAAGATTCCTGACATTAAATCTACTGGATCGGAATCATTTCGATTTTTAAATATTTTTGTTTTATATACATAAGAATTTTAGAATTTTATTTGAATTGTGATTTTCAGAAATAAAACATCTGAATTAATTGATTAAATATGATATATATATATATAAGTTTTTTTTTGTTAAAGTACATAATAATGTAGGATCTCCGTTTCCACAACCGATATTATAAGGAGCAATGGGGTGTGACCGTATACCAATTACCGCAATGCATAAAACCAGTATTTTTGCATCTTATTCAAATATTTTAATACTGCAACAGAGATTTTTACGTTAGTTCGATAGTATTACATTAGTTGCATAATTTAAACGATGGGTATTTTAAGTTCAGATATGAACATTATTTAACGGTAGTTAGACCTAAAATAATTGGCCGACTTAAAACTCTTAATTTTCTGAGATTGTACAAGCCAATTATAAATTCTATCTATAAAAAATACTTTCCAAAGCTGTGTAAGAAAGATACCAGCAAATAATAGTTCGATGTGGCGCCCGTCGATATTCAAATAATCAATTCAATGTATCGATATTAAGCTATTATAAACATCGATATTATGTACGATTGGTTGGCAGCGCCAGCCCAAATAGATATCGTTCACCACTAATTCCAATTCAGTTCATTTTCGGTTTTTGTGCGCATCGGAGTTACACATATATCAATTTTCGAGGCGTTCGACAAAAATTAAAAACTTATTTATTGTAAAAGAACGCGCTGCAGTCAACCCATTTACATATACATATACATATATATATACTTACATATATATATATATATATATGTATGTATGCAAGCTGCGGCAGAGAAGCACAAACAACAAGAGGCGACCACAAAGTGATTACGAATTTTTGTATGTTTTCATTACATTGTCCTATGTACATATAAGAGTTTTTTTTTCTCCTTTTTTTTCCTGTTTTAATATCAACTTGGTTGTTGTTATTATTGTTGTGCTGCTGCTGCTGGTTTCGTTGTTGCTGTTGTTGTTGTGATTTTTGTGTGTTTGTTGTGCAAAATGTGTTGCTCATGCAGAGAAATTGCGCGTGCAACTGTCTCAACTGTCCCATTTCATTGTTTTATCTACAAATTTTTTTTATTGTATTTTTTTTTTTTTTTGCGAACGCGTCATCGTTTAGATGAAATAACGCCAAAAAGCGCTCGATTTGGATGTGTGTGTGTGTGTGTGTGTTCGACTGAGTGTGTGTGTGTGTGAGTGAGACTCTTGTATTAATTGAATGAATGCAAGCTGCGCGTTAATTTTAATAAACAATTATTTGTAAAAGCCGCCAAAAGGCGAACGATCTCAGTTGGCAGCTTGGCAGCAGCAGCAGCAAAGAAAGTGCCTCTTTATATGTGTGTGTGTGTGTGTGTGTGTGTGTGTGTGTGTGTGTGTGTGTGTGCAAAGCACAGGCAAACACAAGATGAAGTATGTATGTGTGTGTGTGCCTCTGTGTGTGTTTGTTGCTGCTGCTGCAAAAGTGAAATTTCTACTCGGATTTCTTTATTATTTAAATTTGATTGTACTACTTGTTTGCCATTCTTTGTGCATTGTTTGTTGTTGCTGTTACTGTTGTTGTTGCTGTTGTAGTTGTAGTCACTGTTACTGGCAACGCCTCTCTGCTCGGCTTCTACTTTTTCTTGATTTGTCATTCAAACATTGTTGCGGGCTTTTTATCAATGCTATCAGCGGAAACATTTGCCGCACCCCGCTTGACCTTATTCCGCTCAACTCAACTCATTTCACTCCCTCACTACTCACACATACATACTCTCTCTACACTCTCCTCTCCTCTCTTCTCTTCTCTTCTCTTCTTTATTTTTTTAATGCACTGCAGCCTGCAGCCCGCCCTCTGTTGTCCATCAGCCGCATTTATTTTTCGCGTCGCGTTGATGGTTGGTTGACTCATTCTCTCGCTTTGCGCATTCCACATCCATTTATTTTCTAAGCTTAGTGCTGCTCATGGCAACTCACTCTCTCTATCTCTCTCCCTCTCTCCACCCGCTCTTTGTGCGAAGGGTTTGGCAACTGCTCTCATTGCAACTCTCTCTCACTCACTCGCGACTATCAACGCAACGTGCTTGGCCTGTGCTGCTGCTGCTCTTTGCTTATCATCACTAAATGCCAGATCATACATTTGCATATGTGTGTGTGTGTGTGTGTGTGTGTGTGTGTGTGTGCAATTTCATTTTTGTCACAAAACGTGACTTGCGTTTTATTTCTTCTTTTGGTTTTGGGTATCATTTGAATTCTTATCGAAAATTTGCATTTTTCAACCCGCAACTCGAATCGAACATATTGAATAATATTTATGCATCTAAGTCAAAAATGTAAGCGCTCATTTTTAACGGGATCCGCTAAAAAAAACAGAAAATTGGAAAAAAAAAATTTGTGACACTGCAGTCAATTTACAACAATTAGTATTTCATCTCTAATCTAATAATAGTTGTTATGTATGTATGTACAAACAGATATAACATGAAATCAAATTTCTAATTACTTCAAATTTGCATTTAATTTTTAATACACTGAATAGGAAAAAAAAGAAAACAAATCACATATTGATGATGAGAGCGTGCAATGTGATAAATATTGGTAATTACCAAATTACTTATCGGCATTCGCCCAACTGCTGACAAACATGTTCAAGTTCACTTGTATTTAGTGGCTCATGACGTTATCTGAGGAATGTCGCACAACAAATTATCAGCTCCGATATGAGTGCAGTATATATGCATATATCGAGTATATATGTACATTACTCATTAGTGCCATCTTTTGTCGAGCTTGAAAACTACCTATGACAAGTAATTCACATCTGGCAGGAATTAAAAAAAAAATATATTGATTTTTAATTTCTGTGTGTGTGTGTGTGTGTGTGTGTGTGTGTGTGTGCTTTCTGCTCTTGTGTGTGTGTGTGTGTGTGTGTGCTTTCTGCTCTTGTGTGTGTGTGTCTTGTTTGCCTTGGCTTCCAATTTTCGCTATTCAGGTCTCGTGATAAGCGCTAACTTTTGCTCTCCTTTTTCTTTTTTTCTTTTTTGACCAACACTTAAATCTTTGCGAGTTCTAATTTTTCGCATCTATTGCGTGTGTCTGTCTGTCTCGCTCGCTCTCCTCTTCAGAGCGCTGGCAATGACGTGAGAATGAATGTAAATGCCTGAATCAACAATAATGATTATTATTATAATAATTATAATGATGAGCATGACACCATTTTCTTCGCTCCTCTGCAGCAGCTGCTGCTTGCTGCTTGCTGCTTGCTGCTGCTGTAGTTTTTGTTGTTTTAAGTAATCCATACTTTAGCGATCTATCATCAAAAGATTCTACAAAGTTTACTGCTTTTTTTTTTTTTTTGTTCGCGTTTTGCTTGTGCTCCATCCGTCTGTCGAAGCGCTTTTGAAGTCATTTTGGTGTGCGACGAACTGGCACTAGCCTAATTTATAGCCATCAAGCTGTGATTTGTGCCAATTTCTAACTCGGCACTTTTGTACTCGGACAGAAGAGCACCATTAATATGAATAGTAGGGTTACTTCAGACTTGAATAAGACAAATAAAAAAATACAAAAATACACTTAACGTACTCTGCTAACAAGAGGAGTTTGTTGTTGTATGAAAATGATTTAATCTGGACGGAACGAAGCTATTATAACAATTGTAAAAATAGCTAAGGGATAAGATTAGATATGATTCGATGTGATTTCTACTATTGTACCAAGTACATTGTAGTTTTTCTCAGCTTTTTTCCCAGAAGATCTTATCGCAACAGAGTTGCGTTCAGATCGTGTCAAGAAATCACTGGCAATAATATGCACAGACATATGTGTGTGTGTGTGTGTGTGTGTATACTACACACACATACACACTGTGCATATGCATAAATCTAAAGGAATTTATCTGCTTATCTGATCTTAACTCGCCGCTGCACATCATCATCATTTTGACTCTCGATTTAGCTCTCTCAGCTCTGAGTCTGCCTAGCTTTTAATTATACTCGTTTTTTTCTTTCCCCCCCTCCCTTGGGGTTACTTTGTTAGTTGGGTTGGCAACACTCTTCCCACGCCTTGGCTGTGTGTGAAATTCGCTTCGTTATCTTTACGGCGAAATTCCACTTGTTGGGGCCAATCACACACACACACACACACACACTCATTTACTGACTACTCTACTCGCCTTGAACTTGGCCAACATGTGCGTAGAAAGTTAGGCGACATCGAAACCAGTTTTTTTTTTCATTGTATTATTTCTTTTGAACAGTTCAAAGCTTTCAACTGGCAAGTGGAGTGATGCAAATGAATGATGAGCCGAGCAAGCGACAAATACGAGTAATTCAAAATGGCATATGAAATAAAATCAAAAAACAACAACAACAGCAACTTAATGTGAATTGAGCTTTCAAAAGCTGTTTAGCATAACTCGCATTGTTTTGTTGTTGTTGTTGTTGTTGTTGTTGCTGGCGCTCTCCCACTCGAAGCAGCCAATATCAACGGCAGCGCCGACGTCGCTGTTTTCGCAGCACGCGACTGCGCAGCTGGCGGCGAATTTGCCGAAAAGCATTGACGTGAGTCACGGCATATAATCCAAACTCACACGCACACACACAGACAATTTGTTGCTATTGCTGTTAATACAGGTTCATCTTTTTCCCTAATTATCTCTTTGGAGTGGGTAATTTAATTTTTGTCACGAGGCATGTAACGCATTAGAGGAAATTAAGTATGACTCTATAATTGACACAATTTTATTACGAAGTCAAAAATTGTCTCGTTTGATGACAAATGTAACTCATTTTTTTTTGTTTTCAATTAAAATATTTAATTAAACTTAAGTAAACTGCTCGTCAGTTAGCGATATGTCAGCGAGGGTATAACATATTCGGCACATCAAAGATAACTGTTCTTTCTTGCTAATCGCTTCTTTTTTTTTTCGTGTACAACTTGATGAACACAGGCAAAAACTAAGCAGTTAACAGTTAACAAAGCGCAAAGGCTATAAGAAAATAACGAAAGACACAAACATATTTGTTATTCTTCTTTTGGTCTCTTGTTCTTCGTAGAGCGTTGATTTTTTTTTGTGTCAAATGTGCCCCAAATGCTATCTGAGAATTATGTATGTGTTGTATACACATATGTATGTAAGCATAGTTGGTGCAGCGGCTAACGGTATTAGCAAGTGAGGACAAACGCAAATTGGAATGCAAAAAAAAGACGAAGAAAAAACCAGTAGGAACTTTTGAACCAAGCGTAACCGACTGAACCATACTCTGTGACTTCAGAACTGTGCTTAAATTGTTGCTCATGAAAGCATTTAAGGAAATACAGAATATTTGCTTTAATTTTAATAAAAATCATTTGTTGCTGTAGCAAATATCTGTTTCAAACTGTTTTCAGTTGCATTAATTAATTTTACTTGAAATAAAATTACTTAAGCACAACTAAATGAATGTGTAGAAAAAAGAGAGAAAGTCAATTCAAACTTAACTTGTAACTTAAAGTAGATATTTAGCCGGACAAACACTGCTCAAAATACGTGGATTACTTTTTCGGATTGGGAAAGAGAATAATTATTGAAGTTGTTTAGCCAGTTTTCAAATGTTGTATGTCTATAGGTCAAGCTAATAATAAAAAAAATACAAAATATGCCAAATGACGAGAACATCAGTGCTCGATGACATCAGAAATAAATAGTTGTATAGAGTCTTAGCAACAGAAATATTTCATCTCGAATGTATATATAGAGGTTCTCATATATCACACGCAAACCAAGAAATCGATAAGTATCGGCAATGCCATTGTCATCGATTATTGCAGCATATACAAAAGTCTTTGAAATTGAAATTTATACATTTAGAAGTTTTTCCATTTGCAATTCACAATCCGAGTTTGTGTGCAGATATAAACAGACATACTCATACTGATGCGTTGGCTTCCATTCCATCTTCCAGCTGCAGCTCGGCACTCGGGGTCTACCCCTATATATGCCCTATATCAACATAATGCGGTTTATTGAACTCAATCTCCTCGGAAGTCAAACAAATTTTTGCTCCTCGCCGTGTACTGTTTTTCTCTCCACTCCACTCCTCTCCTCTCCTCTCTTCTTTACTTTTTCTTCTTCTTCGTCGTCTTCTGCTTGTATTGTTGTTGTAAACATTGCAAATGGCGCAGCAAAATAAAATGCTGTTCCAAAGTGTCGACGACGTTGAAGAATGCGGCTCCCAGACGGCAGCCACCAACAACTGTCAAAGACAAAATAAGAAGAAAAAAGGAAAACACAACAAGGAAGCCTAAAAGAAAAATAAAAGAAAGTCAACTTCAAATGTATTTTGTTGCCGCTAAGTTGTGTGACCGTTCACTGATGAAGCGAGGGAGGGGGTGGGGAGGGGAATCAATTTGACGTGTTGAGACAGCTTTAAAGATACATACATACATACATACACAAATATATACATACATTCATACATGCATACATCTGCAAAATGTATGTATGCACATATACACTGCAAGAAATCAATAAATCAGTTGGCAAATCGACACCTAGCGAAGTATTTCGACTTGCCTTTTTATTTAATGATAAATCGATGAGGTGCAAATGGATACAATTAAATTGAGTCGTGCATCAATTTCGGATGGACTCGATTAACTGCGTAAGGGCTCTAACTGTAACTGTAATTGTGACTGTAAATGTGAATATAAACGTAGCTGTAGCTGTAGCTAACTAACCACAGAAAAATTGCGTCAAGGTTATAAGCAACAAGGCAGAAACAACCACAAGTTGCACACAGCACAACACACTGACAACAACAACAAGAACAACAACAACAAGAACAACAACAATAATCAAATGCTCTAAACAAACTAAACTAAATATAAACCCATTAATTTAACAGTTAGGCTAAAAACGCAACTAACAAAAGGCAGGCACAAAACGAAGTTTTAGTGTGGGGAAGCGGTGAATTTGGAGCAAAAGCAGTCGACGAATAGAATGAATATAAGCAACAACAACAACAACACGCACACACACACACACACACACATACACATACATTTGTGCTTGCGAGCAACTCGTGGTAAACACGCACGCAACTCACAAGGGATGGCAAAGAGGGCCTGGGAGGAGTGGGAGGGGGGCGTCCGTCAAGGGGGTGCTTTAAAGATGTAACTGTTAGATGTTTATCAGAATCAGGCCAAAAAAAGAGCTCAAGCAAAACGGCCGCGGTAGAACACTGAAAACTCAAGCTATTAACTTGGCTGAGAATTTAGTGTTAGCGCGTCAAAAGCTGTGTATAGTTTTGTTCTGCCGGCTTGTGGGGATGGTTTTGCGTTGAACTGTCGCTTCTATGCTCGCCCTCGCCCTCGCCGCTTAACGCTTGGCCGCGTCAAGTCGCAGTAGATGACGTCATCCAACCGTGCACAACAATAACAAGAACAACAACCACCACCACACAAGAAGCAACATTGAAAGTCGAACTCGAAGTCGATCGAATAATACAATGTGCGAGTGCACACAAAATTATGAGTAATAAATAATTGGGCCCCAAATGAAGCTGAATGTGGGTGCAAATCTATATAAACCCCACCATCCGCCTCCTTCCTCCCCCTTATGTATATATAGTAAATAGTCGATATTATAGTCTCCCAATTGGATTCCAATTGCCACAATACACTTGCCACGATCCCCAGATAATGGCGAAAAGAAAGATAAAAACAAAAAACTATAACGAAAACAAAAACTTCATAAATTGCCAAACACACAAAAAAAAAAAGAAAAAAAAAACAAGAAAAAACAAGCAAAAACAAGAAAAAACAAGAAAAAAAACATGAAAAGCAAATGAAAACGAGAACTAAAATTGTTGTCTGTTTAAAATCAATTTCAAGCAAATAAATATCAATTGGTCGATATTCGCTTGGCCGTTTCAAATATTATGGCAAACACAAGTCGACCGACCCCACACCGAAATGGCCAAAAGTTGTGCTTGAGCACAGCAAACAACGAAGACGGCATACGCTTTCTATCTTTCCATCAAATTGGTCCAAATCATCGACTCTTGAATACTTTGAATACGAATATTTATTCATACAAAGCAGACTTATTCGCTTCTGAGAGCGTCTTCGTTTGCTCTTTGTGCGCCATTCGTAAACGATTTACAAGCAAAAAAATATATATATTATGTCCTGTAAATTCTTGTGTAGATATTGGTCTATATATTCCTTAAGGAGAATATAAATATGATATATATGTATTGGCAACTTGACATTTATATAGACTATATAGACGGTTATCTATTGGGTCTTTCGAGAAGCCGTTACGAAGATAGAGACAGCATTCAAGGAACTCACAATTCTAGAATTTCGTTTAGAAATTGCTTTTGGTCTGGCTGTGTTTTGATTTGGTTCGGTTTTGTCTGTCAGCATGTCGCAATGACGTCATCACCGGTGATACAGTTTTCCCGCATACGGTAAAAATAATTTCCGCAAGCATTCATGGCAATGGCAAAAATAAGAGTTCAGTTCTGTTCAGTTGAGTTCAGTTCGGTTCTGTTCTGTTCTGTTGTGCGTATGAAAAGCGAACAATGTTGGGAAAATGCTTTTTGTTTAGAAATTACTGGCTTGCTTTTCTATATATTTGTTGTTGTTGGGGTTTTCTTTGTGGTGCTCTTTCTTCTCTACCCTGTAGTCATAAATAATGACTAAATAGGGTAGTATTAATAAAAAATAACCACTTCCATAACATAAAAATAAATCGAGTTGAGCTCCGAGACTATAAAAACTTAGTGATTTTCACTTTTTAAGTTAAGTACTCGTATTTTTTCCATAAACAAATACCAAAATTAAGAATTGGCTTTGCTGTAGCTCAGATCCGGGTACGAGGTATCCATCCAGTCGAGCACTTTTTAATTAAATGTCTGTTTTTAGGCCACAATCAAATTTGCAGCGCGATTTTCCTTTATGTTTTCACCAGGGATTTTATTATTATTTTACTTCGTATTCTCATTATTACTTGTTTATTGCATTAAAGATGGCTGCTCATACATAATGTATACGCCCCGTGATCTTTGTCATTGCTTGCCATTATGAAACTGATGAAATTATGCTTATTAAATTAATAAATGTGTGTTAGCCAAACAGCTGCCTCGCTAATTGGTCTAAGCTCAGGGCTTTCAGACAACACTCAAATTTCAACAGAAGGCTTCAAGTTATTTATTGCCTTGGAGCACAAACCAAGCTTCCCAATTAGCACCAAAATCACTCACGAATTGAAATTGATTTTATGAATAATACTCGATTTAATTATTTGCCTTTTCCTAAATCACGCGAAACCACGTTGTGACGTGTTCTTGGTGCTATATCTAGTTAAACCGATTGAAATCGAATAAATGAAAAATCAATCAAAAATAAAAACAATTTATACAATACTTAAATATGCATGTAACCCGTTAAAATTATTTTAAGGGTACGGGGTATAAGAAAACAACAGCAGCAACAACCTCAAAGATAAAATTTAAATACACATTAAAAAGTTTCTTAGAAATCAATTAAAATGCTTCTGGCTAAAAAAATTCCGTTATTTTATTTTTTTTTAATTCCAGGCTAATGTCAAATGATCAAAACTTAAAAAGAGAACAGACAGTACAGTTAACCCTGCACAAACATATATACAAATATATATATATAGATACGTACAGCATGTACATATCTCATATATAATATTGCATATATCTAGTGCTGGGCCAGAAGCGATAAAAAGAATAACAACAAAAAAGTTGTGCAAAAGAAAGATAATTAAAAAATGATTTCATTACCACGTACTTTTATATATATACTTATATATATACATATATATATATATATATATATATATGTACAAATATATATTAAATTCATGAGTGTGTTTGGCGAGTTTTCAATTCAATTTGTTGACTAATGTCGCCAATGAAGTAGTTGCCCTTTAAACATATTGATACAAAATGTAATTACGAATTGTGTTATATCAATCACTTTTCAACCTTTCAACTGGCATGTTGGCAATGAAGACACATGTTAAAGGGTTGACAACGTTGTGCAGCTATATGTAACAGCTACAATAGGACATCATTGACATCATCGACATCTTTGACATCTGCTCGATTGGCCTATTTCTGCGTTCTGTTTTATGCCCTGTACACATTGAATAAAATAAGCTGGCTTCGCTAACGCATATAAGCATGAATATTATGTATTTAAAAGCTGGATTCAGGGTATCTGCTAGTCGAGTTGTTGCGACTAATAAAGAAAAAGCAATGTATAAGTTTACTTTCGATAATAACTCTGAAGAGTCAAGAGTTCCAAGAGATAATTGAATTTTCTTTTCACACATACAACTAGGGCCAACAAATTGCAACCTATTTATATATATATATATACATATATATATATGTACATATATTAAGCAAATGTGTTCAAGAAATTTAAGTGCCAATTATGGTTTTCATATCTTTTGTTCTCTAGATTAGTTTTGTGTCTAAAATGTGTGCAACGCAATTCGAGGGATTTTGTTTCGACACTTCTGACAAGAAATGTGACATGTAAAGCAGCCAAGCCTTGTTCATTTGAGATAGGCGCATTTCAGCATATTTATAATAAAGTTAGAATTATTTTTGCGTCATCCTCTTGTTGCGGTGGTTGTTTTGGCTGGTATGGCTGGTGTTTGTGCTATGACTAAAGCCAACTCGGTTGGACGTGGGAGTTTTTTTTTTTTTTTTTTTTTTTTTTTTTTTGTTAGCATTGTTACCGATTTCCGTTTGTTGTGTGTGTGTTTTTTTTGTTTTTTTTTGTTTTTTTTTTGCTTGAAGTCAATTGATTGACGCGCTAGCTGCTGCCAGCTAATCAGATTACTCATACGCCGCGTGGCACTCGTTGAATCGTTTGTAGTTTGTAGCTTGATGTTTGTTGTTTGTTGTGTAGTTTGTTGTACTTGTTGCGCACGTTATTTGATTTGATGACAGCTGCTGTTTTTGTTTTCAATTCCCAGGCGTCGCCATTGGGAAACCCAAGCCGCAACTCATCTCATGAGGCAACAACAACAATAGCAACACACACACATATATATATATATATATATATATATACAACTCACTTCCAGATAAGCAGAGCGCAGTGCAGTTGTACGCTTGTAGGTCAACTGCGATTGTCAATATTAAATACATACATGCAATGTTTTGGCCAAAAACGAACACACAAAAATACCACTTGTTGGTGGCTCTATGAGCACTGTGAGTGCCTTTGGCTGGCCCCCCCATCCAAGGCTGTTCGGTTGAGGTGTCAAATGTGTAATGTGTAAATGTGACTTGGCCTGTCTCTGTTCATCTGTCTCATCCATAACGACGCACTATTGTCAGGGTGTCAAACATGTTTACCCATTGAAATTCGGAATCCAAATCGGAATTGGAATCAGAACATAAATTTAAAATTTTTTACACTTTTAGTCGATCCGGTTACATGGGTATATGGTATATATATATGTGAATGTGTCAGTGTTTAAGCTGGTATTTGGACGAACAGGCAGACGGACGTGGCTAGATCGACTCGGCTGTTGAACCTGCACCATAAAAATCAAGACACAAGTAGCTGACTACTGCTGACTACTACTAATATATACCCGTCAACTTTCTGCTGAGGGCATTCAATTTTGGGCGCTTTAATTTTCTATATGTATTTGTAAATATATATATATATATATATATTGAGAGAGGGAGAGGAATGTATGTACTGCATGCTGTATCATTTATTAGTAGTTCGTCATCAGTATTCATATTCTGCTTTGATCATTGTTGTGCGCAGATGTGTCAAATTAGTATCTGTATCTGTATCTGTGTGTGTCTTTGTATGTGTGTGTGTGTGTGTGTGTGCAGCATGATTCTGTGCCTCAATGACAGCATTTTACTTTTACTGATTGCCTTAGATATTTTTGAAATAATCAACACTGTCAAATTGTTCAAACAATTGTGTTCTGTTTGCCCAGCAATTCTTGAGATATAGCCTTAAATCTCAACTCATTGGCCAAGTTGTTGGTGGTCACATCAGCTGACCAGATCGATCATTGTGCATTATGATATTCCATTGTTTTTGTTATATCTAAAGGAAAACTTGATCTATTGTGGTGATCAGTGGCCCACTGCTGAATTGGCAGCAATCCAAATGGCCGCGTGGCCACTCGCAACTCTCTGTGTGTGTGCGTGTGTGTGTGTGTGTCACCATCTATATACTTTTTTGTTGTTCCATGCCAATGCAGCTTGCCATACGTAATTTCACGCCTTAATTTACTGCAATCGATGGCGGCGACGCGTCGGTCACAAAAGGCTAATTGCGAATGCCGGCTACAAGCAGCAATAAAAATAACAACAACAACAACAACAACAACAATAAGAAGAAGAAGAACAACAGCGACAACGACGACAACAATTGGCCAGGCCTAAGCGTCTGTTTTGGCCAGCTCTGCATTATGCCATTCGCATGCTTTCAGCCCGTTTCGCCGTGTGTTTAAAGTTCATTCAACCTTTTTTTTTTTGTTTTATTTATTATTTAGTTTTCATTTTTTGTTATGCTTCATTTGTCGATTTGCGCCCAAAGTAGCCATAAGAAAAATGCGAGGCGTTGTTTGTTGTTAACTGCACCAACAACAACAAACAACGAACAACAAACAACAATTGCTGTAACATATTGGACAACAGCAAAAACAGCAACAACATCAACAACTTTTTATAACAATACATTATTTATGTTATCCATTGTTCATTTATAATCCAAACACGCTAAAACGAACTACTCCTAATAAAGTGTAGAAAGTGAAGCAAATTGCATATTGCACATATGAAAATATGCACAAAAAATTGATGAAACAAACGTAAATGAAAAGAAAAACTACAAAATGGGATAATGGCTACAAGCATTACTAACCCTTAGCGATTTCTAGGCCCATTTAATTGTATTCCATTAACTATGCAAAGTTTTTGCATCATCTTCAAATTTGCTGTGCTAACCAAAGCAACTTTATTGGATACGCTGGGGATTTGTCTTTAGGAAATAGATTCAGAGTGTCCAGCGTGGAGTTTGTTTATGTATAAAAATGTATACAGCGAAAATGTTGCAAGCTAAAATTAGTTATAGTCGAGTGCCACTGTGCCACAGGCTTGCTTCTATATAAAAGGCGCATATGTTTCTGGTTATGAAACCCAGCAAGTCATTGGCCCGATAGACTAGCTCAAGCCTTTTATGGTTCAATTGTTGAACGCTTGAATGAGTCAAGCAACAAACGGCAAACAGCAGACATTAATAACTGATAACTGATAGCCTGTCGCCGTCTATTTTGGCCAAAACAGGAAGCCCAAATCGAAATAAGCTGTATGAATAACATATAAGTAAATTATATATATATATGTGGTATGTGTGTGTGTGTGTGTGTGTGTGTGTGTGTGTGTGTGTGTATAAGTGTATATGTTCATAAATTCAACCCTTTAAATTTTCTCTTTATTCTGCAGTTGAATCACTCGGCCACAACGAGCACCCAGACAGAGATCGAGAGAGGGAGAGAGAGAGAGAGAGAGAGAGAGAGAGAGTTAAGAGCGTTGAGTGTTGAGTGTGTGTGCAGCCCGTCCACCCACCACCCACCAGCCACAAGCCACCATCAGCACAGCCCCATCCCCCCCTCCACACCCATACTCAATAGAAAATGAGCAAGAAACCGACAGCCGGACCGGCGCTGCACAAGGTCATCATGGTGGGCAGCGGTGGCGTTGGCAAATCCGCACTCACATTGCAATTCATGTACGATGAGTTCGTTGAGGACTACGAGCCCACCAAGGCCGATAGCTATAGGAAAAAGGTGTGTAGTTGAACCCGTTGCAACTATTAACAATTTATGTATTGCTTGTTTGTTGCTGTCCGTTTTGTTGCCTGTCAGGTTGTGCTCGATGGCGAAGAAGTACAAATAGATATACTAGATACAGCCGGCCAGGAGGATTATGCAGCCATCAGGGATAATTATTTTCGCAGCGGCGAGGGTTTCCTCTGTGTCTTCTCAATCACAGACGATGAAAGCTTCCAGGCCACCCAGGAATTCAGGTGAGTGTTGTGCTGTGTTGTGCTGTGTGAGTCAGTTGTGCGTTTCTCGAGTGACTGTGTCAAGTGGCAGCTGGCTGACAACCCCAAGTGGTGTCGCCACCAGCAAATCGCAGCTAAGCCTGAGTGGCCTGTCTTGGCCACTGCACCGCACTTACTAATTAGAGAGGCAACAGCCAGCGGCACTCATCCACACGAGCCACACTAACGAACTGAAGTCGCAACCATGCCACACACAGGGCTTATTACTTGCATGTTATGTTTGCAGCTTAAACATTAAAGAGCAATGCCAACATTGAAATGGAAAAAATATGTAACATCGTCTATCGACCAAAGAATATATATAGAATTGTAAATATCATTATATAGTGGCGATCTGTGCAGGTTTTGTGAAAGAGAAAGCGAGGAGCAATCCTCGATGCACATCCCAGCAGAATGTGTCGCCTTAACTAGAAGAAGTCGCAGCATCCTAGGGATGCATATTATGAATTCCAGAGACATAGAAAACCTCAACAAAGATCGTCACATTCGTGCGAGAACTGGGGCTGATGGAAGAGCTATAATAATAAATATCATTATCAGCTTATAGTTATATATATATTGTATACGCAGGTGTGACACATGTCTATGCCTAAGCTTAGCTTGTTCCCACAACGTTGAACTTAGAATTCAATCAACCGATTGTTCATATTTTAGCCTATATATGATGGTTATACATACATACATTTGGGGATACAATTCATGTCTCTTCAGTTCATTTAGTTTTCATCTGATATAAAAGGTTTTGCAAAGGTTTTGCTTGCAATAACTCAACTGTAGATGCGATATTAATAATAATATCGATTGTCGATTCCCAGAAAGTTTTCAGTTGATTAATATCGATATCGATAAAAAAAGGATTAAGTTGAAGTAGTCATTAAAGTAAATGTGATCAATGTTTAAGGCTTGAGGCCAAACCTCAAGCATTTGACAGCTTTGCAATGTGTCCTTTGAGCCTTTGAGCCCTAAAAGTAAACACACACACAAACAAGACATGAACAGCAGCAGCTGTAATAGGATGCTTGTGTGACTGGGTGTGGTGCCTCGAATGGATTGAATATATATAAATGAATAGGCAACTGGTTGAGTGGCTGGCTGGCTGGCTGGCTGGTCTAACAAGAACGTTGAATGACATTGTTGTTGGCACAGCGCCTGTGAGTCACTCTTCAAAGTTGATAAGCGGCTTTATCGGCTGCCTAAGCCAATAAATGACTCTATTTAACTGTGTCAACTCTTTCCTTCCTCCCCTGCCCATGCCCCGCTCCCGCGCAGAGAACAAATATTGCGGGTAAAAAACGATGAGAGCATACCGTTCCTGCTTGTGGGCAACAAATGCGATCTGAATGACAAACGCAAGGTGCCCCTCAACGAGTGCCAGCAGCGGGCGCAGCTTTGGTCCGTGCCCTACGTGGAGACATCGGCGAAGACGCGCGAGAACGTGGACAAGGTAAGTGCCGGGTTGGGGTTTACGGGTCTCACACTAGTAAGCAGCCAAACCGAAGGTTTATCCATATGCATATATATATATATAGAGATATATATCAATATATATATACATATGTGTGCACATATATTTAATGTAAACATTTACAGAGACATTTCCGAAGAAGGCTCTCTTCATCAATTGGCTGAATCAAGCAAGCAAAAAACTAAATAAAGAAATTGTTTATAATCATGACAATTATGACAATTATGACAATTATGAATGACAATAGAAATCAGCAAATCAGCAAATTAGCAAAAACGATATGCAAAATTTTATAGCGCACATTTTTTGACAAACTTAATCATTTTTATTTGTTTTTGTGGCTACAATTTTGTATAGATATCTTTTGATTTTGTGTCTTTCGTTGTATCTTGTGACTGCAAGCACAACGACAACTGTCTTTCAGCAATAGATAAACAACATTTGTACTCTATTTATACTTTCATTTTCCTCACATTCAACGCATTCTTATCAAAAGTTTCTTTATTTTTTGTTTTTTTTTATTATTTTTTTTTATTGTCCATTGCAAATCTCTTGCCAAATAGTGTCAATAGACGTCGTTGTTTTGGCCCAACAATAGCACAAACACACTCACACACACACACACACACACACACACACACACACACACACACACACACACACACACACTCACACACACACACGCACACTCATTTTGATTTATTGTCTGATTTTTTACTGTAAAGATTACGTGTATGCCATGTACAATAATTGCTCAATTTGTTGTTGGTGCTGCACGATTGGGTATAAAATATGAGTAATAAGGATTTAAAAGTGTTTTTTAGTCACGCTGTCTTTTCTTGTCTTTGACTCGTCATATCTCAATTTAATTAATTTAAACTGAACTCGTTAAAGATTAGAACGATTAAATGGAAACAAAGATCAGAGTTAATTTTATTTTTAATTTAAGGTACATGGCATAAGTGAAATATTTGACAATTAAGCTAATTAAATTAATAGTCCAGCGATTATGATTATTAATTGATCAGAAAATTGGGTGAGCAGCTAGCTGAGATACCCTGGAGATACCCTGCAGCTGTCAAATGAGGCACACTGCGCACGCGCACCCAAATTGTAGCCTACTTTGCAGCACTGTCATCGCTCTCTGTCGTAATGTTGCAAGCAGCTAAAAATATTAACAATAATAATTATGTTGTTTTTGTTTTTCATTTTAATTTTAATTTTCATTTTAATTTTGTTTATCTTTATGACAGCGCGTCAATTTATGTATATCTCACACTTGAAATGCTCCATGTTTAACCATAGCTCACACACAATAAGAACTACACCCACACACACACACACACACACACCCACACACACACCTACACACAATTTAGCTGTAAAAATACTTATTTGTCGTTTTGTATCTGTATCTATTATATACCTATATATATATGTATAAAATATATGTGTACATGTATATTTCATTTCCATCACAATTGCAGGTATTTTTTGATTTGATGCGCGAAATAAGATCACGAAAAACCGAAGATTCGAAAGCCACGAGCGGGCGTGCTAAAGATAGATGCAAGAAGCGGAGACTTAAGTGTACCCTACTTTAGGCATTAGGTGCATACTAAAAATATATACAAAAAACAAAAACAAAACACATATATAAATATATAAAAAAAAAAAAAAAAAAGTAAAAAAAATTAAAAAAAATACTCCTTTAAAACAACACACTAACTTTACATAGAGTAATACCCCTTTTAACCCTTTTACGTACTTTCGTAGCTTGCCCGCTTTCGCTTTTGGCTTTTTTGCAACACTAAAATCCACATTATTTTTTAACAATTTATTATCCTTTCCGTTTCGAATGATTTTGATTTTGATTTCGATTTCGATTTGAGTACCGCTTTTTTGTTTCGTTGGGTTTTTACTTTGAGTCTGCCTCAGTTCCAACTTGGCAAACACCACACAATAATACTAACAACTAGAACAACATCAGCAAGTACAGCAACTGAAAGACTTACCTTGGATGTTGGTTAACTACTCAACTACTCAACTACTCAACTACTTACTTACGTATGGATTTACTAACCACAAACTGAGACAACAACTCAATGAGTCTGTGCCTGTCATGTGTCTAACCCGTTTCTTGTGCTGGTATCTTGCCACATTTCACTTTCGATATATATATATATATATAATTATTCATATATATATATATATATATTTATATATATATATATATGCATGTGTATGTCTGTTTTATAACCATATCGTTTTACAATTGCTTTGAAAATGATTTCAAATGTCGACAAGCAAACGTGCTCTGTATTTTGCATGCAGTGTGTTCAAGTTGTGATAAACAGATCACAGATTTATCAGATATAGTAATGCAGCAGCTCGGCATATATTGGAATATTTTCTTACAGAACGTATCAGTTGTCGTAGAAAATGAATGCATTTTAAGTGCTGCATTTAATGCGCAGAACTTGTACAATTCTGGCTTCTTGAAAGCACAACACTATCAACACTCAAGTTGAAGTTTTTCACAGTAATTAAATTTAAGTAAAAGCTGCGATAGCCAAAATATTTCAAAATATCGAAACTAAAGATTATTGTCTGCGAGTGTTACTGAATACTGATGCCTACAAACCTACACAGCCTTACACACATTCACATGTACATATACATACATACATGCATACATACATGCATACATACATACCTGCATACATACATACATACTTAAAGAATTTATTTAGTTTTGTATACATTTCGCACATTTGAAATATGTATCCAAGTCATTTTCGAAAGTTCTTTTTAGTTTTATACTACAGCAATTTGGTTTGGTACTCCAATTATTATTCTTCTTCTTTTTTTTTTATATATATATTTTTTGATTATGTATCTATGTATTTAATTTGTTGATATTTTTTGATTTGAAATCAAAGATTTCTGGTGTATGAAACTTTTTGCTTTCGGTTTTTAGCCACTTTCAAAATTATGTAATCCTAGAACAATCAAAACTTAACCCAACAACAATCAACCAATTAACGCTTTCGATTAATTAATCATTCATTATGAGTGTGTGCTCTCTATTGTGTCCAGGTATTTTTCGATCTAATCAGGGATATTTCATCACGCAAAAAACAACGTCAGATGGACGTGAAAGAGCCGGCGAAGCCTTCTCCTTGCTGCCAATTGTTGTAAAATTCAACTGCAACAACAAGCGACAACAACAACAACAACAGCAACAACTAAAAAACCGCATGAAACACAACAGCAACAACAACAACAACAAGAACAACAACAACAACAAAGGCCACACGGATATACAACAGCAGCAACAACAACAGCAATAACAAGTAAAAACAAAAAAATGCAACAAAAATAATTAAATGATTATGTTAATGATATTTAATAACAAGCAACAGCAACAAAATTGTATCAAAATTATTTGCAACATTTCAACGATGATTAAATTTAAATAAATTATGAATTATATGTAATATACATAAATAACAAAAGTCGATATATATATATATATATATGTATATATATATATCACATAGAAATGAAATTATTATTTAGGCAACAACAATCAAATAAAAACAAAAATATATTTCAAAGCACAGCGCCAGCTTTTAATTTATATTTGATCGATTTATTTTGCTAAAATACAAAATAAATAGACAAACATAAACATAAACAATATACATAATAAACAAAACAGTTTATTATTAACAATTTAGCGAGCTATTACTACATCTATGCAACTTATATAAACGTGAGCACTTCATTTTATGAATATAGTTTTTGTTTATTGTTTATAAAGTAATAGCAAAATGTCAAACAATTAAAAGAAAAAACACACACACACAGAGAAAAGCTTTTTATAATTATATACATACACAACATATGTATATACATAAATATAGTTTCAAATATATAACTGTAAAATGCAGCAGCAGGTTAAAAAAAAACAAAAAAAAAAACAAAAAAAACAACTCCATCTCTAAATATGATATTTGAAATACTATGTAAAAACTTAAAACAAACAACAACAAAAAAAATCGAAAACTAATGCAAACTCAAACTTTTATGCGATTTTTGTAATTTTCTAACCAGCCACAAATGCAAATCAAGAAATCTAAAGTTTAAATTATACAAATAATATAAAACTTAAAACTTAAGCTGCATTTTTGGAAAGAAAAACACAATTTTTTTTTCAATTTTGTAATTTTGTATGCTATATTTGCAGCGATATTTAAAGGCGAATTGAGAAATTATTAATTTTAATCGTATCTCTTATTTTATTATTTTATTACTTTTTTTTTAATGTTTCTTGCAAACTGCATTCTGTATTTTAATATTTAAGCTATTATTATTATAATTAATATTATTATCATAATGATAACGCCTACATCTAATTATTATTAAATATATAAGTTATGCAATTTACTTGATTTCCATTGTGCATTTTGCTATTCAATTTGTTGGGCCTGCTTCTTCAACTAGTACTTTGTTAGATTTTGTTTCGTGTATGATACGTATATGTATATTGAGAACAGTAATCAGAAAAATGTTGCTATGTATACATAAATATAGATTATATTATGATAAGTGGCTAGGGAACTGGACAAGCCGCATCAGCCAAACACCATTTGTAGCATTCTATTTTCGCACACACACTCAAACACACACACACAACTTTCTTGCTCCTATACACTTATAAACACACCTACACAGTCCCATGCCTATTTATACATACATACATATATTGAAATTTAAATAAGTGTACCAATTTTTTTAGCAGCAATAGCAAAACATTTTTTTGATAAACTTTTATTATAATGACTATGAGTAAAACTGGATTGAAAATATGTTTAGCTTGGAAATAAACAAAACTATATGAAATCAAAAAAAAAAAAACAAATCAAATGCGTTTCATTTACTATTTGGTTTATAATAACTCGTTTTAAGTGGGACTTGAAAATATTTTAAAAATTCACAACCGTTTTTAAATGAAGTCAATTCAATTATTTCATAGGATGATGAAGTCTTTAATCGTTATTAGCTGGACTTTTATTAATAATGATGCTGAAAGGCTGCACAGCTCCCAAAAACGTATTAAATAAGTTGAAACATGTCCTGCTGATGGCTGAAACTAATTCGAGAGCATCCAACTGCATCCAGCTCATAATTGCTTAAGCTGTACTAAAGCTACGCGATGGAAAATTATATATATGTCATGTGGTCTATATATCTCCCTACTAGATATTTTTACACAATATAATTATATTCAAATGAAGTGCATGAAGATGGAAAGGCCAGACATTCATTTATATACTAAAAATCAATGCTCACCTCAATGTTACTTACGAAAACCTATGTAAATATAAAAAAATGTGCCTCTAATCCATATAGTCTTTGAGATCGGAGTCGGATATTGATGGATCGACACAGCTTCCTTATTTAGAATATGTAATTTTGAGTTTTACAGGGTATACAATTAACTGATTACTCATACACAGTCACCCGACCTTTCCAAGAAATTAGAATTCAATTTGATTTTTTTTTAAATCACTGTTTTTATTTTTTTCTTGCATTTTTGTTTTCTTTACACATTTATGGTATATATATACATATATATATAATTTCTCATATATATGTGTATATATATATATATATATATATTTTAATTACTCATTTTTTTTGTGTGTGTTTTTTTTGCAATTAAAATTAATTTTACATGTTACATTTACAGGTAAAAGATGTTCGTTTTTTGTTTATATTTTTTATTTATTTATTTTATTTTTTGTCTGCTTTCTCCATTAATATATAGCTTTTCATGTTTGTTTATTCATACATTTATAATTTGCAATACTCCCGATTTGTTTTCAATTTTAAATTAAGTAAATAAAATAATAATAGCATTTCTAAAATGAAATCGTTTAGTAAATATTTAAAAAAAAAAGAAGGAAATTATATTATAATATGTATAGAAACTAAAAATAAAGTATTATGTTCATTACTTGGCTACTTAACAAGATAACTAATTCACTCATGAATTATTTTTAGAAATAAAGACACACATACAAATTAATTACTTAGTTAGCAATAAACATATAAATATGCAGATCTTCAAAACGAACAAACTAAATACATTTTAAATAATCATATTTTTGTATTTGTATTTTTTTTTTGATTTCGTTATTATTTTTTACATTGTTTTTATTTTAATATTTTTTTTTTTGTTTTTTACAACTTATGACTAAACATTTTACATTTACACAAACATTTATTTAGTTGTTCTGTTTTTTGTTTTTTTTGTTTTCCAAAATAGATTCTAACTGTGTTGCATTTTCGTTTAAAAAAGTTGATGGTGTGAAAATAAACTTTGACTTCCATTCCGCCTTTCTTGCTTTTGCTTTTGTTTTGTTATTCTTATCGTTACTTTTGTTTTGCGCTTAATAGAAAATGTACCTGAAACTATCGTTTAATTTATTTCATTTTTTTTTGCATTTTCCATTTTGTCTTCACGAATTAAGATTTGTTTACTGTTTACTTTGCGTCTCTCCCTGTGGTGATTAATTGTTTTTTTTTTTTTTTTTTTTTTTTGCAAATGTATGTTTTGTTAAACTGTGCCAAAAACTGAAAGGATGCCTTGTCAATTGCAAGACAAATACATATACAATAGAGTATACGTATGCGTGTACATATACATATTCATATAAAAAGGTTTTGTGTCATAGAAAGTATTTACAAAATGTGAAAAAATAATGTTTTTCTTTGCTATGTTTATGGTATATGTTATTTGTTAATGTATATTGATAGCCATGGACGTACGCGAGGGGGGTGGTGGGGTGTGTGTGACGCAAAGTGGCTTAGACTAAAATTGATGGTATTTTACGTTCCCCCTTTTCGAAGTACACCCAAACCTTTCCCTCGACTCCTTTCCGAAAAGCTCAGCATGCGTTTGTTGATAGCATATATCATAGAGTTTTCTTATTGTTATTATTATTATTTTCTTTTTATCAATTTATTGCCCATCTGCATCAGATTTATTAAAGTCGTCATCTCAAAAAACAAAAACACAAAAACTGTTCATTTTTTTTGTTTTGGTTTTGTTTTTGAAGAACTTTTATTTGCAGCTAATTCAATTATCAAATTAGACATAAACTTAATGTTCTCCCCCTTTTTGTTGTTGTTGATGTTGTTTAATACTTTGTTTTAACATGCACACACACACACACACACACATGCACACACACACACACGCACACACACACACACGCACACACACATATGCACACACTAACATCCAAACACACAGATTGAAAAAATGCTCTAAAATATAATATTTAGTTTAGTTTTGTCTTCTGCTTAAATTTCTTAGTTCTTAGTGTAGATAAATATATATATATATATATATAGAATATATATTTGTATATATCATACAAGTTCTTAATGTTCATTAAGCTGTTGCTAACACACAATATAACATTGGATTTTGGATCAGTGGTTAAAGTAGAGCTCTTAAGGCGTTTGTTCAGATTTCAGATTTCTACTAATTACAAGGATTATGTTCGCTGGATAAAGAAAAACTCGATTTGGCCGCTCGCAACACACTTTTCAACATTGACTACTATCAAATCAAAAGCTAACAAAAGAAAAAGACGATATGACAACAACACAGATTAAAGTCCACTAAGGGTTATCTATTATCTATTATCTATTACAATTTTTATTGACAGTATTTACTGTGAATAATTCAGTGGTGCTTTTTTGCTTTTTAAAAAATAACCAACAGAAAACTGATTAACGGCAACTTCTAGTTTGAGTTGTTGATCGTGGGCAGATCTGTTCAGTTATTCTATATAGTGATGGGATAGAGAAACGAATTAAGTTAGGTGGAGAGCAAGGAGCTGTGTTTAGCTAGTCTATTGATGTGTTCTGTTTTGTTTTCTTTTCATTTTTATATTTGGTTGGTTGTATTTTGAAATATCTTCAAAGGCGAGTCTACAACACGTATATGTAATCACTACATTGCTACAACAACTACATATATATGTATATCTATGTGTATATGTATATCGATATGGTTATGGTTATGGACAATGGATATGGATGTGGATGTGGATGTGGATGTGAATGTGAATGCGGATGTGGATATGGATATGCATATGTATATGTCTGTGGAGTAGAGGTCTGCATGGCTGCATTCAGAACGGCAAATGAGACATTCGTTCCCAATTTGATTGGGAGTTGAGTGAATGTCGGATGCGTATTTAAATCAATTTGAGTATACTCAAATCTACACATTTTTATGAGTGCGCAAGCGAAGAAAAATGTCGCAAAAGAGAGAGAGAGAGAGGCTGAGAGAGAGAGAGAGAGAGAGAGAGACTGAGAGAGAGAGAGAGACTGAGAGAGAGAGACAACATTTTGATTCTATTGTGCAGTGTTCTGCGAATTAGAATAAAGTTAAAGTTACAAATTTAATCGTTTAATCGTTTTTTTTTTAAAGAAGATTTTTTTATGAAAATAATAATAGTATTGAAAAATCGAATCGATTATTCATATTTAGTGAAATACAATTTCAAGTTTAACAACGCAGAAAACTGAGCCACAACTCCGAAATTCGGAGTACTCTCTGAGTGCCATTTAGCAGCGTTCTTTCGTCCATTCTTCCCGCCCCTTGTGCACCACAGGCAGAGGACACAGGGGCGTTCGTTTGGAGCACTCTTAATTTCTCACTCGACGACGATCGATCGACGAGATAAGAACATCATAGGCCGAACCCTTGAACGTACAAATGAGCCGAAAATAATGCCGAGCTCAGTTCAAGTTCAAGTTAGAATGCAGCCTTGCAGACCTCTAGAATATAGATCCATTGGACGTACAGAATATATATACATATATCATGTCCATATTACATGATAATGGATTGAACAAGTTGTAATAACAATAATAATAAAATCAACAAAGGCAAATATGATAGTAAAAGCGATTTGCCAACGGAAGGTTGGAAAAGTCTACAAATATATATAAATATATATGTATACATATATGTATATATATAAATATATATATATATATATATATATGTAGCTATATATATATATATATATATATTTAATCAAGTTGTTTACAGTTGTCTACAAAGGAATGTTGTTCGTTCGCGCCCATAGCTGAATTATGTATATGCATACTAAATGTAAATATATATATATATATATATATATATATATATATATATGTATATATGTATATGTATAAATATATATGGGTGTATATGTTTTCAAGTTGCAGATTTCATTGTTTAATTTTTTAATATTTTTATTTATTTTTTTTTAAATTTTCGCTACTTTTTTAGTTTTGTTTTTTTTTTGTTTTTAGTTTGGTGTTCTTTCTTTTGTTTGCTTAAGATGGTTTCGTTTGGTCAGAGAGAAGTACACTATACTATGCTATACTATATATATATATATATGCTACTAATACACATACTCACGCACAGATATACATGCATACATTTAGCTAACATTCTTTTTATTGATTTTGCGTTATGCGTAAATTTATCCTTCATTCGATGCTTGTCACACATTTAAGTTGAAAGAAAAAAAAAAAAAAACAAAAAAAAAAACCATCTCTTTTTTGTTGTTATTTTGTTTTTTAAGACTATAAAGTTATATACATATGCGTACACACACACACACACACACGCACACGCACACACACTCACACACACACGACAGTATATATATATATATATGTATGTGTGTGTGCATGTATAGATATGCATATATATGTATATGGTATATGTTCATAAAGCATTGCCCCTTGGTGGTCTCTGTTACAACAGCGCATTTATATTTTGCTTCATATTAGTTTTCTTTTCTTTTCTTTTCTTTTCTTCATTTTTTTCCCTCTAATTTCCTCTAATTGTGTGTGTGTGTGTGTGTCTCTGTGTGTGTGTGTGTCTCTGTGTGTGTGTGTGTCTTACATGAATTTTAAAATTGTTGCACTTACAATTTGTTTTGTTTTGTTTTCTTGTAGTTTGATTCTTTACTAGACTTGCTATGTGTTTGCCTACATATTTCATACAATAGATTTTTTTAAGTGTATCTGTCTGTGTGTGTGTGTGTTTGCTGTTGTAGCCAACAAGTTGTGCTTGCTGTCTGCAGTTTGTTGTTGTTTGGTCTAAAAAAATTATTTATTAAAAATAATTTATTTTTGTAATATGCATTTTTCTTTTTGTGTTTTTTATTTTCCTTTCTCTTTTTGTATGCTTTTTTTTTGTTTTGTTTTGTTTTGTTGTTGATTTTCAAAATCGATGCTTAATTGTTGGGCGGAACTGTTATTTATATTTTCATTTATTTATGTATTTTTTATATATTTTTGTTGCTGCTGCTGCTGCAGCTGCTGTTGTTGTTGCTGTTGTTGCCGTTGCCATTGCTGTGTGCGATTGTTGTTCTTGTTGTTGTTGTTGACAGAATTCGAAGAAACAAAGAGTTGGGAACAATAAGTTTTGCTGCTTGTTCATTGTTGTTGTTGTTGTTGTTGTTGTGCTTGTTTTTTGTTTAGTTTTTTTGTTTGTTTTGTTTTTGTTTGTTTTTGTTTGTTTTTTTGTTGTTTTTGTTGTTTTTGTTTTTGTTTTATAAGGTGGGAGCTGTTGCACACAATTCAGTTGTTGTTTTCGTATTAGTATTAGTATTATTATTATTATTATTATTATAATGATTACTGTTATTGTTATGTTTATGTTTATGTTTATGTTTATGTTCATAGTTATTGCTACTGTTGCCTCTTACTGTGCCGCAGTGCCGCTGCGTAGCAAGAACTTGTAATTGTGATCCTTGTCCGCCTGATGGAAACCAGCTGAATGGGCTGCAAACACAAATACAAATACAATTTCAACAATTACAATCCAAGTTAGACAGAAAGTTGTATTTTGCATTGATTACCGTTGACAGCGGCAACTGCTGCTGCTGCTGCTGCCGTATTGGCCGCTGTTGCAGTCACATTTGTGGCGCCAACGCCGGCGCCGCCATGGAACTTATTGTTGTTGTTGTTGTTGTTGCTGTTGTTGTTGTTGTTGGCGACGTGTGGCAGCCAACAGATGCTTGTGTCGCCGCCATTGGCGGCGAGGAGCCCGCCGACGATGACGATGACAGTGACGAGGCGGATGATGAGCTGGACGACGACGACGATGATGATGACGACGAGGACGACGATGACGATGATGACGACGAGGAGCCAATGAACGAGGCCGACGATGAGACACCGCTCGACGAGGAGCTCGGCGACGGCGACGGCGTCGACGGTGTTGGCGATACGCTTGTTGTCAGCGTTGCCCCAGCCACAATTGGACTGCCCGCCGGACTGATGTGCGGCGACATCGATGAGGCTATCGGTGAGCTATTGTTGCAAATGTTGTTGTTTTTGTTGTTGCTGTTGTTGTTGTTGCTGCTGTTGTTGCTGCTGCATTTTGTCTTCAATGGATTTATTGCAACAGCAACAGCAGCCGCAGCAGCGGCGGCGGGATTCACTAATGGATTCTGATTATGATTCGGATTCTGTGTGAAGCTGACGGCAGCGGAGGTAACATTGTTGTTGCTGTTGTTGCTGTTGTTGCTGTGGTTGCTGTTGTTGCTAAACTTGCCGTTGCTGTTGGGATTGCTGCCCTTGAGCAGGCCCATTGCAGCAGCGGCGGCGGGATTCAAATGCAGATTCGCATTCTGTGCAAAACTGATGGCAGCAGAAGAAACATTCTTGTTGTTGTTGTTGTTGCTGATGCTGCTGTTGTTGTTGTTGCTGCTGTTGCTGCTGTTGTTGCTGTTGTGTTTGCTGCTGTTGTTCGCGTTGCTCTTGTTTATCACAGGTGACATGGCCGTTGTTGCCACTGCGCTTGGCAACTGCATCATGCATCACAGAGACAGCCACATAGAGCGAGACACAAGATAAAGAAAGAGAGAGAGAGAGAAGATGAAGATCAACATATGAGTTATATTAAAGAAAAATAAATATTTTATCTGTTGAAGTACTCAATCCAAGCAAACATTTAAACTCGTTCTGCAGTTATTATTGAAAATAAATTGGCAGATTGCCATTCTAGCCAAGTTTGTCATTGTTTGGTTGGAGAGAGGATTCAGTAGAGCCAAAGCAGACTTACAGCAGCGGTGCTGACAGGCGTGGCGGTGCCATCAAACAGAATGGCCTGGGCCGCTGCTAGTGATGGGGATATCGATGAGGACGACGACGGCGAGAAGGACGATAACGTTGGCGACGACGACGACGACGATGATAGAGACGATGATGTGGTTGCCAGGCAGACAGCTTCGTTGACATCTGCAATGGGTGCACAAACAGATAAATAATATATAAATAAAATGATTTGAATTTGTATGCGAATTCGAATTCGAATTCGATCTTCACACGCCATATTTGTGTTGCATAAGCCGAAGGTAATCAAAAAGAAAAAACCGCTCAAATTAGATGCAAAACTTGAGCTACATTTGAGCTGAGCGCAAGTGTAAACTGGGACGTCGTTTATATATCATATATAGATATAGATATATATAGATATATATATATATATATAGGTATATAAGTATAGATATCGTATGTGTGGCATGTGTTTCGTATTCGCTTTTCATGGTTGCACAAGTTCATTTGAATTGCAGCTGATTGCATCCACATTCACATCCAGCCAGCCAGCCACACACACACACTCACACACACACTCACACACACACACAGACAGACATTGCTGAGTCTACCTTTGTCAATGAATGGAATGCTCTGATCCGTGGGCCGTTTGAGGCTATTGAGACGCTTTTGCAGCTCAATCTTTCGCTTGGCCTGCACCTCCAATTCTGCCTCCTGACTCTGGGCGAACTCTGACAGTTGCTGCAAGAGACACACACACACAGAGAGAGAGAGAGAGAGAGAGAGAGAGAGAGAGAGAGAGTTATAAATATACAGTTAGATGGGGGCATGCCACTTACAATGACAAGTCGGTGCGCCTTATCGAGTATTGTCAAATTCGATGTCTTTTTGCGATCCTCCTCCTTGAGCCTCAGCTCGTTCTTCAGCACCTCGTAGCAGCCCTTGAGATGCGCCCGCCGATTCTTCTCCAGCTTGTTGTGCACCTCGCGTGTGCCCGCCCTACATCAAAAAAAACAAAAAACAAAAAACAAAAAAGAAAAAAGAAACAATGAAAATGAAGTTTAAAACGGTTTCCTGCAATTTGCAATTATTCACATTAATGCTAATTTTATTCAAGCTGAAACCAGCGAGTGGCACTCAGATTAACACCTTGCATTTGATGGCTTTTTGGGTTTTTTCGGTGTATTTTGCCAGGAGTTGGCAAATGACAGCAATTGCGCATAAGGCACAAGCTATGGTCAAAGGACATTGATGAGTGATTTAACCCATTTAACGATTGCCAACGAGCCTCTGCCAAATGAAATATCCAAATCAAAAATATCAATTCAAATTCAATTAAACTGTGCAAATATGTTTAAAGCCAGATAATATATTTTTAGCATGAGAAAAGGAGTAAAGAACAGTTGTGTTTATAGCAAATAGAGACTTAAAAATCAATTTTATATATATATATATATAGTTTATCGATAACTTGAACGCGTTTATCGAATAACTGTACATATTTGCCTTAGCAATATTAGTTTACCCAGACAAAATAATAATATTTATTAACCACTTGTCGAGCTGACGTGTGGCAAGGAGGCATCTCCGTGTCCCACTAACTATATCTATCTATCTATCTATCTATCGATAGACATGTGTTTATTTTCCACTTATCCATCAGTCGCTCAATTGGAAACCTTCTTTTGAACAATACACGCTTTAATTGAGGAAAATAGTCGCCAAAAAAGAGAAAATGCCAAATATTCGACTAGGAACAGCGTGGATATTTGGGTGCATATTGGACGACCACATCATCTGTGTGCATCGTGGATATTGAGAGAGATAAGATGTGGCTTACCCATTGCTATTGGAACTGATGGTGCGCCTGCGACCGCCATGGCCGGTCAGCTGAGATCCCGTCACTGGCGCCGAGGTGGATACCGATGCGGCCGATGCCTGATGCTGATGCTGGTAGTGCTGCGGATTGAGAATCTGTCGGTACGAGGTGGCTGTTATTGTGCCCGTTCCAGTGCCCGTGGCACCTGTGCTTGCATTCGCATTGGCTGCTCGACCAGCGCCCACATAACTCATGTGCGCATCCTCCGATCCTCCTCCGCCGAGGAGCAGGGCCTGCCCCGTTTGCGCTGAAAGTTTATGGGAGGACATTGAATAGGAGCGGATGCGGGCATGCGGCTCGATAACGCGACGCGGCGCCATCGGTGGCGGTGTAAGCGTTATTTGTGATTTGGGCGTCTGACGCCTCAGCGCCTGAAAGGCGGCCAATTCATCGCCAGAGATTTTATAGCCACCACCACTGGCTATGGTTACGGCAACGGCTCCACTACCACTACCACTACCAGCTCCAGTTGCAGCTCCAGTTGCAGCTCCAGTTGCAGCTGCAGCTGCAATCGTGACTCCTCCGGCAACTGGGGCTGCTTGGACAATGGGGCTGCCGTTTTTGGCATCGGCCACAACGAAATACTTGCGCGGTGCCGCCTCGCTGGCAGCGCTGCCAATGCCAGCGACCAGCTTATGCTTTAGCGTGGGCGTGGCAGTGGCAGTGGGCGTAATCGTACTGCTGCTGCTGCTGCTGCTGCTGCTTGTGCTTGTGCTGGTCGCAATCGGCAATTGGAGTTGCAACGGGGTTGCAACCGATGGCACCACCACAAAAGGGCTGCCATCGAAGCGGCCAGCGGCAGTTAATTTTGTTGTTGGACTTGTTATTGTTGTTGCTCTGCCTGTCGCTACATGTTGTTGTTGTTGTTGTTGTTGGTGTTGAGGTTGGTGTTGTTGTTGGTGGTGTTGAGGTTGAGGTTGGGAGTAGGAGTTGGAGTTGGAGTTGAAGTTTGAGGAGGAATTTTCATCCTCTAAAATAAAATAAAAACAATAAAAATACAGAATAAATAAATTAATTAAAAATCGCAATATTAATTCAAATGTACGCAAAAAGCCAGAAATGTATGTGTGCCAAATATATATATATATATATATATATATATATATATATATATGTGTATGAAAATATGAACAATCAAAACGATTTAGGCTGAAAATACTTGCAAATACGCAAAGAAACTTATACATCTCGATCAAAAGCATTTCAAAATAATACAAAAAAATACACAAAAAAAAATATTAAAGAACACTTAAAAATAAACATCAAAGCCTTGGATGGACAATGCAACAACAACAGCAACAACAAGTAGAAAAACCAAAATAAATCGCTTATGGCAATTTAACACAGATTTGAAATGAGGCATAAATGAATGCATGAAATGATTTGTGAATCGTTTACGTTAAATTAATTATTTTTAATTTAATTAATTAACTAAACTGCAAAATGCAATGCATGTGAAATGATAATCATATTTATCGAGAACAGCAACAACAACAACTCGACATGTTAAATGACTCTCTTTTTCTCTCTCTCCCCCTCTCTTTTGCTGTTAATCGAATGACTTGTTGGAAATCAGCTATCAAATATGCCAGCTATCAACTAGCATAGAACATAAATAAGTACAATGCATAGAAAAGAGAACATAATGCACACGCACACACACGTGACGATCTCTCTTTCTCTCTCTTTCCAATCTGCACGTTGCGTTCACGCACACTCTTACGTACTCGCTTTCACTCTCTTGCGCTGGCTAAATAACATGAGCTTTCCCGTGTGTGCGCACAGCGAATGGATACAGTTTGTGCTGGCGACGCTGGCTGCTGCTGCTGCTGCGTATTTGATCGCCACGTGCGCTTTCATCACGTGGTTCACATTACATACATGTTTGCACACACACACACACACACACACACACGCACGCACGCACGCACACACATACCAAGACGACGATAGTAGCGATATATCCATTTTTTTTTGGGCGTCGCTACGGCTGACGTCAACGTCAACATTGAGGGTAACTGCGACGGCGACTGCGACAGCGACAGCGATTGCTGCGCCAGAAGCAAAGCTTGCAGCGCATCAAGGTGACACAGCAGCTCAGCGAGCAACCGTAGCTGAGATGACATTAAATCAATATTTTCTTCGCGCTGCGACATTTCTTTATTGACCACAATATGAAAAAATAATAAAAACAAAAAAAAAAAAACGAGAGCCGGTGTGTTGTGTGTGGTTTGTGTGTCTTAGCGGGCGACTAAACGGAAAATGTAATTTGGAACTGCGCTCGCTGTTGCAAAATGCAATAATAAATGCAAAAAATAAATGCAATATACATAAATGCAAATCGAAAGCAACAAGAGCAACAGCAACAGCAGCAACATCAACACGAGACACGCACGCATTCGTTAGCATATTACAGTTACAACAACAGCAAGAACAGCAGTAACTGTCATGAACAGCAGCAAAAATACGCCTCTTTTATATTGCCTGCTTTTAGGCACATGCGAAAAAAGAAAAAAAAAGAGAGAAAGAGCTTGGCCGCTTGGGCATCAGCGCACTCTTAACACACACACACAAGCTCATTGTGAAGAGAGCGGAATTGCATTGAGCACAAAGATCTACAATGCAAAGCAACAAACAAAACTGCGCCGCTGATTACACAAAACACTCTCTCGCATATCAGACACACGTATTTGTGTATATGTGTGACTATTATAATTGTTTGTATGTATGCTTGTTGATTTCGCTTGAAATTCACTACAAGCTAGTGAATTATCACTTGACACATACATACATACATACATAAACACACAGAAGTGAAGGGGAGCTGAAGGGAATGGAATAGCCACCCACTTGTACACATACATATCCAACACACACACACACACACGCTCTTCCATTTAGTTGTTCACACGCACTTTCTCACTCCCACTCACACACACACACATACACATGCAGCCATAAGCTGCTTTGAGTTGCATAACATTTGCAGTTGCCTATCCTCAGTTTATTGTTTGTCGTTGTTGTTGTTTTATTTGGAGCTCAGCTGAGCGCAGGCTGACCGAAAAACCAAACACACACACACAGACACAAGGCAACAATAACAGCAGCAGAAAGCAAAGACAGCTGTCAAAATGTTACAAACGCCAAATTGCTGCAAGCAGCGAGCATGCAACAACAACGACACGCATACATTATAAGTGTAAAGAAAACATAAACATTAAGCATAAAATAACATAAAAAGAAAGGCAGACGCTAATAAAAATATGAACGAGCTCTGTACCAAAAGCAACAAAACAAAAAAACAAAACAAAAACAACAAAAAAAAAATGCGTACAAAGTTCATTGACTTTGCTTTACATTGCCGCGCGGCGTGCTAAAGAGAGCGCCTGAGAGTGGCTCTCTCTCTCTCTCTCGCAGTTTGCATACTACGTTTGCAAAGACAGAAAACAAACACACAAAACCAGTAGCACAAAACAAGCAAACAGCGAAGAGAGCACGGCCCAATGACGCTCTCGCTCTCCTTTTTAGAGTGTGCCCCGCTCACGTGGGGCTGCGAGAGCAACGATACGTAAACAACAATGGGGACTGTCTGTATATGTATATATATATATAAATATATATATGTGTGTGTGTGTATAGCTATGACTAATTTGGCTGCCCGTTTTTTTCATGGTTGCGCTTGACTGAATAGGGGAAAGAGAAAAAAGAGCAAAAGAGAGCGCACAAACAGGCGAGAGAACGAGCAGCGACATGACGTGACCGCAAACAACAACAGCAACAAGTACGAGCGAGCGTACGTGCAAAAAGCCAAAGACAAAATGGTAATATCACACATACAAACATACATTTCTATATATGTATTTACACACACACACACATATATATATATATACATACATACATGTATGTACAAGTTGATTTGTATGTGTCAGCCAAACGAGCACAGCACGTCAAAAAAAAAAATAAATAAATAAATAAAGTATTGTCGCTGGGCTGGCAGCACGCACCCCTCTTCGAATATTAGTCAAGACAGCAGCGGCAGCAGCAGCAGCAGCAAAAACAATAACACCAGCAATATTAGGCAGTAAATTTAGCACATGCAAATTTGGCTGCTTTGAGCTGAGCAAACAGAAAGCAATAAGCAATAAACAACAGCAACAGCGCTAAAAATATAACAGTACCTGCTGCCGTCGCACTTGCAACCTGACAGCGACATGAGAAGAGAGCATGGGCACTTTTTTTTTTTTCGAAGAGAGCGAGAGAGAGAGAGCTTGTTCAATTTTGTTATATTTTCTGTTAGTTATGCGACTGTATGTGTGAGTGCATGTGTGTGTGTGTGTGTGTGTGTGTGTGTGTGTAATGCACGCCCACGCAAAGTGCAACTCTTCTCGTTTCATGGCAATGTTATTGTTATTGTTACTTATGCTGTCTGCTGCTGTTGCTACTGTCTGCTGCTGTTGATGTTGCTGCTGCTGTAAACAAGGTCAAAGCAAGTTGAAATGCAACAGCAGCTGCGCAACTGAGTCAAGACTGAGAAGACCCAGAAAGAGAACATACTTATAACAGAAAGAGGGAGTGGAGAGTGTTGGAGAGTGTATGCATGTAAATGCATGTGACTTTGTGTGTGTGTGTGTGTGTGTAATTGTTTGTGTGTATTTCGCTTACTGCCAATGCTCAAAAATGATCAAAAATTGTGATTTGCAACTCACCCGAAACAATGCTGAGACCTTCGCTGCTGCGACCCGCTGCTAACTCGACGACGGCGCCGCCGTTGCTGCTACTGCTGCTGCCGCTGCCACTGCCACTGCCGCTGCCAGCGTACTCATAATCGTGAGTAACGATTAATTGACTGCGTGGACTGCTGCGATGGCCGTTGCTGAGACGGATCACTGCTGCCGATGATGCACCGATGCCGTTAGTCAGCCCGTTATAGCCGTTTATGTTGGCGGGTATTGTTGTTGTTGCTGTTGCTGCTGCTGTTGTTGTTGTTGATAATGTTGATAATGCTGCTGCTGCTGCTGTTGGCGTGTTATTTCTGTTGAGTTGGCTTGCGCTGTTGTTGTTATTGTTGCTGCTGCTGTATCCATTATTAGCACTGATGAAATGCCCATCCGCTGCTAGCGGTGATCGCTTGAGCTTTTGCTCTTGCTGCTCAATGAATTGAGCAGCTTGCAGTAGCTCCTCTATGCCGCCCTGTGACATAGCCGCGTCTCACAACACAGCCTCGTACACCCACACACACACTCACACTCACACACACACACGCGCACACACACACACAGACACACTTGCAAGCACACAGCGCAGACGAAGAGACCGTACAATCGAACGAACGAGCGAGAAAGAGAGAGAGAGAGAGAGATAGGGAGACAGAGGGAGGGAGTCACTCAGATTTGGGTCGACACGTATACAGTTAAAATTTTGGTTGTTTATTTTTTGTTTGTTTTTGTTTTTTTTCTTTTTGATTTGCTCCGCTTTATTCGTGCTTCTTCCTCTTCTTTTTTGTTATTTTTCTTATTGGCGGAGTGGGCTGCAATTGTTATTGTTGTTGTTAGCTATTGCAGTTACAATAAGCACCGTTTCTTTAGTTTCTTTCGATTAATTTGCTTTATGTTGTTTGTATTGACAGATGTATGTACATAATATGTATGTATGCTGAAATTACAGTAGAATGAAAGAAACATCCATTAATATAAATTGTCATTTTAATAAGTCGTATAATCGATATAAATTAATTAAAATAGAGAATAATATATAAATATAGACATATATATATAAAAATATATATTAACATTAACATTTTTAAAGGCATTTTCCTTGATTTCATAATGTAACTAAAGAACAATAATCAGCTGTTGAATTAGTGTTTGGGCAAAACGAATATGAAATTGTTTGTCGCCTGTACGCATTGCTGCTGAAGGCAACAGCGCAGCAGCAGCCAAAGGAAGCTGTTGCGTTTGCGCTGCGCCAGTTGTGCACAGCTGCGTGGCAGCAGCAGCAGCAGCAGCACAAAAACATCAACACAATTCCAAATACAAACAACTACAGACAAAAGAGCGGCTGCCCCAACAAGTTGCACAGCGACAACGCAACGCTATCGACGCAGACGCAGGCGCCGACGACGACGCAGCAGCGAACGCCTATCAATGAAAATTATATTTGACTCGTGCGTGAATTCGAATTCAAAGTCGTCATCAGCTGCTGCTGCTCCTCCTCCTCCTCTTCCTCTTCCCCCTCCAGCTCTTTTTCTATGCATGCATATGTGTGTGTGTGTGTGTGTGACCATTGGCAACTAATGGTGCTTTGTATTTTTGACATAAGTAGTCCCGTTCATAGTTCATAATTTATAGCAGAAAAAAAAAAGGTCAAGGGTCGAGGCAGTCGGCACCTGGCAACAGAAGGACATTGCAGCCGGCTGTCAAATTCATATTTTAAAGAGAGCTATCAAGACAAAAAAAGAGAGAGTGGGAGAAAGAGAGAGATGTTGATGCACCAACAGTCAGTGGAAGCTTGCTGCCATGCAGGAGCTTTTTTTCTTTTCTTTTCTTTTTTTGAATAACGTTGGCGGCGTTTCTGTTTTCTGTCAGTTGTCATAGCTCTCGCTCTCTCTCTCTCTCTCTCTCTCTCTCTCTCCCTCTCTCTTCTCTCTCTCCTATATTCTCGCCTTGACATTAAACGCAATTTGATGGTCGCCTCAGGGTTGACAGGAGCAAAGCTTTGTTGCTGTACGTACGATATAAATACATATGTATGCATGTATGTGTGTGTGCATGTTTACACATACAGGGTGCGACGTTGACATTTTCATTTTGCAAACACAACTAGGAGAGTGACAGAGAGAGAGAGAGAGAGGGAGAGAAAGCGAGAGAGAGAGAGAGAGAACGCAAAGACGAGTGCGTGGTAAAGTTTGACAAACTTGCGCGTGGCAACATTCTATAAAATATTCAAATGCAAATCGCTTTAAATAGAACAACAATTTGCAGTAATTGCCCGAGTTAACAAGAACCAGCAGAAGAAGAAGTTGGCAGTCGCCCGCTCCCGCATACATGTTACAACGCACACACACACACACACACACACGCAAATATATATATATATATACATATATGTGTATATGCATATCGAGACTAAGGGCTGTTTGCGGTCACCATTTGGGAACGTGACTTTTGTCCTCAGCACGTTAAGTAAAAAGGAAACGCAGTAGCGATGACGCGACGGCGACTGCCCTTATCAGCTCAGCTCTCACTCGAGCTCTCGACCCCGTCCGTGTGCCAACAATTCAAGCAACAAGAACAACAACAGCAACAATGGCATATCAAGCTACCCCAAATGGGCCAAGGGTCGCTCTCACCTTACGACGCATAGTCATATTTCTCAATACTTTATGGCCCATTGTCGTTCGTCAGGCTTTCTTTCTTTCTTTCTGCGTAACTTTTGTTTTTTTTATATCGAGTGAGAGCATCGTGTGAAAGAAACCTTTGCGAACATTTTGAGGCCGTCACAGGACAGAGGGGGGATTACCCCTCCCCGCACCACTACTCTGCTTGTTGCAATTGAGAAACGCAGTCAAATACGTATTCCTGGAAAGCACTTCAAAACTGAAACCGGTTCGAGCAACGTCTGAGAACCAAGAACTTAAGACGGCATCAGAAGAAGCTCTAGTTTTGATCAGCTACAAAATATATATACCCAGAATGGACATATGCCCTGTAATTATATATATATTTAAATATCAGATCAAATAGCGAATTCTAAAAAATAATGCATTTCTATGTGGAATAAAAATGTACTTTCATCAAGTACAAATATCCATAGAATCATCAACAAATGAGTTTAAAAATATGAAAAGCTTAAATCGGGAAGGAGTTTTGCAAATGAAAGCCTCGGGTTTCCAGTTATGATCTCTAGTGTAGTGTTAAACAACAGACCAGATATCTAGCGGTCTTTGCAATTCCAGCCCCCTTCCATCTGTTGACAGAGATCGTAGCGATAGGTCTGTTCTTACAAATCGTGGATCAGTTAATTACCGATACACTTTATATGTGTTGTGTAGTTGTCAACAGTGTTGGGTGAATTGTTTTTAGAGAATTTAGTATTTTAGTAATTAGTATTATTAAACAGCATCAAGCATCGAGTCGACCTATGTGATGGGTAAACACTTGCAGGGTGCAGGGTATCTCGTAGTCGAACTCTCACTTATTTATTTGGATGGCAGAAATGCAAGAAATGTACGAGAATTTCGGGATGGAATAAGAAACACTTGAATTGAGGACTGTGGATGGGGCTTGAGAAGATCGGTATTTACCGAAACGCAATGTTTAGCATTTCTTTTTTTGCAGTGTATATTGTTGATACACATACTTAGTTTGTGTATTTATCAAGTTAGCAACCTTTATTCCCTGGCGACATATTAAGTGGATTAAGCGACTGGGCATGCTTAAGTCGTAATGATTTATTGATTAAACAAACTTCATATTTATTATTTAAAATTAATAATAAATTAAAAGTTTGATAACCTCCAGTCACAATCCATCAATGAATTATTGTATAAATAGATACGCACACTTTTGATCATCACAATTATCGAATTAGTAACGAAACGATATTAAAATTGTTTTTATATATTATATATATAGATATATAAATATATATATATTTTTTAGTCACGTGTTCATCTCTAGCTGCCCCAGTGTGTTATCGCAATAATCACAACAAATGCATAATTCGTGTTTGTATATAGATATGGTATTTTTGCAGTATTTCTGCTTAGTTGTGACACATTGCAATGGATGCTGCTGCTCTTTGCTTTCAAAGTCATTCGCAAGCACACACACACACACACACATACACGCATATACACATGCATGTACCAATTTACAGTCACTTTCTACAAACATTTTGTTTTGGTTTTTTTTTGGGTAAAATATTATATGACAAACATTTGATGTTGTTGCAAATAAAACTCCGATTTGACTGTCAAAACGGAATGTAGAAAGTGAATTTTGAAGAAAAATTAGAAAAAAATAACAAGCAGAGAGCTTATAAAAACAAAAGAGCAAGCAAAGCAGACTAGCGCAAAAGGCGAAGTGAAGAAAGCAACAAAGAAACAAAAAAAGATTCTGACGTTGCGAGGCTTTCATGCTTTAGTTTTGCATACAAATACACACACACACACACACACACGTGAGAGCCCACTCACACACACTTAGATGGCAGAAAAGAGAGAAAGAGAGAGAGAGAGAGAGAGAAACAAACACACACACACACAAATAGGCACGCACTTTCTTTACATTTCGCTTTGACGTCGCGTACGTGTGGTTTTATTATTGTTGCTAATTTTGAAATCACAAAAAAAAAAAAAAAAAAAAAGAGTGCTGGCAGCGCGCAAGAAGAGAGCAGTTTAGTTGCTTTCGCTGCTGTTGCCGTTGTTGATTTTGCTGCTGCTGCATATAAAAATAGCCAAACGATTGTCTGGCAGCCAGAAAGAGCGAGTGATGTTTGTGTTTCTGGTATGTGTGTGTGTGTGTGTGTGTTTGAAAGTGTGGGGGAGAGCCATGGAAAGGACATGAGATCTCGATCAAGTCCAAGTCACAGTTGGCAGAGCTGCTTTGTTATTGTTATTGTTATTGCTTTTGCCGTTAGTCAATGACACACACACAGACACTCTTATATATACATATGTACGCACACACTTCAGTTTTTGAATTGAATTCGTTTTTTAAAAACAATAAAACAATAACACACACAACGACAGCTGCACGCTTGAATTAAAGCTGGGCACGCACTTTGTGGCACGGCCACGAGAAAAAAGCTCACGTTCAACGTACACTCAGCACATATACACGCGCAAAAACAGCAAAAAAAAAAAACAGAAAAAAACAAAAGAAACGAAAGAAAAAAAAAGCTAAAACTACAATTGCTGTATTTGATTGTTGTTGTTTTTCTTTTTTTTCGTAATAATATTGTATGTGTTTTTCTTGGTTTTTTTTTTTTTTAGAGAAGAATTGGATTTTTTTGTTGCACCTACTTCTTTGTTGCGTTATTGGAGAATTGGAAAAAAAAATAAAAATTTGTTATTACTGACGCAACGGACTGACGTCGTCTGCTGCTTGCTGCGACTGCGACGACGACGCGCACGGCACGGCTAAACAACGTATAATGAAAACGGTCAGGCGGCAACGCCAACGTTGACAAACTGACAGCAGCGCCAACCAGAGAAAAAAAGCCAGAGAGAGAGAGAGAGAGCAAAATGGGTAGAGAGATCGAGAGCGCTGCATGGAGCTTGCGCGTGCTGGTACTGCTTTTGTGTGTGTGTGTGCGTACGGATGTATCTGTGCCTGTTTGTGTAGGTGAAGCAAAGAGAAGCGTAAATATGAGAGAGAGAAACAAAAAGCACGCGCGTCATGTACAAAATGTGTCTGATGTGCACGCTGGCATCGCCTCGCCCCACCCCGTGGAAGTTAACTACACGCACACACATACATATATTTATAATGCATATATGTATGTATGTATGTATGAATGTACATACATACGTACATATGCAAGTACGCTCATATGCATGTATGTATTGCACACTGAAAAGGGCACATGCTAAAAACAAAGCCAAAAGCTGACGAACTGGTCCGCAGCAGCAGCAGGAAAAATCAACTTCTCTGTTGCTCTGCCCTGCACTTTGAACTGAAATTACTCTTACGTACATACAAACATACATGTACATGTACACACACATATGCATATACATAAACATATACATGTATACATATATGTGTACATGTATTTACGTTAGTATTGTGTGTATGCATTTGTTGTTTTTTGTAATTACCGTTAATATTATGAACAAATTTTTAATTGTTGCTTTTTACACTCACACACACATGCACTCACACACACATGCACTCACACACACACACCCACACACACACACACACTCACTCACAGCAAGCACTAGCACGTCAAAGCACACAATAATATGAATGTGTGTGTACACAAATACGTATGTACATTTATACGTACACTTGAAAAAAAAGAACTAAACGATAAAATTGCAAAAAACGTTGCTGCTTTGCTATTTTATATTTTGTATTTTGTAATTTGTATTTTGAATTATTGTTGATCGTTCCGTTCGCTTGTGTTAGTTACTATTCTTCTTTATGCTGCTACCCGCACACACTGCAATGACACAAGCAAAAGCAAACTAAATGCTGGCGCTGTCGCTGGCTTTAACTTTGACTGCCACAGTCGCAGTCGCAGTCGCAGTCACAAGCGCTAGCAGCAGCAGCAGCAGCAGCAGCAGCATTCGCAAAAACAACAAAGGCAAAACGCACAGTGCAGCCGTAGTACGCGAGAGCGAAGAGCGTGAGCGCACGTGACGTGGTGCCCCGTTGAAATGTTTGTCTGTATTTGTTTGTATTTGTGTGAGCGCGAAACAGGAAGACCAAAATAACAACAACAGCCGCAGCAGCAGCAGCAACAGCGGCAGCAGCAGCGACGGCAGCGACGTCGGCCCAGCTACATTTGTAATTGTAAATAACAGAGAGAAGGCAAGAACATTAGGGTGGCACCGAATACGCTGTAAGCACAACTGGATTGGAAATTTGGAGAGCCAACAGATACTTAAACTTACAAAAATTCCGTTAATCTAAACACACACACACACACACATATATATATATATACATATATATACACTGAGCTGTAAAATTCAAGACAGCTGTCGAATTGCAAGCAAACAACAATAAGTAGTTTTTTCGATCACGTAATTAACAATAATCAACTGTATTTCGAGTGGAATATTAACAGTTCATCGTTGGGTTAAAAACTGTCTATTTGGGACCACTCTAAGATGCTGCGAATGCCCTGTTGTGCTTATGCTGCTGAGCCGCTACGTCTGCGACGGCGATGGCGATGGCGACGGCGACGGCGACGGTGACAGCGACTGCGACCGTGGCTGCAGAAGCAACGTCTTTATGCTGCATTGTTGCTGCCTCGCAGCGACGGCGGTTGTAAGTTATAGTTTGATTGCTGCGCTGCAGCCGCTTTTTTTATGCACTGTTTCGTTTTCCAAAATGTTTTGTTGCCGGGCTTTTGTTATTGTTATGATGCGTCGTCGTCGTCGTCGTCGTCGTCGTCGTCGTAGGCAATTTCGAAACGTGCTGGCATTTGTGTGGAACGGAACTTGTTTTGATATGCATGGGCTCGTCGTTGCGGCTTCGCTGCCAGCGTCGCATGTAATAGTGGCAGCGGCACAGGCAGCCTCTCCAAACTTGCAGCCCCAAACAACAAAAGCAACAGCAAATTGTTTGTTTTTACAATTCCTCTTGCATTTTACTTTATTGTGCGTTTCCCTTTATACATGAACACACTCACACACACACACAGACACACACACACACACACACACACGTGCATGTACGTACATTGCATTTGAGGGGGCAGCTGCAGCAGCAACACTGCAACAGCGCTGTTTGCGTTGCTGCCGCCAACCCAGCAAAGTTTGAAGAAGGTTCATTGTACTGTTTTGGGTTTCGTCTTTGCCACTCTGCCACTTTGCCACATTGTCTCCTTTCGCCTTTAACATATTGTAAATTCTTGTTAAGCTCACCCAAAAGTACTTATTGTGGCATGCACCTTTCGAATTGACTTACATTCTTGCAGTAGCCATTCATCTATCTTAATAAAAGTTCAATTTTTTACAGCAATATTCAACTAAATAGTTGCTTGCTTCTCAAAGTAGGCCATAAGCTGTTCAAGCCATAATCAAAATCGGATCATAGCAACGATTATATTGCGTTGTTTTTATTGTTATTTGGCTTACATTTTTAGCCATGTATTTATACACACATATGCATGGAAGTTAATATACGCATATGTACATACATACATACATACATTGTACATACATACATTGTACATTGTACATTTACATCCAACTGACGAAGTGCAAAGCAAAACAGGAAAATAACAAAATCGTCCTCAGCAGCCAAAGGAATACAACAAAATCTGGCTCAAATCTCATCTGATTGATAACCATATCGAGATGAAGATGCTTGGAGGATATATGTATACCCTGTAAAAATATTGATGTAGACATAAACAGCTATATAACTATAGGGAATACATAATATTGTAAGGCTCAGTACTGCATTTGAATTAATTATATTTAATATTATCGGAATTTATTGCCATTATCACCAGAAAGTCAACATGATAATTATAAGTCTATAGCAATGCCTTTATATTTTGTCAAAACTGAAACGATTTTTTTATTTAATTTATTTAAGCTTTTGCATGCAAATCGATAACAATCGATAGCGCACATTTTAAAGGCGATAAGATCTACGGTTTTTTTTAAATTTTTTTCTTTGGCTATAATTAGAATTGAGACCAGCTAAAGCGTAGATAAATAAATATTTACATTAAAATTAAGTTGCATTTATTTTTAGATAAGCATTATTTGCGCAATTGTTCGATTCCAAAATAAATGGCAAGCCTACCCAGACAATTGAATAATGAGTCCTATGTAACGGTAAAGTTGGCCAGAAGTAAAGCAAGAAAACAAGTTCGCAGCAAATACAGTGCCATGAAACTAACTCTTGGCTTATTGGTAATCTCGTTCAGCAAAGCACTTCACGGTTATTTGCAACCAATCATTTCTTCCTTCAGCGACCATCGTGCTGTGCAACAGTACCGATCTGTGCTCAACGTCCGGTTGCCTACCAACAACAGAACCTCAAACAACAAATCAACCAAACGCATAACCACCAACAAGGAGTCCACCAACAAGAAAACCACCAACACGAAATCCACCAATAAGTAATCTACCAACGCGAAATCCACCAACAAGTAATCCGACAAGAGAACCAACCACCTACAACAAAACCACCAACGACTACTGAAGCATGTCCACCAACAGAACCACCAACGACTACCCAACAACAACACCACCAACAACAGCAAGGACTAGGGGAGTATGTCGATCGGGTGGTAGGCCTTGCATGGGTTGTCCATCGCTCTGCAGAGAGCTTTTGGCCAAACCGGATATGCTTGGGCGAAGGATTAAGCAGTGCGACTGTGGTCGGAACTCTTCGACCCGGTAGTGTCAGCTATGAGCATCTTTCTGTTGTTGTGGTTGGAATACAATTTATATTCCTAGCTACAACAACAATGCCAACAACAATGGTTCGGGCACCTGGCATAAGGACATTAAAAGTGAGATCACAAAATGAGCAACGAGCGTATTTTTGACTGACTGATAAGACTGATAAGAGCCACCCAGTTTTTATTGCATTGAATGGCGGAAATGGAATTAGCATTTGTTGTTTTTGGATGTTTATGTTAATTGTGATTGATTTTTTTGGATTTTTGTTTGATTCAGCATTAACAGGCTGACAAAAATAAATGGGGGAAGAATTGCAGAAGAGCGAAAATGCAGCGAAAAGCTTTTGGCAATGACGAGGGCCAATGGCAAAAGTTCAAAGGGCAGATGCGCAAAACCAGAAGCGGAAGCAAAGCGTAATTGGCAAAAGGCAGGCTTACATTGTGTCTCCTCTGCCGGCAAATAATGCAGCAGCGCTGCGCTGCGCTGCGAGCGATTGAAAAGCCCAAATGGCAACTCGTGCTCTACTTGAGAGTTTATTACGTCGCACACAAAAACAACAACAAACCCAAACACAAATAGACAGCAAAGCGAGACGAAATACAGACAACAGAGACGCAGACGGAGACGGTGACGGTGACGGAGATGGTGACGGAGACAAAGAGTGAGCGAGGCAGAGCGGAATTATTTTTGTTGTGTTGTTATTGCTAGGTTTTTGGGGTACACAGAGAGTGGAAGTTGGAGAGCGAGAGAGAGAGAGAGAGCGAGCGCCAGTTGAAGAAAACCAGGTGAGTAAGGAGCATGGTGCTAAAAACAATTGCGTGTGTGCAAAGAGCGGGCAAGACAGAAATGAGAGCATAACAGGATGACGAAAGAGCATGTGAAGCAGCAGCAAGGAAAATGCGTCGCAAAAACACAGCGCAGGTGCGCAGAGTGCAAGTCATGGTGGCCGGCAGGACGAATGAAAATAAAACAGAGAGAATTCCAAAATAACTTACTATGCATGTGTATGTGTGCATATATGTATATGCATATCGTATGTGTGTGCAGTAGATGGAGAGCAGCATTGGGAGGAGTAAACAGAAACCGGAACACAAAACGAAAAGAAGATGGAATCAAGCACATCAACAATAACAACAATGTGCAACGTGCGTACTCAGCAATCAAATAGAGAGAGCGAGAGAGAGAGCGAGTGTGTGAGTGAGAAAGAGAGAGAGCGACAGAGAGAGAGTGCGAACGGATGTGGGAGTCTGTGCTTGTATGAGTGAGTGGGTGAGAGAGAGATAGAGAGAGATAGAGAGAGAGAGGGAAAAGAGAACAGTCACGTCTTTGCCACGCTGTTAAATGTGAATGGAAACAGCGTCAACGATTGCGTTGGCGTCAACACTCGATGCTGACTGTGCAACAATTTGTTGCCGCAACATGCTCCGAGAAAGAGAGTGAGAGAGAGTGAGAGAGAGAGAGAGAGAGAGAGAACGAGAGGGTGGCAACCATTAAGAGAGCTGATACGCAGCAACAACTGTTCAATTGTGCAATGAAAGCAGCAGCAAACTATCAACGACGTCTCGACGCACAGACGGACAGACAGACAGACAGACGAACGGACGGACAGACAGACGGACGGACAGACGGACGGACGGACGGACATGAGACAAGCACCGACGTCAGCGGCAGCGCTGTTATCAGCCACACATCTGTCGCCTCCCTCGAGCAACTGCAATGTCCTGCGGACTTTACCCATGGCTCCACAATTTTTCAGCTCCCAGATCTCAGACCCCAGATCGTTCATTGTGTTGAATGGCAATTTGATGTAATCACAGAAAGTGTGTATGTACACCTAATGGTTATGAAAATGTATTTCTACATCATACATCAGAATATCCTCTGAAAAGCTGCACAAATAAAATCATTATTTTATCAACGCATGTTTTCCGATAGACTCGGATATCAAAATTCACTTGATACATGTTTTTTGCTTTCGGAAAAGAGAATCCCAACAATTGCTGAGTTTACAAATTAAAAAACGATTTCAATATTTCAATTGTTTAAGATTGAATTTATGCATATAGATTGTAAGCAGATTTCCCAGCCGGCTACAAGTTACTACCAGTGAGTCTAGTCTATTCCATTTAATATCAAGCGATATCTAATCATTTGTATATGCAAAACGTATACTTAATGTGTCTATATGGCTTTTGTTGGCATTGCTTGTTTATAAGACTTTGATTGCGCTTTATCTAACTGTTAAGTGATGTATATATATATCTATTGTGCATATCAAAAGGATAATGCCATTTGTGGTAATTACCTTTGAGCTTGGGAATTGCCAAATGAACTCCAATTGGGTCATCTGTCAGCTGTTGAATCGTTGCTAGTTTTGTGCTTGTTGCGCAGGTTGCAATTCCCATCATTATCCACAAACTATGCCCGTTTGCTCTCCTCAGTAATTACTTGCATTCGATACATGCATATGGCTGCACTTCTGTCTTCTGTCTTCATTCCTCATTTATAGCTTTTGTCCCTGCAGCGGGTAAAAGTAGCCCCTAAGACATATCAAATATGTATATATATGTGATATGCATATGTATAATATTGATTAGTAAGAACAGTACTCATTCGATATTCTCCTTCTGTGCAAATATTTGTCATATTACGTATACACAATATCCTTCATATTAACAGTTAAACAATTTTTAAATATTTATGCATGTTTTCGATTGGGTAACATTAAATTTACACCAGAAAATAGTTGACTTATTATGACTATATTTCCGGTTGCATTTTCTTTTCACAATTTCTGTCATTTGAAAAGAAAGAAAGTCAAAGTTAAGCATTTTCTTCTTTGACTTGTGATTATTTTGAGACTTGTTTTCATTATAGTATTGTAAGTCAGTCAGAAGTCTGCAAGGGCAATTCAACTTTAGCAATTCAAAAACAAAGTGTTGTTTTTAGCTTCGTTAAGATTTTAATTAAAATTCATCGGAACTTTGCACTTGTTCGCCGTTATTGTTGTCGTTGTTGCTGTTGTTGTTGCTGTTGTTGCAATTGTTGCGATTGCTGTTGGTGTGTGGCAATTTGCATTGCATTTGTTTGGTTTGTTTGCTGTGCAGAAGGGGGCCTCGTTATTCATACGCCACGTAATGCGATGCTCGTTTTGGCACGCATTTTGTTGCAGTTCTCGTTGCAGTTGCGCACCGTGTTACATCAACGTGCCGCAAGGTGAATGGCAAAAAGGGTGACACGTCAACGTTTTTGGTGGCAAAAAAAAAACAACAACAACAAAAAAATGGGGTGAAGCAATAACAGTGTTGTCGGTGACAGGCATGCCAAGGGGTTGCAACAATTGTTGTGACTTTCCTGAACGCTGAACGTTCAAGAAAAGGTCTGTGGGCTATTGCGAGTATCGTTTACTCAGCTCAATTGACATGTCATCTTGCCACACTCCTTGCCACTGATGACTAATCACTCATACACACTCTGACTATTCAATTTCAACGATTAACTAAACTAATTACCCAAAATACCAACTTAATCTGTTCGTTTTCTTGCTTCAAGTTGGTTCAATGTAAACTGTTAAAGAACTACCAAATCATTTATAAGACGGATAAGTGGGATTTGGGCTTACCTAGCACATATATAACTATATATGCACATATATCTGTATCACATTGAACTTGAGCGGTCATCGCTCGCACTTGTCTACCCAGCCTCTTTATAAGCTCCTCAGATGTGCCGTAGGTAAACTCACTTACATATGTAAGTGAGTTATACATATATATATATATGTATGTATATATATGCAGTTATTCATATTCATATCGTTATGTGCAGACACGCTTTATGGGAAAAACACAGCAAAAAAAAAACTTGGTTTGCCCAGATTCAGGTTTATTTTTTATAAATAAAATTTCAAGTTTTTTTTATTCTCGAAACAAGTAAATAATTCTTAAAATAAGTCAAAAGAAATAATGGTTTCCAGCATAAAAATATAGGTAAAATTTAAGCAATACTTTAGATAATACTTAAGCTGAGTAAAAAACGCTTAAGAACGAAATGAGATCAGAGTGAGCTGAATCTAAATTATTTCAGCTTAAATTAAGACGTTTCTAAAAGCTGAAGCACACTTAATGAGCAAAACAATGGCAAACAAATCGCACAAATAGTTTATATAATATTCAAATGGGAATGGCGAAATATAACTGTGAAGTGAAAAAGCTAAAATTGTTCAGCACAAATTAATTAAAATCGAAGCTAAAAATGCGCAGCTAAAAAAAAGTCTATCCAATAACTTCGCTGAAATTGTACTCAATAAAAATGTTAATTTAGGAAAAAACGTGACAAACATGAATAAATTATTATTATTATTAAACTTCAGGCAGGCGGCCCAGTTCTCAAGCCAGCTAGGCGTCATTCTCGTGCCACAACAATGTTCTGTCGACTATTTCTGACAGTGTAGCAAGTGCTATTGCCATTTACATATTGCCCAGCCCATTGACAAGCGGACAAAGTGAAAAAATGACTGACTGACTGACCAACTGATTGCAATGTAACGAGTTCCTCAGACTCTGCTCGTTCATTATATATACATACATGTATACATACATACATCATATATATATATATATATATAGATGTATATATGTATAGCTATGTATAGATGCATTTTGTATTGTTGTTGTTGCTGGGAGTAATGCGGGCCCCTAGTTAGTGATACGAATGCAGATAGAGGCGCAATACGTGGGGTAATCATTATCAGCGCCGCCTTTTCCATTTTCGACTTGCAATTCCAGTTGTAGTTGCAGTTGCACACACCAATGCAAATCTCTCTCTCTCTCTCTCCCTCTCTCTCTCTCTCTGCTCTCTCTCTCTCTCTCTGCTCTCTCTCTCTCTCTGCTCTCTCTCTCTGCTCTCTTTTATCATACTTGCATCCGCATTTGTAGCTTTATCTGTATCTGTATCTGTAGCTGTATCTGTAGCTGTATCTGTATCTGTATCTGCATCTGTGTATCTGACTGTGTGTGCTTGAGCATGTTTGTTACTTATACAGACACACACACACACACACACACACACACACACACACACCCACAGCTTGTATGTAGTCGACTTTTGTGGCTCTTTTCATGCATAATATTTCTGTTGCCTCGCATTTTGTTTCGTTTTTCGCATTGCTCGCCACACCTTCGTGCAGCGCCCCCTTCGCGTTCAACGTTTCCAACATTTAACATTGAAAACGTACGTTGACATAAATGCAATCAGCACGCGCCACTTACACACACACACACACACAGACACACACACACGCACTGCTGGAGGGGTAGGTGCAGTGGCGGAGCTTGCAGCGAAGTTGGGGATAGAATGATAAGAGAAGTAAGCAACTAGAATTCCTGTAATGCAAATTAACCAATTATCATCGTCATCAACAGAAAGTGAATAAACAATTTGTAAGTTTTGTATATTAAATATTCCCTGAATCGAAAAATATATAACAATAGTATCCACATTTATCGAAATAACAGCACTTTTAGACATGATCAAATAATTAAAGTAATCGGATATTGTTCAAATTTGTTTTACTTATTGCCAAATGCTGGGAGCATAATTATTCAGTTTAGTTAGGACAGCCTGGTAATTAATAAAGTCCTCATTTTTCGACCGATCTTTCTTATGGAAGCTATATAATATAGTTGTCCGATCCCTCCAAGTGCTAGGAGCATAACTGGTGAGTTTATTTATGATAGTTTGCGATTGGTTCAGATATCTAAGTAAATAACCTGTTTTTCATATAGGATCCTCGACCGCTAATTCCATTGGCAGCTATGTAATATAGTCATCCGATCCAGTGCGCTGAGACATATAAATATATATGTATATGCTTTATAGGGTCGAAGAGGGCTCTTTCTATGGCATATAAATATGATAACATTTAAATTAATAACGCCAACTAACTTAAGAATACAAATCTATGAAAGTTAATCAATGCAATATACTTTTAATAAAGCTCTGAAACTGATCTGATCGCAAATAGATAATGCGATCTTATTAAATATGGATTTATTGATATTTGAGTGGATTCTGTTGTTTGTTTTGAAAGCGGTTTCTTCAGTTCAAGCCGCATAACTGCACACATGCATGTATCTAGACTTTTCCCCTTGGGGGTACATATATAGACTCTATTCAAATATTACGGTAGCTGTCTGCATGCAACACATTCACTTCTCACTTGCTTTGTGGCGTGCTCACAATGCGAGTGGACACTTCAGACACTTCTTAATTAAAGGCAACAAATTATCTCAACTTCTTCACACAGAGAAAGAGAAAGAGATAGAGAGAGAGACATAGAGAGAAAGAGGGAGAGAGAGATATAGTAGCTGCAGCTACAGTTACGGAATACATTGAAATGAAACCAACTGCAAATTAAATGGGCCATTTGAGTGTCAGGGTCTCGGAAAGGATTGCCATCAAGTGCAGGTAAGGTTGATGCATGGAGCTAAGCTTAACTGAACTAAGTAGCCAATTAGAGGCATGCAACAGACCTCACGACTTATCTAATTATCAAAACATTAGCGACAACTGTTGAGAAACATGGCACGCTTTCATCTATTTGATGGACAAGGAAGCTCATTTGAAAATGATAAAAATATGAAAAAGATGATTAGGAACACATACAGATATATGATATGTATATGACTATATTTTAATTAATACTTTTAGCAATAATGCCCTAAATTTGATTACAGTTTATCGGCTAGATTAATTCTGATTAATTTAATCACTTTTTAATTTTTTTCTCAAACAGCAATTTAACTGTTCAAAATTATATATATATTTTATGGAGTCAGAGCAGCCAAATCCTCCTTGGATTTTTGCACTGAATACCTCCTTTCAGATAACGCTGATTGAACCCTTAATATTATAGCTGTTTATCAATCAACTTGACTCGGGATTGATTCCACAAATTGAGTACTCAAAAACGAAATAAAAGGACTTATTCCACGTAATCAAATGCTTATGATTATTATTATTATTATTATGGGGGGCGCGACTTACTCGATCTATTGTGCCCCTTCTGAGCCTATAGTTCTTCCATCAGCCCCAGTTCCCGCACGAATGTGACGATCTTTGTTGGGTTGAGGTCTTCTAGGATGTGCATCGAGGATTCCTCCTCTCTTTCTCTTTCACAAGACAGATCGCTACTATATATACCTAGTTTAGTTAGGTGACTTCTTAGTTTACAGTGTCCTGCCAGTAGACCGGTATCCGTAGTATCCTAAGGCTGTTCTTTCCCAAATTTATAGCTTGCTTAAATCGTCTAAGATTATAGCCACATAGGAGACATCTGGCCTCTCGGTGTCCTGCTGCCTCTGACCAGCTCTGTTGTCGCCTCTGTCTCTCCCCATTTCTAAGTTCCATTCGTATAGTATGTCTCCCTGTGCCACAATACGGTTCTGGTCCTGTTAGGGGCCTCTCTGCCCCCATTCTTGCTGCAAGTGCTTACTAAATTAATAAAGCAAAAAGGGGGTTTTGGTATGAATATGTTTTCCACAAATATGATCGAAATGTAATACAAGTTAACATGGTTTAACGAAATTGAATGATTTACAAGTTGAATGCAGAGGAAACGAACCAAAGCTGACATTAATGGTTGGTCCTAATGGGATCTAAACTTGCTAGTCTCAATGGAATTTGCCAATATTGTGCAGACATACTTACATATTCATCCAGTCTAGATGGGTAATGGACACGTAGTCTCAGTGCGCAGTGCACACACACACACACACACACTCAGACACACACACACACTCAGACACACACACACACACACACACTCAGACAGTTTGTGGATGGTGTAGTGCACCATTGAAGGCGCTCAAGTGCCATAGTAATAACAACCCGTAGAAGCAACGTTTTGCTTTGCTTTGGTTTTTATTTATTCCTCAGCTGCTGGTGTTGCAACGAGTGCGACTGCAACAAGCGTGTGGAAGGGGGGGGAAGGATGGCGTGTCTGCTATTTTCTCAACTGTTTGCATGCATAAATCAATCAAACAGAGTGTTTGCGCATATATAAAAAGCGAGCAAAAATCTAACTAGACCCGATATAGGGGTAGACACAACCACAACAACAACAACAACACACACCCAATGCAACACACAATGCAACACCCAATGCAACACACACTGCAACACATATATCCAGCTATAGATATGCATGTAGATATATGCTCACAAATATAAATATGTCTCCCATATTCTGCAGCAAGTACTTTGTTGTATGCCTCAAAAAAAAAAAGAAAAAGAATGCTCGACTACTTGATACCCATTACAAAAAGGCTCTCTTAAACATTATTAATAATATATATTATAATCATAAATAGTAGGCTTCTAATATGCAGGGATTGTCATAATTCCACACAGACACGTTGGATTAGTTGCCCAAAAACCTTGGACAATTTTCCACTATTCGATTATAATATAAGAATTGCAATTCGGCATTGTCCTTTTGCAAAAAGTCCTTGTGTATAGTTAATATGCCCTGTCACAATTTGACTAAGCGTTGAAGTGTTAAACTCCTCGCACACCGGGGACACAGCGCACAGTGTGGCAAATGTATTGTTGACATTTTACTACACTATTATTAACAAGTAAAATAGCAGAACAAAATGACAGAATGCTCATCGGTATATATATATATATATGGATGTAGTATGTGATTAATCAATCAGCCAATTTAAGTGCTTAATTTATGAATACATTTTTAGTTATAATATCGATGTGTTATATTGCAAGCTATAAAGGTTTGTCAAGCCATGAATATAGATTTTCCATGTTTATATATATTATATATGCAAAATGAATTGAAACCCAGAAATCATAGCCCAAATCATCGCTTGATTTCAATGTTTTTCCGATCAAATTTTCTACAATTGAATTCAAATTCAATCTTTGTCCAAGCAAACTTGACACCCATAAAATGAATCAATCTAAAAATGACAAAGTGCGAAACAAATTAGTTAAATGCAACACTTTTGAACATTTTCGACGTTTTTTCCCCTTTTGTTTCCACTGTTTTGGGCCATAAAGTGATTTAGCCATATAGATAAGGTTTTTGGAATTTTGTTGCATTCGTTGCGCCAGTGTGCAATGCCGTTAACGACAATTTCAAACAAAATGCTGTCTAGTTTTGATGACGCTTGTTAAACACGAGGAACAACAATGTGTTTGAGCAGCAATAAACTTACAGCGAAATTATTAATACACTGTCGTGGCACTAAAAAATATGCATATGTATATATATATATATATATTCTGTATACATTGCAAACCTTTGCAGTTCAGTTTCAGTTCCATATACCATTATAGTGGCTGCTTTAGTTAGCACACATATCATATCATAAAGAGCGATATGAGAGTAGACTATGCAACATTTCGATCTGATCTGCTCCAGCTGAATTGAGCTGCAACACTTTGGTGTCCAGCGAGTATTCTCAACTCTTCATTCTAGTTATGTAGATCATAAAGCGTGCCAAGTCCAAGTGCCACATTCGATATTCATGGTAGAAGCAAGAATTTAATTATATCTGCTTTGGTTAAGATTGTTGGAAAGTTAAGATTGTTGGAGCCACCTACTGCAATGGACGTGATCGGGGTTCGAGGTCTCATATCATTATATCTTATAAGGCTCTGCCTGTCGGCAAACTGAGTTCAACGAGGAGCCAGAAGACATTCTGTACTTGGATATTCAAGGGGTTGATTCGCATCAGCACTTCAAGTGCCTTTGCCGAAGTGGACACAAACGAAGGTCGGTTGTTGCGTCATTTTCAGCAGCTTTCGTCATCGGTTGCACCCCTGCGATGAAGGTCAAATGGTGACAGAGAAAGAGAGAGAGACAGCAAGAGAGAGACAGAGAGAGAAAGAGAGAGAGAGAGAGAGAGAGAGAGAGAGAGCATCATATGCAATGCATTTGAAGAGCGTTGATTGCCTTTTTCACCAGCTCTTCCTCTGCATTCCGAGATGATTCAGAGAAACCACTGCGCAATAGAAAATGTATAAGAGATCTTAATTTTAATGAGAATTCAACTTAAATTTGTACGCTATACAAATCGACACAAATATCGATAAATTTGTGAAGCATTTCGCAATATTTCAATCAAATAAAATATTTAAATGTGTCATAAACCGAATCCATATCTCAGATTGCACTTAGGAAATACATCAAAACGATGATTATTTTGAGTATTGTTAATCAATCTTTTCACTTTCACCATTCTGTAACCTGCTACCCTACAAGAATTCGCTGTACAACGGGTATATCAGCCACGCCATCAAATAAAACACATCTATTTATGCTGCATATGTTTGTCAATTTTGTAGGGGGGTTTTGAGCTTGTCTAGCAAATTCCGCGAGTTCCATTTTAAGAAATTGAATTTTCAACTAATGCATAAATTTTTATTTGAGTTTTGTATTTATTATTATTTTTTTACAAGTTACCAAAGTGTATGAAAACTTCGGTTTGCCAAAGATATGCCAGTCTCTTGCTTTTAATTGACACTTTAAGTTCAAAGTTCACAGCACATTCAACAGGAAACTAAGGAGACAGAGAGAGAGGGAGAGAGCGAGAGAGAGAGAGAAGAGAGCTGAATGCGACATGGTGCTTGACAACTCTACAAAGTGGTCAAAGGAGCAACAACGGAAATTACAAAATTTAATACAACTAAAAATCAAATTAGGAAGCCTAATTGCTTTGCGAATGCGGCAACAAAGATATTCATGAAATTCATGTGATTTTGATTAAACTATATGACAATTGTACTTAAGGAATAATTGCGACCCCATAAAGTATATATATTCTTGATCAGGGTCAGCAACCGAGTCGCTATAGCCATGTCCATTTGTCCGTCTGTCTGAACACGCCGATCTCAGAGACTATAAGAGCTAGAGACTTCAAATTCGGAATATAGATTCTCGTATACCCGGCGCAGATCAAGTTTGTTTTCTCTTATCGATAACTGACTCCGTTACCCGATTATCGATACATTTAAATTTCCGATGGCAATAAATGCTACAATTTTAAAGGCAGAATCTTCTAGTAAATACATAATATGCATCTGCATATTATTGATCAACTGCCCAAATTTCATCAAGATCGTATAAGAAACATCCAAGTTAGAGTCGAAAATATATTCCCATATTGAACTCATTTCTGAGTGTGAGAAAGAGATGGCATGCTAATCGACGCGAGCGTCAATTTGTTGTTGTGTGTATGTGTGTGAGAGCCCCGTTATTCCGTTACGATTGCGTGTACGTATGTATGTGTGTATGTGTGTATGTGTGTATGTATGTATGTATATGCACGTGTTTGTAGCCAGCCAGAGTGCACTTGCAGAGCTGCTCACATTTTGGTGCAAAACTGTTAAAGGGAAATTTTTCGAATAAAACTAGAATATATTTAACAACTGGATGCAGGGTATATCGTAGTCGAGCTGACTCGACCACAGCGCTCTTACTTGTTTCTTTTCTAATTGCAGCTTTTCTTATTTGCTTTTCGATGCTATGCAATATTTACACACACACACACACAACACACATTTTGTGTTTATCGCAGACACTGTCTGCACACACACACACACAGAGTCACATGTATGTATGTATGTGCTATATAAATGCAAACACTTATCAGCGCCGTTCAGAGATACGCACGAGCGGGGCTCGAGCCGCATGTGGCAGCGACCTAATCAACAGTCAAGCGACATAGGCATAATCAGCAAACAAGAAGAGCTGCATGCTGAAGCTGTGTCTGCTGCTGTTGTTGTTGTTGTTGTTGTTGTGGTTGTGGTTGTGGTTGCCGCTGCTGCTGATAAGGCTGCAAGTGAAAAGCAAGCAATTCAGCTGCACAAGTGGCAAGTGGCTTTGAAATTGCAACTGGCATTTTAAGGGATATGGCAAGTAGTGTTTTCCCAGTTTCATGGTCAGTTGCTCTAATTGTTGTTGTTGCCGGTGGCTGCAATCAGTCGCTTTACATGTGAAGGACCAGAAACTCTTGCTGGATAAAGTTTTATAACAACTTTTGCCACAGCAAACCGGCAACTAATTGCAATTTAGCACGTTCTACCAGTTTGACATGAGTCTTCTTCATTAGCATCACACACACACACACACACATGCATATGCACACACACACACACACATGCATATGCACACACACTTGTCTGTTGTTGCTCATAAAGTGACACAACAAATTGACTTTGCAACAAATGGCATTCAAGTTTCCAACTTTGTGGCACGTTCACAAATTTGTATCGTTTAAATTGTTAAATGTTGTCGTCAGCTGCTTTTGTATCTGCTAAATACATCAATCTTCTTTCATTTTATCACTAAACATATTTAATTTACCATTTTCTCGTTTAAGTTTTTGGATTAGAATCAAGTTTTCCGATTCAAATGCACAATCATTCACCCAAATAGCGCAAACTAATATTATTTGTCTCGAAAAACCCATATCGGAACTTAAATATCGTTGTGGAACATCATAAAGATCGATGTGACTCGCTGTCATGCTGGTTAGCGAGAAGATATATTCCAAATTTCAAGTCTTTGCTGATCCTGATCAGGAATATATTCACGTTGTGGGTCCGGTGCAAGTTTACGCATTTTTAATCAGAGAATTTCTCGACTGGAACCTTAAAGACCGACATACTAATTACGTAATCGAGGAATACCGGAATTTTGATACTGTTTGTACCCGAATCGGAATCGGAGCCAAATTCTTTGGGATATTTTCTTGCTAGAATATGCATGTCTCTGGATTTAGTCCCAGTCTTTCTTTCTTTTCTCATCAACAAACGGCATCAACAAATTTAGCTTTTGGAAGGGGCATCGTACCCAAGTATGTATATATTGTATATAGACACAGATTATATTGGCAATTCTATTGTTGGGGTATTCCGCTGTAAAATGTTTTTCATGATTATAGATTGAGATTGCGCGTGCTCATTTATATATGTAAACAAATACATAATAAAGTAAATAAAAAACCCAGCGATTGTATCTATGAAAGCTGTATTATATAGTAGTCTGATGTTCATAGCGTACATCCGATTATTCCAATGATATAGTTGTCTGATTGCAATGATTTTCGCTCTAAATGCTAGAAGCATGCAAATATGCGTATATTGGATAAGATCGGTTTACATATCTTGATAATTGATAACGTTTTTAAAACAAAAACTCATCTTTCGACAGATTGTTTCTGGTACATCATATTATATAGTAGTCCGATCTCGATGAGTTTTAGTCTAAACTTGGGGGATGCAAAATAATACTGATGTTGAAAAGGTTTGATTTGCATATCTTCTTAAACCAAGAAGTTATGAAGCAAAGATAAGTTTTTGGACCGATTGTTGCGACGGAAGCTATATGTTATATAGTGTAGCGAACCAACTACCGTCAAATTAAACAATGACAGTTGACAGATGGCAGTTGACAGTTGACAGATGGCAGTTGACAGAGATGCAGAATCAAATGACAAAGACCGAAACGTAAATAGACAAAAAATGGACAACGAGTGCAGTGCTGCAACTGCAAACTGTTAATCGTATCGAGTCTCAACAATTTAAATAACTGACTAACTTATAGTGAGTAGTCTCTCAATAAACTATTCGCATTTAGCGAAGAAATCTTCAACAGAAACAGAAATAGAAATAATGATTACAACAGCAATAGGTCATTTGGCATTGACAACTATTTTATTAAATTGACAATTGAACTGCAGTGTTTATTCATGTAACGTTGCATGAAAAGACAGACAGACAGACACAGACAGACAGACAGACACATATGTACGTATGTATGTACGTATGCCTCTTCAATGTGTCTGCTGTCAGCTAAGAGTGCAATGCGCATACGTCACTTTGTACGTTTTATTTGCTGCACTTCACACACACGCACACACACACACACACACATACATGTACAAATATACTTATAAATGGGGCAACTTTATAAAACAATACTTACTTACTGCTCTTCACACAAACACACACACACACACATTCAAAAATCAGTTTTCAATATTTTCGCGATTTTCGTTTGCTGATTTTTGTTTGCTTTTTGACAAACTGACCGATTGTTGTTGTTGTTGTTGTTTGCAGCAGAAATACAAATGAAGAGCGCGCTCCCAATCACAGCATCAGCTGCAGCAGCAGTAAACAAGAAATAAATAAAGAGCAGGAGAGAGACGGACTCACACACCCTCATCAGCGCAATAGCAATAGCAAACATGCAAAGTCAACGGAAAACAAACACAGAATGCATGCAAGCTCTCTCTCTCCCTCTCTCCTTCTCTCTGTCTCTCTCTCTCTCTCTCTCTTGCGTTCTCGCTCTCTTTAAGCGTTGCTCTTCACTAATGTGAGTGTTTGTGTATCTGTGTGTTAATTGCAATGCGTCAGCTTTGATTATAACCACGAGACAACTTTGAGTCGCTTGTGCCAAGTTGTCGAATTATGCTTTCTGTTCCGTTATTGTTATTGTTTACATCAGCCTTCAAAAAACAAGTTGGCCTTATGCTCAACGTAAGAACTGAAAACTTCATTTGCGCTATTTTCTTCCGGCCATCCTCTCGCTTGGCGCTGCTAGCATGCTTGACAGACTACATACAGCATATACATATACATACATACATCAATTCATATCTACAAAGGCACACACACACAAACACGCGCACACACACACACACTGTTCGCTCTCTTTACTCGAAGAGCGAGCGACATTCGCTTTAATACAAACAAATGCAGTCATGTGAATGCATTTATGACCTACAATAATAATGAGGCAAGCAATGCGTGTAAGCGAGATGGCAATAGACCAGGCGTGAGACACCCACACTGATAAAAACAAAGACAAACAAAATATGAGAGAGACTCTCTGTTGAAGACATGTGTTGTTGTTGTGGTGCTTTTTGAGTAAGCTTCTTCATATGTCTTGTTTTTTATGTGCGCTTTAAAAAAAATCACGCGACAACAAAATGTACGGGTTGAGCTACTTGTTTACGGTCCAACTTAACAAAAGTGGGGGTGTTCAAGCGCAAAAAAAAATATATATATATAAATATATATATGTATATGTGTGTCAGGGTGTGCGAATGCAAGCGAAAGAGCGGGCGTCCGCTCGCTTCCTCTCTCTCGCTGAGCTGAGTTCAGCTGAGGTGGACAAAACAAAACACGACAAAGCTGCTCACTTCCAACTGTATTGGTATGCAAAACTTGTTTTTGTCTACGCACGCACGCACGCACTCTCTCTCTCGCTCTCTCTCATACTCTCTCTTCCCCTGTTGTCTATCTCTGCACAAAGCTCACGTGTCAATTTCTCGGGCATTTGGAAAACTATCAGCCGGTTTTTTTCCTGACTACCTCCGCAATCGTTTGCTGCTCTTTTTCTTGTGCCTCTGGCTCTCTTTATCACGCTCTCACTCTCTCTATATAGCTTTTCGTATCTCTTTTGTGTGTGTGGGGCTGACGTGTTTACTGGTTTGGGTTTTGGTTATTTTTTTTTTGTCTTTGCTTTGCTTTGTTTTCTGCTTTGTTTTTGCGCGACGTGCACGTTGCTTTGTTATTGTTGTCGCTGATGTCAGATACACATACATAAATACACACACACACACACATAGACACGCACTCAGGAATAGGCATTTAGGCACACAAGCACATACTACGTAGACATGTGCGATGTATGTACGTATGTACGTAGATGTTTGTATGTTTGTGTGTATGTAAGATGGTGATATGATGGAACAGGTAAAAACAAATGTGCAATGCATGAAATGAAATTGCAAAAGTGAACGATATAAATAAATACAACAATAAATACAAATTTGTATGATTAACAAAATAAAACCCTGAAATAGAGATGAACAATGTAACCATTCGTAAAGTGGGGTTGCCCAACTGTTGACCAATTTTGTAGCCACAGCCCGCAAAATGTATAGTGTAAATCGAAAACAGGGTATCATTGCCGCGACATACAGAATTCCTTGTTTCTCGATGGACACACATAGACGCACACACACAAAGATGGGTTTTAACGGGATCATGTCATAAACAATTTCGCATGTCGAGACAATGATACCCCTTTTATGATTTCCACTAAACAATGCCGTTAGAAAACAGATTTTTTGTAGATTTAAAAAATATACTGGATTAGATTTGTTTGTTTTGATTAGTTTTGTGACTGTCGACTAGCACCAAAGGTACATCCAAAGCCAACGTTGAGGTCCAAGTGCCGAAGTAGAAGTGGTCAATCGACTCCCGTCGAGGTAATCCCTCTGCCGGAAATAGAATTAACTGCTTCGCCCACGCCCACCGAGGTTGCCGAGGACGATAAGAGTTATTACATAAAACCTTTCGATGCAATCAAAGAGCTAAATTGGGCAGCAGCAGCTCGAGCACTGCCACTGGCTCTGGACTCAATGGCGGCTCGGCAGCTTTGAATCAAGTGCCCGCCATGGGCACACCGTGCAACATTGGCAACACATGCTAGCTGAATTGTGCCCCGCACATCTTGCACAATCTGCATCATCTCAGCCACGACTTGAGTGTGGTGCAGCAGACGCCAAATCCGCATCGTTGGAATGCAATGTGAGCGGAGCAGCAACGATTCGGCCACAAAAGCACCGACAGCGTCACAAATGGCGGCAACAACTGGCAGCAACACCAGCGGAAGCAGCAGCAAGAAGTCAACCAATTCATCTCATCAAGTGGTCAGCGAAATGTTAAACAATTGAATGGCATTGGCAAACTGAGCATGAATACATGCCACATGCGGCCGTGTTGCAGCACTAAGCACTATAGTAATACCAGTATTTTCTGCTTAGTGGCTGCAACCAGCAGCAATAATTGCAGTGAGGAATCCCTGCAGAATGGCAATCTTAGCTGTGGCAGCTCGGCCAGCAGTAATTGTGCACCATATCCGATGGGACCAAGGCCAACTATGCTGGTCCACGTGGTATATATGCGATGATGACAAGGTCAAGGCGATGCCACAACGCAATCTCGAGGAGCTGCTGTCGCCCAATGCAACATCAGCAGCAAGGCAACCACAGAACTCTTGGTTGAATGATAATCTGGCAAGTGTCTTGCACAACATGTGAAAGGATTTTGCTTTTGCTTCTACAGATTGCTGTCTTTGCTGTTATCGTGTGACGTAATTCGAAATGCAAAAAAATCATATTTGGTAAATAAAAATCCAACAACAACAACAACAACAACAAGAAGAAGAACAACAAACAAAAATATAGATTATGCTGTGTCGGGCTTGTCAAATTCTAGGAATCATAATACACATAAATAAAACTGTCATTAATAATGGAAAAAAATTGAAAAGAATATTTTCAATGGGAATATTCGTTTCCTGCATGCGAATATAATTAAAGTGTTGACATTGAAAAAATATATGTCTGTATGTATGTTTGTATGTATGTACATAGTTATGTATGCGCGTATGTACTTATGTCACTTTGAAATTGACATTTCGCATTATTCATTTGTTATATGTACATATATACATACACATACATCACAGACGCATTGAAAATTGTGTGTGTTTTTCGACTTAATTTAAACTAAAATAAATCTTTATATATATATATATACATATGTGTATATATAGAGAAAGAGAGAGAGACAGAGATTCTTTGAACATAATAACAACATTTAGTTTCTGAACCGGTTCGAATGATCATCTTGCGTTTTGTTCAAAAGCGAACCACAATTTTACGAATCCAATTCAAAGTGCTTTTCATCAAAATATTATTTCGCTTCTAAGAACTATATTGTTTACTAACTATAACTATATACTTTGTTCTATACAAGAACTTTATATTTGTTTAAGTTGAATAAAATGCGCCAATTCGTTGGCTGAAAGACGTTTCTTGTTATTATTCTTCTGGAAAAATGTGGCAAACTAATACTGAAGATATGTAAACATTAGAAATTGGCCTGGCTATCAAATTTACAAACAACACAGATTAAAGTCCGTAAATTTAATATTTTTATTAAGTTATTATTTAAAATTGATCATTATAATAGCAGTTGAATAAAAGAGAAGTTTTCGCAGTTTCCTCAGCTTTCTAAAAACTGGAGTTTATTGCTGATTATTTTTTACGACGTTTAGTATTTGGAAAATAATAGTATATATGTATATATATAATAAATTAATATTTTAAAACATTCCCAGATGAGAAATCAAACATTTTATATTTTGCAGCATTGAATTTTTCTTCATATGGAAAATGTTGAAGAAGTCTCGATTTTATCAACATAAAATGAGTCATATTTTTATGAAATGCTTTGAGAAGCGACACTACTATTATTTTGTATGTATGTATGTGTGTACAGTGTAATAGGTATAAGTAGATAACTTAGAGAGATAGATAGAGAGAGAGAGAGAGAGAGAGGGAGAGAGAAAGAGCGAGAGACGGAGAGAGAAAGAGCGAGAATTGACGATGAATAATGAGTTTTATAGTGTCTTGTGAAATCGACATGCTTTGATACAGATACGAATTACAGTTAACAGTCTAACTTACGTAACTGCAAACGGGTAAACGGGTAAACGGGCAAACGGGCAAACCGGCAATCGGGCAAACGGGCTGTTGCGTCTTTACAGGCAGCTGTGCAGGTGGGCAGGCGAGAATCTAACGTCGCTCACGTCATGTTGTCGAATAGATTAGTCACTTGACACCCCGGGCACAGTGACAGTCACCGTCACCGTCACAGTCACAGACTAAGTGGCATTTGTGCTGTGCTGCTAAAGTGTGCAGCGACTGTTGTTGTTATACTGGTTAACTAGCGCACTGCTGATAAGCCGGCAGCTGAGTAATTTTACCCCATGCCCACCACCACCCCCCCCCCACTCACACCACACCCTACCAAGTAGAACCGTTAGCAGCTGAAGTTTGCTCGGATTAGGATTGAGCCGAAGGTCGCTGCTTAAAATGGCGCCCAGCGTCAGACAAAAATGCATCCACTGTTAAACTGTATTGAGCCAACGGCATTTAAAGGTCGTACAATGACTTTATGCAGCAATAACAGCAACAACAACAACAACAACAACAACGGCACGCAGCAAGGCAACCAGCACCTGCCTGGAAGCTCTTGCTCAAAAGCGCCTGCTGCTTACTCTCTCACGCTCTCTTAATCTCTTTCGCTCTCTCTCTCTGTCTCTGTCTGTCACTGTGTCTCTTCATATGAGCTTTGCAGTAGGCAGTTGCATAAAGAGAGCAGAAATGCTCTCGTGCATATGTTGTATTTTAGCAGTTGGCTTTATCATGTTCCAGCCAAAGTTCATGTTAGCAGACCAGCAGTTAAATGCATACACACAATGATTTGGGATTTTTCTATCTAGATCAAAATTTGATACAATCTAATATCTACATATAAATGTATAAATGTATTACGCGATTTACAAAATAGAAGATTACTTATCCTTATAGATAGAAAGTCCACCTGATCGCATCTTAACTTTGGTAAATGGAACCAATTTATATATATGATATTGTTGTACGATGTTGTTCAGATAAAAACTTATATTGCTTTTGCTTTAACTGGACTAAACATCAATCTACAAGTCATAAAAACTGTTTTAAAAAATACAATTCAAAATTAAAGATTAAAAATTAAATATATAAATGAAAACTGAATAAATTACAAATTTGACATGCAAATTAAAATAAAATAAGGGATTTAACAAATCTTGGATATAGTCCAATATTTATTGCAAGAATTGGGAAACGCAGCAGAAAACCGAAGCAAACCAAAAATTGTTGAACGTTAGCATTTGCAGAGATGAATAGAGATATGTACATATATAGATAGATATATACTTTATGGGGTCAAAATGAAAATAACCTCTGTAAGGGGGTCTGTGAAGAGAATAAATTGGCAACATATTGTTCACTCATCTCTGTGTTCCCATTTCTACTACACATTAAAATCGAATTAGTTTGTTCTTCTTTTGTTTTTAGCCAAGTGGAGCTTTTAATATGATTATAATAGCCAAGCCACGTCCCACTTTATATATATATATATATGTATATATATATATAGTTATATCTTATCTATATGGCACATGCATAGGTGAATTATGTGTAGTTAATCGCTGCTTCTTGTTGAGGATCATGATAAGTCATCCTTCAATGATATACGCTTGTTTGTGCGTGTGGCGCCATCTGTTGGCGTCATGCACTTTCGCTTAAGATTTTCACGCCCCCCAAATGTCGCCCACTAACTTCAAAGAGCAACAACAACATCAATAATAATAATACAAATGAAAAGTGTTTGTTCAACAATTGCTTTGTTTTTATTATGTTGTTTGTTTGTCTTCATTTTTTATTATTTATTTAATTATTTGCTATTTTTAGCTTGCGCCGCGTGTATGTTGTTAATTGTTTTACACAAATTTATTGGGGTTAAGGCCTGCTTGACTTGCCATCGTTGTTGTTGTTATTATTATTATTATTTTTGGGATTTTTTTGTTGTTTTTTTTTTGCATTTTTATTTGTATTTGTTCAACGTGCAGATATTATTCAGACGTTGTATTTGTATTTAATATTGTTGGCGCTTTATTTTGAAAACGTGCGAAATGCAAAGCGATTTCTCTTTTGCTCAAACTTCCCTTGTTTTTGTTTTCATTTTCAATTTTGGCCTTTATATGTATTTACGCATTTGCACTCCTTCCCCACACGGCAGAGTAAAGGGTATGCTGATTACAGGTGCCACACTATCATTGAAGGAACAATTACACGAAACAAGAGACATTCAAGTGCAGTTTATGCTAGAAATTAAATCACAAAAAAGCATAAACTAAGTTTTAATGCTACAGTTAAATTAGGTTTATTAAATTAAAATTAAAAAAATAAAAAATCATTTACTGTTTGCCATTCATTGTCACAATTAAAAAGTAAACTCAGTTTTAAGCTGTTGGAACAGGGTATTTCGCAGTCTGACAGCTCTTGCTTTTGCCACTTGTTTTTGTTGTTGTTGTTGTTGTCACAACTTTTGCATAAAGTGACATTTTCGTGTGGGTGTTAAGCGAAATCGAAAAAAATATATACACTACGTCAAGAAAGTGTTTTGACAAAGGAAAAATTCATTCAAAATATTCCCATTTCTTTAGCCAAGCAAAGTACACATTTTCCGATTGATATATATCATAATATTTTTCCATTATTCTCCCTGGTTGATGGAAATAGTCAATAAAATGTAAACAATTTTCAAAATTATAAATTGTCAAGAGAGTCCAGAAAGTGTTTTGATTTTAATGATTTTGCAAATAATTTTTAAGTAGATGCCGTTAGAAATGAACTTTTACATTTATTTATATGTACGTATGTAAATTATATGTATGTATGTAAATATACAATAATTATGTACAAGAATTAACATCTGAACAGATGCCTGGCAAATCGGAATTTATTCATTAATATATAAATGTTCATAGACATTTACAGTTGTACATTTTTGTACATTACATGGCTGTATGTGGCACAATAAAGTTGTTCGATCTGTGTTCGATTCCCGTCAGGCAATGCTCCAAAAACCTCAATTGTTTGGCTCAAATCGGTCAGCGTTTCTCAGCGAACTTTTTCCTATAAATAGATTGATGTACATACATTTGTATATTTATACGTATGTATGTATGTATGTACGTCCTTATGTATGTACGTATGTGTGCAAGTGTCAGCTAAAATTTGTGATTTTGTTTTTCTGACTGCAAACAAGAATAAAGAAAAATGTGTTTTGTTTTTGCGTTCATCGCTGTTTGTTTGTTGACTTGTCATCGGCGACGTCGACGTCGACGCAGGCGTCGACAGTGCGCCAACGTTTTTAGATATGGCTATAGAATTGTCAAGGTCATGCGAAAATTTTGCCAAGAAAGAAGATGAAGCAGCAGCAACAGCAGCAGCCACACGTAAAAACAAATACATAAGCTTTTTTTTAAGTACATACATACATACATCGGTTTGTATGTATGTGCGAAAGTTAAGTAACAACAAAACAACAATAGCCAATGCAGCGGATAGAAGATGGCGAGCGAGAGAGATAGACAGAGAGTTGGGTTGAGCGACCCGCCTAGCAACACGTGGTCAGCCACGCCTCTTGCCCACACCCTTTGAATTGGCCCCACCACACAACGCCTCACCCCCTAACCAACTGCATTTACGGCACAGAATGCAGACAGTTTGTATCTATTTATAGACGCGGCAACGTCGACATCTACATATGTATGTATTAGTGTGTGTCTTTCTATATAAATTGCATTGCATTGCTTTGTGCCTTACGCCCACTCGCCGTTTCGCTTACGCTCCCTCTCAATCACCCAATCTTCCACATGCACGCACGCACACACACATACATACATACATATATGTATATAAATACAAACATAACAACGAAAAGTGCAAACAATGCAAAAGCAAAAGCAAAAACAAGTTTTGATTGCTTCGATTATGGCATCCCCTTTGTTTCTTTGTTTGTTTGCTGCAGCAACGCGAATCAGAAGACTCCAAAGATAAGAACGACAACAACAAATTGGCAAACGTGCGACTTGGCGCATTTAATTTCAGTTGGTAATGCACACATACACATGCATAGACATAATCTGCCAACAAATAATGAAGAAACAGCTAATCAAAACAAATGCGGCTTAGCCTTAGCGCTCTGAGAAATACACTGAAAGCTTTTATTTTGCAAAGCTTTAATGACAGTTACTTTTAGTGTTCGTGTGTACAATGTGCAGGCTGATTGCTTGCATTACATGCGATAAACGGTATTCTGTCAATAGGCTTAAAAAAACCTGCTAAACCGTTGCTTCCTCTTCTTCTTTGGAATAAAACAAAAAAAAAAACGTTGAAAACGGTACAGTAAAAATTACACCCGCAATTATCCGTTACAAATGTTTTTTTTTTAATTCGATGCCACATTAGCTGCAAATTAATTTAAATAATTGTAAGATAAATATGTATTTATATGCATGTATGTATGTCTGTATATAAATATGTATGTGTGTGTGCAAATAGTTTCACATGTGTTACGTCAGAATGCAGCAAAACAATTCTGAATATCAATATCGACATCAATATAAAAATGCGAAAGTTTATTTGCAATTCAGAACCACTGTTATGCCGAGACATGTATGTGTGTGTATTTGTGTGCATACGTAATTTCGTATTATAACGGTAATCCCACTGACCGCCCCCTTCCAACAACAAAAAAAACCAGTTGAATCCAAATTATCGAAATGCATTCTAAATGCGCTAAGCAGAAACACAAACATTTTGATCATGTGATCAATAGAAACAGCCCGAGAGAGAGAGAGAAAGAGCGGGAGTGAGAAAATGTAGATGACATAAATAATAATTGCTTAATGCATAAACTTAGCAACAATAACATATGTAAGAACGAACACACACACACACACACACACATACATTAATACATTTAAAGATTATTGAAGGCAAACAACCGCAGCTGACGCGGTGCCTGCGTCGACGTTAACGTTAACGTCGACGTCAGTAGTTCATACTTGAGATGACCTTGAAAAGTTTAGTAACATTTCGAATTCAATATTGTGTGCCTTGCCTTGTGCCATTGTGTCTCCTTATGCTGGCTGGCGCACTTCTCTCATTGCTTTGTTGCTTTCACTGTTTTCATTTGTTTTTGGCACCTGATTGGGCGCCGCTGACGCCGCAGCTGACTGCGTTTACGTACCTGTTTGCAGCGACGCTCAGCTGACGCAAATAATATACACATAAGCCAAATAGTAAACGCACACATGCAAACCAATATAATCTCTGAGAGAGCCGCAACGGGTATGTGTATTTCTAGGTTATGGTCAAGGCGACTGCGACGTACATTTGAAGGCTATCCACACACACAAACACACAACACACACACACACATATTAACCTACACACGTATGTTTGTATGTATGTATGTATGTATTCCGACTCACAATAAACCTAATTGAGTTTCGCGGGTCGACGAAATTTCTGTGATAATTTTGTTGCTGCTTTCTTTTGCTGTCTTCATTTGTTTACGCATTGACGACTGCCATGTGACGCGACGCGAGGCAACGCGTCGCTCCGCACGACAAAAGCGGACCGCGAAAGAGTTTCAAATAAACAACCCAAACACCAAAAACCAACAACTAAAATACTTATGGATTGTATGTAGAAAATGCGCAGCTTGCCTAATGCGGCTGATTAGACAGCGATAAAGGTGTGTTGAACTCTGAAAGCACTTAACATGCCATATGCACATACATATATATGTTGTTATATACAATTTATGTGCAAATACACATAAGTAAATATAAGCATGTGCAATTATTTACAATTAAACTCACTCAACTGCATGCTGCAAGTAATAGAATATTTGCCTTTCCTTCTCTTTAGCACTTATAGCACTTATATATATATATGTATATATATACTTCATATATTTATATACCATTTACAAATTTGTATAACGTTTGTGTATTTTTTTGAAAAGTTTAAGGTTTGGCGGTTAAGGTTTTGGCAACTTTAACATGAAGTTGGCTGCGCGCAAATTGGCGCTCATTTGCAGTCTATCGATATGTATCGATTGCACGCCTATCCACATCAATATGTGAAAATTTTTGGTTTTGGAAGTGCTTGGGCATGGAAATGGTAATTCATTAAATTATTTTTGTAATAATTACAATCTTTCAGTAGTTGTCAAAACAAATATTTGATAAAAACAATCGTTTGAGAACTTAAAAAAAATTCGCCGTTATTCGACATGGTGTATCGATACATCGCTATCATTCGCCAAAGAAACATCGTTACATCGAAGTGGACAAAGATCGATATTTCCGCAGCACTAGCTGACAGCCAAATGGACTGCGACAAAGAGAGCAGAAGCTGCAGCAGCATGGAAATAGATGCAGCCGCCAATGTCCACACAGATACAGACGCTCCCATGGGCAACACAAGCGGTAAGCTCATCCAACTTGCAACCTGTTTCGATTATTCTATTGTCCACTCGCAGGCAGCGACAGCGAAACGGAGCCCCAGTGGCACTGGCGCTGTCAGCCGATTGAGGCCGTTCATCGGGGATTGCATCCCTTCGAGCTGGACCACTTGAGTGCTGTGCAGCCGAGTGGCAATCATAAGGTGCTCCACCGGCATCCGATACGCGAGCCGGCAAATGTGCCACCGCGCTCCCTACGCGCCACCCATCGCTGGGATGCAGAGCATGTGCGTCTGCCATGTGCGCCAGAGAGCAAATATCCCGTGGAAACCGATGATGGCACATCGGAGATCGAGTCACGCTGGGGCATGATCGAGCGCGCCCTGCTCCGACCGATCAGCAATAGCAAACAGTTGCAGGCGGCGATCCTTTCGTACAATACGACGTACAAGGGCCAGTGGAGCTTTCGAGCGCTGCACAAGCTCTTCAACGAGGAGCTGGACGAGAGCGAGTCGCGTTGCTTTTTCGAGGATCTGCTGCCGAGAATCAGTCGACTGGCCCTGCGCCTTCCGGAGCTGATCCGGGCGCCCATACCGCTGCTCAAACAGAATCAGTCAACTGCCCTAACACTGACCCAGGAGCAAATCTCCTGCCTGCTGGCCAATGCATTCCTCTGCACATATCCGCGCCGCAACACGCTCAAACGCAAATCGGAGTACAGCAATTTTCCGGACATCAATTTCAATAGGTAACCTCAAATTAGGACGTGAGCAGGTCGTATTTACTTCTTTTTTTTTTATTGTAAATATATTTTTCCATGACGATGTGTAATCGGTGTAATCTTCAATATTTTGCAGGCTGTATCAGTCGAGTGGTGCGTCTGTGCTGGAGAAGCTGAAGTGCATTTTCCATTACTTTCGTCGCGTCTGTCCAACGGAGCGCGATGCGAGCAATGTGCCCACGGGTTGCCTCACATTTGTGCGGCTCAGCAGCAAGCCGGAGGATGAGGTTAATTGGTATTTGAGCGGTGCACCTCTCGCGAGCATACCGATGCACATAAATGCCGGTGGCACCATCGAGGACGAGGGCATCGGCCTGCTGCAGGTGGACTTTGCCAATAAGTTTCTCGGCGGCGGCGTTCTCGGACAGGGCTGTGTGCAGGAGGAGATACGTTTCGTTATCTGTCCGGAGCTGTTGATATCGAAACTGTTCACAGAGTGCCTGCTGCCAACGGAGGCGCTGCTGATGGTGGGCAGCGAACGTTTTTGCAACTACACCGGCTATGCGGGCAGCTTTGTCTGGGCGGGCAATCATGAGGATCGGACGCCATATGATAGCTCGAGACGCCGTCACACTGCCATTGTGGCCATTGATGCGCTCAGCTTTGGCCAGGCACTGCAATCTCATCAGTATCGCGAGGATCTCATTTTGCGTGAACTGAACAAGGCATCCATTGGCTTCAGGCATGGATTGGTCACACCAGCGCCGGGTGTCGCCACCGGCAACTGGGGCTGTGGCGCATTTGGCGGCGATCCGCACCTCAAAGCGCTCATTCAGATGATGGTCTGTGCGCACCATTGCCGTCCCCTGGCCTATTACACATTTGGCAATCGCCATCTGCGCGACGATCTGCACGTGCTCTGGCAACTGTTCCGGACGCATGGCACCACCGTCCGTCAACTGTACGGTGTAGTGCGTCGCTACAAGAAAGACGGTGAGGGCCAGTCACTCTACGCCTTTGTGCTGGATGAGCTGAAGAAGCTGCACAAGCACAAGAAAGCAGCCAAAGAGCCAACAGCAATATCAACACCAGCGCCAGCTGCAACGACAACAGGCGCAACTGCAACTGCAACTGCAACTGCAACAACTACAAGGACACCACAGAGCCCAGATCTATTTGCAGACATCTCAGATTGTTCGCCAACCAATGGCGATGGTCTGTTTTGCGACAATGATGTTGATGACGATGTCGATGACGATAATGATGTTGATGCCGAACAGGAGCAGGCAAATGCCATGATGCTGGCGGCCAGCTTGGAAAGTGGCGGCAGCAGCAGCAGCAGCAGCAACAACTCTACCACCAACAACACCACCACCAACACCATCACCACCTCCAACACGACCACAATCAGCAACAGCAATGCTGAACATACAGTTGCAGCTGGAGCTGTTGCAATCGGCAAGCGTCAGTTGTCGCTGCTGGAGATGCTGGATCAGCACTATGATCAGGGACAGGCGAATGGCTCCAAGCGGCAGCATCAGTCGTCCAGTGGGACAGACAAGTGCGGCAAGGCGCGCAAGGATTGCAAGGATGGCGATGCGAGCAATAGCCGCAATTAGTCAATATACGTATATATACAGTTATATATATAGTTATATCGATAGTTATATCTATAGCTAAGCCATATTTATTTAGATTATACTCTCGCTGTTGCACTCTGTTGCCATCTCTTTCGCTGCTGTACGATTGCAAATTGCTTCGCTCGGTTTGGTGTCGCCACAAATAGTGCAGCTATATATTATAGATCGCATATCTGTTTAACTTTTATCTAACATTACATATATATATATACATATAATCGTAGTTATTTATGTAGGTTGTGTTTAAGTGTAGGATTACATGTATTATGTACGTCTTATGCATGTCGGACACAGTTCTAATTGAAACAGATAACATTACTTATAAAAGGAGAGCTGTTCAAGCGGCATTGTTCACTGCAAAAGCGATTGTAGACTATAATCAAAGAAAGTTATAGCAATTTGTATGTGGAGCTCGCAGATCTTGAGTGTTAATCTCTATGATAAACAACAACAGCAACAACAATATATAATTAGCTAGCTCTTACAGTTACACACACACCCAAACACACACACACACACAGGCACTCACACACATTTGCTCATTAGATGTTGAGTTTAGCACAACTATAATCCAAATATAATATCTAATGTAGACTTCAATCACAATGTCAGTTTATTTGGCAGTCGCTTTTAGCTTAAAGTCAGTTCGTTTAGAGTTGTTGTAAAATGGTCGTAAAGCTTTTGTTTTCCCTTTCTTTTTTCTTTGGATTTTTTATGCTAAACTTAAGTTGAGTTTTAGTACCAAGAAAAATAAATGTTGTTGTGGTTCTTCATCGTATTGTCTTCAAAAGCCTTTTCCAAGATTTACGTTTCAGTTTCAATAGGCCAAAGCTGAATTTTCTCTCAGTTGGCTCTTTGCTCAATTCGAAGTTTTAATATGATTAGCCAATTTGAACAATGAAGAATGTATAGGCTGAAAGAGAACCTTTTAGGATAATCCAGAAAGTTGTCAAGACCCTGTAGAGGCAATAGTATTGTTAACATTAATTATTATTAACAGCTGCAGTCACCAAAATGTAAATCAAAATTTTGATTAGCGTCAACATTTCTTTTTTTTTTTCTTTTTTAATTAAAACGTATTTCTGTGGCATAACATTTTTATTAAGCTACACACGATGCAACAGACAAGGAAACTGCAAAAAAAAAAAAAAAAAAAAAAAAAAAAAAAACATTTATTTTTTTATAGATAGTTTGTATAGGCAATAGATAGTATTATGAGTCTATAATAGCAGCCACACACGAATTGAAGGAACTCAGTAGTGATTGCGACGCTTATTGGATGGACAGTATTCGGCGTACTCCTCCCAGGTGCAGCCCATCTTTGTGCAGCACTCGTTGGTAATTGAGGGCGCATCCGTTCGTCTGCTCCGCAACAGCATGTTGGCAACATTCACGTGCAGCCAGGTGGACCCAGCCGCACCATTGATGGACGCTATGAATGGATGATGCATTTTGGATTGGTTTTCATCTATCAATGCAGGCAGTTAGCTGGCAACTCACGTTTGTCCAAGGTACGCTTGGTCAAGTTCTCGTCCCCGTCGCCGTTGCCGCTCCGCTTACGATTGCGTCGCGTCAGCCTGTAAATGTCCTTCTCGCAGGCCCAATAGAGCTGGCGGACCAGCTTGTCCCGGCATCGGGAATGCCTCCCGGTGCCAAACGTTCTCCCAGTCTGACTGTGAACTGTGCAAAATTATTAGATACACTTCATATACATATCCTATTATCATATAGATATAGTTTATATATAAATTTTCATAAATTTCTTATTGTCATATATATATATTATTAACTATCCCAGATTATTTGATTGTGTTGATTTTTTGAGGTATGTTTTTTTATGCTAGTTTCTGGTCGTTCTTTTAATATTAAGTTCAGCTGCTAAACAATACTCTATAATTTTCAACAGATTGGATTAGTGACTATTTTTTAGTGTTATTCTTTAATCTATGCAGATTTTAAAAATAGTTGATCGTATTAATAAAGTTGCTGGCTTGCTCTGAAAATATTTATCTTACTTTATGCAAATCGTTTATTAAGTACAAAAAAGTACGTTAATCAAATAAATATGTCTAAAAACTATCGATAGAAATAAGTATACAAATATTAATGCTCAGTATGAAATTAGTGCAGAACGCGATGTTTAAATTTAGTTTCGTATTTTCTTCGCTCGAATTTAGTCGATTTAATTGATTGACTTAGAGATTGTCTAAAAAAAGATCAAATTAAAATTCAATTCTATACAATTTTAGGAACATTTGTAATCGTAAAACTGTTATATTCAAATCGGTGTTCAACGCATCTCAAGTTTACTGCATTATATATGAGAATGTATAATAAATGTGTGCATAATATATACTCTATCTATTTATCATAAGAATATTAAAACATGCCAATATATATAGGCAAAAATGTAATATATACTATATATATATATGTATATTTATAAACTATATCTGCAAACTATATAAATATATATATGGGTCACATTCGCAATCTTGGAAACGGATCAAATATAGTTTAAGTGATAACAAAACAATCCGCATTTAAATCAAGTGTTATTTAAGTTAAATAGTCTAGTCTAGTCTTGGATTTGAAATATGTATAACCCGAAAATAAAATTATTTAACTGCAGATTGACGGATTTTCGTAGCTTTTCGTATGAAAAAACCGAGAAAATTGAATTTGTTTGATAAGCGGAGAAATGTGCATAATCGAAAAACCGAGTTGCTATCAAATTACAAACATTCTGCAAACTCATAAAACTATTACTATGATTTTTCACAAATCAAATGCATATCAACTAAAAGAAGATGGCAAAATCAAAAACACATAAATAATTAAATAAAAAATACAAATTTTGGGTGTGTGTGTGAATATGTCGTGTGGCAGTGGCAAGTAGCTAGCAGTGACTTACCGCTCACGAAAGAGCAGCTCGAGTCCCTCCTCGGTGTGCTGCAGTCATTCGGTGTCTGCAGAAGCTGTAGAGTTAGGATTAAAACGGTGCCGCGTAGAATCCAGTTGCGGGGCCTTGCAACTGTTTCTCCCTCGAGGTGGCTCATTCCTTTTATTTTGATTTTTGTTTTCCTTCTGATTTTTGCGTTGTACTTGGCCTGGAACTGTCTTGAACTTGTTGCTTATGTTGTGGCTCGCACGGTGGACACTGGGCGACTGAGCGGCTTGCTGGCTGCGCTCAACGGTTTTGAAATATAACCGAGTCGGCCAACCTGGCGGCGGTCTCTGCATAATTAAACGAAACGCCCATTTTGCTGCGCTTTATTTGAACTAATGAGTTGAGCATGAGCCGCACAAGCGGTCAAATTGCGCCCACTCATATGCAAGTTGGGTCAACCTAACTCGGCTAATGAGGAGCAACGGCAACGTGTGGCCAACAGGGCTAGTCGTGTGACGCTTATTGCCCTGTTTATTTGGTGTACACCCACCAAACAGTCGCAAATTGGACTCGAACTGGACGATCTCATTGTTGCTACGAACTCAAGCAGGCTGCTTCTGCTGCTCACCTGTCTGCCTGTCTGCCTGCTTGCCAGCTGCTGATAAGCAAACAACATAAAATTGACCATGTTACGATTATTTTTTGTTTGCATCGTTAAATCCGGCCGAACACAGTCCAGCAGCATCATCAGCAGCAGCAGCAGCAGAGCAGCAGCAGCGCGGCAGCAGCGCAGCAGCAGCAAAAAGGACACTTGCGTTCCTGGCCCACTCCTCCCCAGACACCTTTTTGTTTTTTTGCGTGTGCTGAGCTATTCATTAGCAAATTCGCATAAATTGTGCAGCAGCCACAGTGCAACAAGTTTGCAATAATGTTCACCCAAAAGTCGTATCACCTTTGATAGCTCCAATTTTATAGCGCTCTTTTCCTTTTGCTCATTCAATTGATTTTAGGTTTTCCAATTTCGGTATTAAAGTTCACTTCTAACTTCTAGAAAACAAAAGTGTACCTAAATTGTTATAGAGACTCCGAAAATTTGTCAGATATATTCTATTTTAAGCAATTAACACATTTTTTTTTAATGTCTACTTTTAGTTATAACATTTTTAAAACTGATTCGGATTATTCAGTATAATATTGAAAATTTCATGATATGCGTTTTCTGATTAACAGCATATATATATTTATTAATCGCTTTAGAGATCGAAAGAGTATTAAGTATTCATTTTCGATCAAACAACCACAAATTGAGATCTGTCTTCTATAAGCCCAAATTTAGTTTAGTTCTTGATCGCAAAAATAGTCACGTGCTAAATGTTTTAGTTCTCATAAGGCTTGTGTAGGTCTATTAGACGTTGTTTTGACTGATTTTGGGTGTTCCATTTTTCATTTTAGCAAGGGACAACTTAATCTCCATATTCGAATTCTTGTGTTGTGCGATCTTGATCTCTGATCCATGCCAAAGGACATGCAGAGGTACATATACAGAATGGAGATGGTGTAGAGATCCTTTATCTTGGCATGGTTAATAAAACGTTACCCTTACTGGGTTTATTCTCACATATCCTATTTTAATGGCAAATTGCGCTTGAAAAAAATGGTTTGTGTTTTTGTTTTTTAATTCGTCCAGAATCAGTCGAATATTTTCTAAAATTTTGCTTTATTAAATTTATTTTGATTGAATTTTGCACGCTTTCCAGTCACGGTTCGGCGTCGGTATGGTCAAGTGGAGCGGTTCATTCTTAGGTTTTCTCCACACACTTAATGCAATTGCTTAGCTAAATAATGTCGCTGTTTACACATGTTGCCAATTTACGTGGCTAAAATCAGCGCAGCTCGGTTGCCAACTGGAAAACTGTTTGCCTTTCGGTGTTGCCACAGTTGCTGGCTCAGTGCTGCATTGGGATCCCTTCAAGATAGAACAACGCAACTTTGGGGCACAAACATTCGGTTGGCACATAAAGTAAGGCTGTATCTTTTGTTAAAAAAAAACATTTGAGCTAATTTGGCACAGCTGTTAAATACATTGTAAATATTAAAGTTTGCTTTGCACACTCAAATGAAAGTTGAGATAGTTCGGCAAGTGCAAGTGCTCTCCTCCTCCCTACAACCCATAAAGTGGGTAAAATTGGTTTAATAAAATTGTGGAACAGTAGGGTAAAGGCTGAAGGAAGTCTTAATCAGCAACAATAGTCGAGTCGATTGATCACTTTCCGTCTGTCTGCCGCTTTCTTAAGGACTATGGGAGACATAGAAGACTTTAAGTTTCGAATAGGGCTTCTCGTTTAGCACACGCAACTCAAGCTTAGTGCATTGTGTCGACAACTCTATCAGTTGTCCCAATATCGACAAGAATCGCTGGAGAATTCACTAAATCTACTTAATATTTTATTTGCTATATCAAAACATAAATGGGAATTTGTCATAATAAAAATGAAGAAAAAAAATTGTGAAACATAATTGAAACTAACTAGCACGCTTCAATGCGCATTAACTTAAAGCTATGTTTAACTCAAAATACAAAATTAGAAACTAATCGTCATCATTGCCATCAGCAGTAGAATCAGCAATCTGTAACTCAAAAACCTTTTCGTAAAGGGTGAGCGCTGGACCAAGCTTAAGACCAAAATCATTCAAGACACTTTTGATTGTGAGCGACTTCAATGCAATGCCATCAATTTTGTGGCACTTGAAGATGCTTGCGTGTTCCGGAGAAAACTGATCGATGTAGTTAAATACCTGATCAATGCTCCAGCTTTGCAATGGCCCCTCCTTGCTGAAGCACATGGCAAAGATATTCGTCTGCTGCTGCTGCTGAATTGCCTCGTTCTCTTTGTCCTCCGTTGAGCCATCGGTAACATCGGTAACATGGACAACTGCCAACTGCTTGTTTTGATCGCTGGCAGCTAACGGCTTGACAATCTGGATGGCAGGACTGCAATCTATGTTGCCACTCTTGGCCATCATTTGGTTTGCCTTAGCAGCCGTTTGATCAACAATGGTCCGCTTCTTGCGTCCAGCCACGGATGTGGCAGAGCAGCTTTTACACATCCAATTTTGGCTAGCTACGCGCCTCGAACTGTAACGCTTCTCAAACATTATCGGCAGGCAAGCAACGTGCCCTGTAAAACAACAATAGCATAGCATTAAGGAATCGGGTCTCTAATCTAATACGTTTTTGATGCAATCCGTTTGAGTTTTCTAATTGTTTGCTACTCACATTTCAAATTGCAAGCCTTGCAGACGAGATAGTCGATACCAGGAATTGGCAAGCACGTGGCGCACTTTATGCACGTGGCCGGAGCATCAGCAACGAGTGCCATCTCTTTCACGCTTGTACTGCTTGCTATGGCTTCTGGTTGTGGTGCCATATCGCGTTCTCTTTCTGGTTGCTTTGAATTCTTATTGTTGTCGGCAACGGCAGCGTTCTTCACAACATCGGCATCCTTTTCAATATTCTTGGCGCCATCCATGTCGAGATGCTTAAGTGTTCTGTCTGCTACTGAACCAAGATCAACTTTGAATATATTTATATAGAATTCTGTATGAGCCGTGATGTTATCGATAACAACAGTGATACCAACTGGCATTAATTTGACTTTTGGTATTCACCCAGAAAGTAGTCGTTATTTATTTAATTTATTTTTTTTATATTTATTTAGACCCCGTCTAAGTCTGATCCACAATTTATACAATGATTTAAATTTGTTGAATTTACTACTCACTAAAAAGTGTTACGTATCTAAAAAGGTTACTACGTTTTTTGGTACATCACTAGATGTGTGTGATCACATTATATATATGTATGTAAGAAGAAAAACTTTGGTATATTTTTGATATCAATATGCAAATGTGCTTCATAGAGTATGCATTCTAAACGCTAGACAGGGGGTCGTTGCATTATTGTAAGCATATATACATATATATATATAGACAATATACAGAGAAATGCATTTTCTATAATTCGCAGGGCATACTGGAACTGACGATAGTAAGAGACCAATAAGAATGTTCACGGCTGAACATTAAAAACATTCTTAACCACATTTGCCAAGCTGAGATCAACTACTTTGTTCCCATCCCAAATATAAGTAAATATGCATGCCACAGGGAACCCAAGAGTCGTGCATTGGATGTCTATGTGGAGCATAATTTACAGAACTGTCAGGCCTGTCAGGCTAGTGAGTAAACGTTTATGTGTATATCTGAAGTATATGTACATATGTATGTATATCTACCATGGGCTATGCTTGAGATTCAAGTTCAAAATGTTGTAAACGTAGTATTATAGTTCGATATACTTTTTCTTAGTCTTCTATCTTAAGATCATATGACAGCTTGGCCATCAGCCAATGCAGCTATGCGAAATGTGGCAACTTTTGGCGGACGTGGAGCATCTGAGGAGCATTTGAAAACACATGCTGGAAACCGATCCAGTTCCTACGGCATGACACAGCCTTGATTAGCTGCTCATTGTTAGGCCTTGTCTTTTAGATCGCCTCTGGCTGAGCATTAATAGGCTTATGGTAGCGACCTCATTGGCCTCATGCACGAGGCCATGCTTACTGGCCCTGTTAACATTATCTTCAGAAATAAGTTTGTATCCAGTCTCACCTGCTCTGAATGCTGTTCAGCAAGCCTGCCGTCTCAGCCTGAAACGTTTTATTTGTTTGTTTATTTAAGCTGATTTATTTTGTATACTCCGTTACTGAAGTTAGACAAGTTGTGCTTCTTATATCGACAAGAATTTGTCTATCTACCGATCACGACGACTCCGATAAATATGTATGTATTTAAAGACATATTTAATTTATCTATTTCCTGGTTATCTCATTTTTTGATCCATCCCTTAAGGACAGTTCTTCAGGAATCAAAGAACTATATTAATAAAACAATTGTGCAAAAATAACTTGCTCCCGTTTTTGAGTTTGAAGTCCAGTAGATAAACGTTTTATTGTTTTGTAAGTAAAAGTTAAAAGTTAATGCCCTCTCTGAAATCTGATAAGAAGCCATAAATAATTTTGCTGCTGTATACATATTTATATATGAATTTTTACCCACCTGTGAAATCATACGAATTGAGCCAAATAAGCCAAATATAAACTGCCATTTAAAACACTGTCATGCTAAGGAATAGTTATGCAAATGTTTGTTGAATTTATTTCGATTCATATGCATTTTGTAAATACATGTAGTTTTGTTAACACATGAATTAAATTTGTGGTATAAACATTCATATTCAAATATAATAATTTAGCTTTCATTTTTGTTGCTAGTTATTTTGCTAGGCATGCAAATTGCATTCCAAATACAATTTTTGTATATTCATTTAATATATTTATGTTTTTTTGTTTTGTTTGACTTAACCTTATGCGCGTTTTGCATTGCACTTGTGCGACTGCTAAATACCTTATATATAATACGTAAATTTAATGGAGTTTCCGATTATCCAAAAAAATACTGTATTTAAAATTTTTTTTACAATCAATTCTGCGATCAAAATTGTTCACATACACTTAGTGGCTAATTATAAATATTTGTTTTGGGTTAAGCCTTAGAGCTTTTTTCTACAATATTTCAATTTGAATTCGTTTATTGTTGGTTTGCAAATGTCTCAATTAAAATATTTTTCAATTCCACAACTGTGCTAGGAATGCAGTAGCTTACATATACAAATATAAATATGCAATTCGCACACAATATCCACATGTTGTTTTCTTCTCTTATGGTATGTGTTTTTCTATTTGTATTTGTATATTGTTGCCTTTTGAATAGTTTTCTTAAGCTATAATTTAATTCGGCAATGCCGAAGCAACGCTAACAAAATTGCTAGAAAACAATGACAAAAACACAAAAAACCAAAAACCTTATGCAGTAGTCAATTTAATTAGCATTTACGTAGCTATTATCGAATATATGTTTAATCATAATATATATAATTATATATATATATATATATATATATATATATATTTGTTTAACTTATGCATATTTGCATATTTAATTGTATTGCTATTTTCTGTTCTTATAAATTTTAATAAAACGATTCAACACCTTTTAACAATATAATATTTCTAGATTTATTTCAGCTAGAAGGAAACTAAAAATGTTTACATAAATCTTGACTGATGTTGCCTATGAAAGCCGAGATAAATCATATGGTAATTGTTCTAATAACACAGTGATCACTCAAATGAGGGAAACCACAAATTTAAGCCACTCAAAATGTTTGATTTTAAATTAAAAACTTTTTAATTTTTTTGTTTACAACAATGCTTAATAGTAAATAAAAAATAAAACTCAACAAGATTATGATTTCCGAGCAACAACTAACGATTCAGACCAACTATTTATCGAACCAATCAAAACTAACTTTGTAGTGATCTACGATCATTTTTTGAGTTCAGATGCCCAACACATAAAATCAGACAAGTATTGAAGTTACTGTATAAAAATATATAGCAGAAAATATGTAGCTTATGAGTATATATAGAAGTAGAACAACTTGTACAGTTTCATTCGCTTGAAATTTATAAAACCTACTGTGGAAGTGCATTTTTTATGAAACCAATAAATTACTAAAAAATATTATAAAATTGATTCAAGTCTAAAAATATTTAATGAAATTTGGAAATGCCTTGATTTAAGCCGTCAGAACTATTTGAAAAATAGAATAAGAATACAATTTTTTTCGAAGAGAATAGGAGCTTTTACAGTTCTGCATTCATAATAGATGCAGCTGAGCAGTGCTTACTGTATTTCCTAATTTCAATTTTAATTTGTATGAAATTTTGAACAGCTTGAAACTGATGGCAAGTATCTGAAATTAATCAGCAAAAAAATATTTAATACTCTTGTGCCGAACCCTTGAAATAGTATTCTAGTACAACTATATTATTTACACTTATTAAGAAAATGTTCATTTGATTTAAGTATTTGCTTATTGCATATTTAATCATAGTTTTCTTGAATTGTATACATTTAATATGCAATATTTGTTACCACTTATGTTTTATGTAATATCGTCTTATAATGCGAAAGTTCTGCAATAGGTAGGAAAGTTCTGCAATTTTAGGATTAATCACCGACAACGTTTACCATAATTCGCTTCCATTCTGTAAATCACATAACATCATGACGATACCTCTCTCATCTTAAATATATATAATATATATATAATCGGTTGATATATATATATGTATATCAATATGTATTTGTGTACGTTCACACAGTTTAAACTAGTCTAGAGACACACAGAATTTTTGAATTAACATTGTTGCTTAGCTTTATTTTAATCCAATTTGAATAACCTTTCAATGGAATTTTTAATGCTGTCATCGAATCTACCGCACTTATACATAATTCATTTCAATTTGCATACATATGAGTAATTTTTTGTGAAAGTTGAATTGAGACAATTGAATTGTATCAATTTAATGCGACAGTTTTGCATTTGTTTTTTGTGGACACACATCATAATTAAAACATATGTTGTTGGTTGTTGGTTGGAATTATTGAATTCCATGGAATGTTTGCATGTTGTAATTGCATTAGTTTGATGATCTAATTATCTGATCTCACAATCAATCCCAATCACAAACAGGCAAGCGAAAGTTTTTTGTTTTTGTTTTTTTTTTGTATTTTTTTTGGCTATGCTCGTTAATTGAACCGAAATATAAACATAAATGAGATAATTGAGAGCTTATAATAACAATTAGATACGGCTAGGTTATTTGATTTAATTTGCTGAATAATCTTTTTAGTTGTGGCTTTATTGCTTACTCAACAAAGGAGTGGAAAAATGAGCTTAATTTATTTAGTCTCATTGATACTAATGCACTTTGAAATTAATCATTTTTTTTGACGGAAGCTAAAAAGAACAGATTAAAACCGATCTCAGCATGGATTCATAAAACATTAAAAGTTTTTTTTGGTAGGCTCTATATTCGGTATTTTGTTGTTAAGAGATATACCTAAGTCAATTGAAAAAGCAATACTGTTTGACTTGGAACATTTTGTACTCAGTTTAAACATAAAGACGAATCAGTTCACCAGAAATTATTGTTAAAAGTTAATGGAAATCTTAATGTGATTTCAACTCTAATAAAAACCAAGACAAATGCTTTTATAAACGAGATACAAAATGTAATATAAGTTTGACAAATATGTGTGTATCTATATTGTTGCTTAATGTGGAAATTCTGTTCTCGATGTTGTTGTTCAAAAGTTTCAATAGCGCTAAGCTAATAGGAATCCTTTTTTTAAAGTATAATTTGTTCAATATCAAATGTGCATAACATTTTATACATATTTGTGTTGTTGTTTGACTATCGAAAAACAAAACAAATTGTAAAAATACTAATTTTAATAGGACTGCTGTATTTGGGACCCATTTATTTTCTTTTTGCATATTTGTTGTTTAATAACAAAATGACCAAATATTTACCTACTTTCAGCCCCAAAATCCATTTGTTTGGTTGAGTGTGTGTGTGAAATATCATAGCGTGTATAAGTTATGCTTAGTCTGATATATTCGCATTATATAAGTGCATTAATTTTAGTTAAAACTCTTTAATTGCATATAGAGCTCGTAATTTACACAAATACGCCATATATATATAATCTAGATCTAATAACTGCAAACTGTGCGTAATGCATGTGAGAGACACAAACAAAGAGAAAGAGAGAGAGAGAGAGAGAGAGTGTGAGTGAGTGGGAGAGTTGAAATTGGAGGTGGTTTGTCAATTGATTGAGGTCTTGCAACTGACCAGCTTAGAGCATTTCAATGTTGGACGTGCCGTTGCCGGTTGCAGTTCTTGTGGTCTTTGTCATCTGCTGGTTTGTCACAATTGGGGGAGGGCTGCCACACCACACGACCTGCAACGGACAGATACGAGAGAGAGAGAGAGAGAGAGAGAGAGAGAGAGAGAGAGAGAGAGAGAGAATAGATTTATGCATATGCACAACGGATGCTCGCTCACCTTGCGGAATGCCTTGCGAAAGTTGTCAGATAGAAAGGCGTAGAGTATGGGATTGATGCAGGAGTTTGTGTAGGCCAGCACATGGGATATTATTTGTATGATAACCGTTAGATGTGTGCCACCGTACATATTGAGTGCCTTCAGCACCAGTATAACCTGTAACATACAATCAATATAATTTAGATATCGCCAGTTGTGCATATCATTCCACTCAATCGCCACACCACTTCCACATCACTTGCTCTGTGATTTCCAATTTGTGGTTGTCCATTGCACTTGCAATTTGTAAGATTTGATCCAAGCATTTCGCAAATGAGGCATTCATCAGCGGTGTTCCGACTTCTGTAAGACACTCGACCAAATAAATTGCCACTATTTACTAAGCGGAAACGTCCATTTGCTGTCTAATGACGTCCGCAATTACAAATACACAAGTCTGCATGCTTGAGCAGTATGTGTGAGTGTATTCATTATTTATTCAGTTCTTGTCACCATCGGTTTCTATTTGCACACCAGCTTCAACTGCAGCAACAGCTGCAAGTGCCTTAACTTCGAGAGTACCTGACAGCATGTCAATGTATGTAAGAAAGTTTTTATAGAACACAGCTGACTATGATCAGAATTGAATGATATTGAAGGAAAGTATTTAAACAAGAGTATGCTTTTTTAATAATTTGTAAGAATCTTTATATTTATTTAATGTGGACTAACAACAGTCCACAATTTTGAAAAAAGGTTTTAATACCTAAAAAGTTTAAATTAAGTAACAAATTAAATTGAAATAAAATATAAATAAAAATGTAGAATTAAAAATAAAATGAAAAATATAAACATTATTTATTTACTTTATATAATAAATCTTCGAATATTTAAATGATAGATCAAAAACTGACTGAGAGAAGGAGATAGGTAGTGAGTGAAACAGAAAGTAAAGAAAATTAGATAACTAAATCAGAATGAGTAATAATAATAATGATGCTCCTTTACTTTCTACATACAGATTTAGTGGCAACTTTTCCATTCACAATAATTGGTTGTATGTTTAATTAATTGTTTTTGTTGACTGTACATTTAGTTCCCGGTCTTTTGTTACTTTCAGCTCGTGTCGTTTGATAAATGTAAAACAATTTATAGCTCATGCCTTTTACTGCACATTAAAATTGTAATGGAAAATGAGTTGTGTTTTAAGGGAAGGTCGACAATTTTAACATGTCGTTCAAACAGCATGGTAAATTATGCATGTTGAGTAATACTTACGTGGATGGGCAGCCAACAAATTGCAAATGCCAAAACCACAACGACAACCATTCGGGTAACGCGTCGCTTGCCTTTGCTGCAATGCAAAAAAATTAGATAATTATATAGAAATGTCAGTACAATTTCTGCAGAAATCGATCTAAATGAGAGAAAATTAATAGGGCTGTAGTTGAATTTCGGATTCGGCAGTGCGTTTTATAAACTAACTCTGTGTGAGCTTCAACTTATTCCGGATATTGCCAATGCCAAGTTCATAAAACGTGCCACGCGGCGTATACGCAATTTGCATATGTACACGATATATGTATACACGCTCACACACACACACACACACACACACCAGAATCTAAACAACCACACAATAAGTGTGGCAGCAACGTTGGCATAAGTTGAAATTGGATTTTTGATTTGGTAACGACAAAAGCGACATATCACGCATACGCTGCATGGGACACGCTTTAAAGTTGAACAACAACAAAAAAAAAAGCAGGTCATTTGTTGGGTGCTATGTGAGTCAAAAGGATTGTTTGCATGACACCCATTACTTTATTATTGCCTTGTTGCTTTACCCTCATCAACTTCGTTGCGCCACAAATTGTTCGCGCTTCGACAACTTTTTGATTAGGGATGGCCTCAACATTGAAATATTAGCGGAAATTGTGCTAATTGCCCAGATGGTGAATCATTTATTGTTCGACTCAGATCTAGTTGATAATAAACTAATGGGTCAGACGGGACTCTAATTTTGCTGGCAATTTTACTAATGGACCGGAGTTAATCTGCTAATATATAAATTGTGGTTTTGCATTTGCACATAACCATTATACCCCTAATACCCATTTTTAATGAATTCAATTCAATTCAATTCAAAACTGAATTAATACTGATAATACTAATCCGAAATTTATGTTTATTAATTCCGCTCAGTTTGTTGATACAGTTTAAAACAATCTGTGTCTGTATATCGACGAGCCATTTTATTTTACAGTATCTGATATTCTCACTACTCTCTTTAAACATGCCTAGAAATATTTAATTGTGTTATTAAATTTCTCTCTTTTGCGAAAAAAAAGACAAAATATGAGCTCCACAATTTAAAAAATTGAGAGTTTTTATGAGATGTTTTTGAGAAAATATTCGAGCGTGAAAGGCTCAGCTCACTTGTAAATTGAAAGCACCTCAAATGCGTTGGTTGGCCTGCAATGACTCAGCTCCAAGGCGAACTAAATTACATCAGGGATTGGGTGGGCATGGGTGATGCTTTAGTAGTTTACTGACGGCTGGTGGGTGCTGAGGTAAATAACAAACAAGGCAGAACAGGCATTTAGAAATTTATGAGCCACACGCACAAAGTTCTCAGAGTGGTGGAATATCTAGTATAATAAAAAAGGCATTCATCATGCCGCATGAGGCAGGTGCACCTGCCTATGTGTGTGTGTGTGTCTGTGTGTTGAGTGTGGCAAACAAAAAAGCAAAGTGCCTGGAGGCAGGCTCGTTTTTCCAATCCCAATCCCAATCCCAATACCAATAACAAACGTAGTGCTGCGGTTTCGTTGGCTACTCGCCGATACGTGGCGTATGCGTAATATGTGTGCAGTTTACTTAACTCACCGGGACTCGGCCGATGGCTTGCAGCCGGGAGCACTTTTCCACAATCTGGCCAGCATGCCCATATAAAGAAAGCAAATCAGCGTCAACGGAGCCACATACGATGACAGAAAGAATGAAACCTGCAACGAGAAAGCAAATGCAATTATCGCGTGTCATCATTGTTCATCATAAATCCCCAACAACATTGCTAAGTATAGACTAAGTTGCCGTCAATGGCTTGAGTTTAAATATTTACAAAGTTTTCCACTTGCTTACAGCAATTGCGAATATTTTATGTCGCTGTTGTAAATTGTTCATAAAAGTGCCAAGAAATAAGTTTGCATTGATTTCGAATACTTTTGCATTGGAATTTTTTAATATAGCTAAGTATTCAAAGTCTCTTCCTTCCCTTGGCTATTACTAGCCTTAATTCGTGACTATTAATCAGGTTTTAAACTGTGTAAACGTTTTATTTTGTTGGATATGCAAAATATTATGGGATGTAAATACAAGTTTACTAATCAAGGCCAGCTACGCTGCGATTTCAATATCTGTTTGCAAATTTCCATTTGTCATTTTTGTTTGTTGTTTTTTTATTTTTTTGTAAATAAAACATAAAAAACACTCCGTCTGTGCTCGATTTGAACGTAAAATCACTTGCGAATAGCTTCATAAAATAAATATAAAAAGGACAATGCGTTGGATAACTAACTGGCGACAGTTGGACACAGTAGCGGTCATTCTCAGTCTCAAATTTGCCACTCCTTGCCCCGTTTTGGCAAAACCCGCATCACCGTTGTTGTTGCCATAAAGTTTTTGGCACACTGTGAAGTTGCTATGCCATCTGCTGCCATGTCAGCGGCTTTTGTTTTTGCATTGGAAATTGCCAAAAGCACTGACCCGTAAGGCTGCCCAGATACCAGATACCAGATACCAGTCACACGCACAGAGATACAACATGGTGTGAATGCCTGCCTTGCCACCAGCTGCTGCCACTTCATTCTAATTTCAACGGACATGAATAACGCTCAAAAAATATTCTCATCTGCGCTGAGTCCTTCGGTCAGAATCGAGCTTGATGTGGGCTTTAAGAGGTAACACCAGGGAAAGGTACACAGTAGATATACCATAAAATAAGAGAAGAGAGTATCGGGATTAAGTTTAACGAAAATGAATATTGTAAAGAACAGATTAATACTATCCACTACTGTAACCAGATACAATTAAAGCATTCAATCAATTTAGTGTTGATAGATTGCATGATATTGAAATTTGTTTAATTGCAGCACAAAATCGGCTGCTTTTCACCTATATATATATATGTATATATATATATATCTTTCAGCTTAAACTGTCACGTATGTAATCTGCTTAAGTGCCATTTTGCAGCTGGTGTTAAATGTAAATGGTATTTAAATAATCCTGTGACATATACCCATCCGATGTTTTACCATAATGCGGAAAACGATGCCCAAGCTGCAGACTCGTTAAATCGGACATACCCATGTATATATCCAAATACATACCCACATACATATCTACATACATACCTGCACACATAAGGATATACATATATAAAGCTCATTTGAGGCGCGTTAAGTTTCAAGTGGCTTTAACTTGGCATAAAGCCACCAGCCAAGTGTAAATGATTAAAACGGAGGGACAACAGGGAGGAGTTGGTGGTGTGTTCGGGGCGGTGTCGGTTGGTTTGGATGAAAAAACAATAAAACACACTCAGCAGCGGCATAAAAATGTTCGCTGGTTTGGGGTAAAACTACAGAAACCGATACGGATCTGGTTGAGGCGTGGAGGAGGCGGAGGAGGAGGCGGAGGCGGAGGATGGGTTTGGGTTTGGTCTGTGTGGCTGTGATTCGTGTAGGCGGCACATTGTAAATCTCAATGAAATGCTTAACCAATACAAACAGAAAAAGCACAAAGGTGGGCAGATGTAATGAAACGGAAAACGGAAAAGCCAAATGAAACGAGGCAAAAGGAAATCGCGCTTGGCACAATTGTTAATAATAATCGCAGAAAGCTATCCCATCAACGAAGGGTCGGGGTTTGGTTTTGGTAACGCATTCATATGGCAAAATGGCCGACAGCGCCGGAATTGAAATCACTTTGGTTGGATAACATGTCCCGTGTTATCGTCGACAGTCAACGTCGCGATGTCGACATAATCTGAACTGACATGCAAGGAGCAGGCGGGTGACTGAAACAGCACCAGCCAAAGCAATAACAATGTCTTACACAGCTTTTCTGAAACAAAAAAATGAACAAAATGCTGCAAACGTGTTTTGCCAAGCAGACGTCTTAATTAAAGATTAAATTGCAAAAAGAAATGGTTTGCAATGACAATGTCAGACGGCACTATGGCAATGACGATGATAACCAACTTAATGCTAACGAGAAAATTATGTTATTTATGATACACGGCTGATACAATGGATTGTGCCCCTGGATGTGGCATCCATGACAGGTTTTATGTCACGCTTACTCGTAACATCGATTCGCTTCTCTGAACATTTCCCACTAATTACTGAGATTAATATTTTTATCATTAATATTAACCGAAGATGTAATAGCCTTGTAGATTCCAATTAATCTGCTGACATTTAAATTTGTCTTTATTTTGCCTATGCTGAGGAGAATTGGCTGACTGGTCTGATTCTCTAATTGCGGCATTATGTCTTCAAATCGCGTGAGCTGTTGCATTTAAAGATTACCCATTTTTCTTGATCGAGATGACCGTAGACTTACATATCACTTAAAACTCATCTCTCGACTGATACGACCATCTCCGACCTAACAAATTAAAATTAAAATTATTCTCTACAAAGTTATACAAAGAAATTTACGCTTCATTACGCTTCGACTCTAAAGTAGATGGATATGCTCTTTAATTAATAATTATAATTATGATTTTCATAAAATAGTACCGAGGGGGGGAAAGTGCTCTTTCTTTAACATGCATAATAAAGTTTCCGAACAAGTACAACGCAATTCAACTGAATTGATAAGAATAAAGTTCTTAATTTAAACCGCGTGAAATTTGTCCATAAGAAATTTGTGCAGAACTTTAATTTCACTGTTTTATGTTCCACAACAACAAAAACAGTGCTAATAAAAGTGCGTGAGGGCATCGCGAACTCAAGTTGATTAATTTGCTTGAGTGACAGCAGGCGCGACAGTTGCTCTGTTTGTATATGGCCAAATCCCAGGCGCAATTTGAGCACGGCAAATATTAACGAGCCGCTTCGGTCCCAGATGCCGCCCCCATCTCCTCCCACCCTCCTAGTTTCCCCTCCTGCCTGGCTAGTCCTCGTATATCATATGGAAGACACTTCAGTTTATGGCTTTTTATTGGCCAGCTCGTAAAGTTTAAAGGCGCGTAGAAAAAGTTTTGCCTACAAGTTTTGCCTTGGCCACTGTCAACTATTGCCCCTCCCCCCTAAGCGATCCCCAAACACACACAGGGCCATCTTAGTTCATAATGTAGTAGTTAGATTTCATTGCATGTATCTGTATCTATGTATATCGTTTACTGTAGCTTTAAATTAAAATTTTGAAGTAGTCCAGTTTGTCGACGAAGTTTTATGCCGCTTCAAACTTTATTGATAGTTAAGGCTTTATATGTCTATCATTTAAAGTGTTCGGCGTCATAAATTCTAAAAGGCAATCGCTGTAAAAGTAGCACAACAACATCTTTAAATATTCTGTACGATTTTAACAAATAGCAACGGCAAACTTTCTATGCACAATTTTACGCTGTAAAAATAACATTTTTATTATTATTAGTTCAAATTAAAATTTTTTATTCATTCATTTTTTGAAAAGGCTGAATAAATTATGTAATCATTTGCGTCATAGTTTGACCTGCTGATTAAATTGTGTATCTGAAATTGCTGCGCTTTTCTTGGTCTGCCCAATTAATTAAAAAAAATAATGTAAGCATATCTATAAGTTAAGTTGTGAAGGCTATAACCTACTTACTACATACGTATTGGCATTTAAGAAGCGTAAGTTGATTAAGTGTGAAGTTTTTATACAGTATTTTTTAGGGTGTTATAACTTATTTTATATTGATTGCTTAATTGGGAATTTATCATGGCTTTAGGCGACGAAATTTCGATAGAGATTGCTGGCAAATGCAAAAATGTCAGCTACGAGCATAATTAGAATGAAATGCTTTCAATTTCTAACCGACACACAACCGCAACTTCAAGCTCCAGGAACTAAAGGGAAAACAAACCAAACGAAACATCCCATAGAGCATATGCACCCAGCTCTGTGGTCACGCATGCCACACGGGGCAGATTCAAGGCGTGTCTTTGCCGTTGTTCGGCTTCAGTTTATTATTTATTTACGATGACAACAGTTTTGTTTTTGTTTTTTTTTTTGTTGTTTTTATGTGTGTGTGTGTGTGTTAGTTGATTGTTGTTCGTACATTTTCCGTTGCGCTTAGGCGTCAAAAGTTTGATCCATTTTTATGTGCTCGCGGGCAATAAATTGAAGCGCCAAATTTGCCAACGAAATGCTCAACTGTTTGTCAACTGGCAACGACAATAGCCACAACAACAAAATATTGGTACTTTTGGGCGCCCAAACCAAATAAACAGCTAAGCCAAACAAAATACCGTACTATAGAGCCACCAGCCGACCAGTGACACACGGAGTCGCACTTTAGATACCCTGCATCCCACCAATAAGATACATACAGCTGCTGTCAAAATAATTGTAGCTCGGTTTTATTTTCATCTTCATATTCAATTTGATTCCTTGGATCATTTTACTCTTCGACATATCTTCTCTTGTACCTTGCATCCTTGTTAATTTGCCTATTCATTATGCTTATCTTCTTTGGGCTTTCGTTTAACTAAGTGTATGTTTTTGGATAATGCTCAAAAAATAGTTCAAATATAGTTCAAAAATTATGATATAACATGAGTAAAAATTGAAAATTGAAATTATTAACAAAAAAATCAGATATTCTTGGGTCGTGTCTATCAGCGTTCCGTAATAAATCGACTTTGCTGTCCATCCATTCCTTTAGCGATTACAGAGTATCTGTAGGTCGAGGCTTCTCACTTATCGCTTATAGTAATTGCGATTTATATGCTCTGCCAGACGTCACAATATATCGAGGCAGCTTCTCATTTCTTTCTGTATTTCTGTTCCTATTGCTGTGACTATTACTGTCCTTGTCCATGTCAGCGAATCGAGCTGTGTAAATTGCTCTATGAGTAGCACTATAAGCGAGTTCTACAAGTGCATATTAGCACATGAATACACACACACACACACACACACACACACACACACACACACACACACACACATACGCACACACACGCACACATACCGTGTGGAACAAACAGACTGCTAAACAAACAAACAACAACTGCAGTGAGTGGGTCATCCTTGTTGTTGCGGTCATGTTGACGGTGTTTTTTCTGTTGCTGTTGTTGTTGTTGTTGTTTTTGTTATTGCTTGGTATATAGCCCTCATTCATTGGCCACAAGTGCGGGTTCCTGTGCAACATCCTTCCGGCATAAAATTTCCGAGACACACCAAGTTGTTGTTCGAATCCGGTGAGATGTCGCATGCCCTGCCCAAGGTGCAAAGAGCTCATCGTGTCTGCTGGAATGCGCCCTTTAAAACAGAGGCGTACTTTGCAACGGGGGCTCACATTCAAGAAATTAACGTATAGAAAATCATACAATCAAGTTTAATAAATCAATTTATGAAAAACATAACACATAAAACGAAAACCGAAACTTGTTGTACATTTTGAAGTAGTTAAGAATTAGCTGATTAAACTGAAAGCTGATAAACAAATGAGCCAAAAAATAACAAAATTTCTAAATTCTAAAGTGATTTCATTCCTTACCCGTCTTTTTTTTTTATATATATCTGTTCAATAAATATCAACTTGTTTAGTTAATATTCATAATGGTGTTGATATTGGATCCGACACGTCTGTCTCAAATCTCAGCAATGGCATTTTCTAGCTGGTCTTGACTCACAACCAAACTTGAGTTGGCCACATTGTAATACATTGTGATATCCCCTTTTGTCTTCTAAAAATGCAAAGTTAACGGCACAATATAAACCATAACTTGGCCCTCTCTTGCCGGAATTGGCAACATTATTAAGTTGTACATTGGCTCCGCTGTCATTGTCTGCCTTGGACTGAATACTGAATGTGTAAGGAGCTATCTGGTCTGGTCTGAATGTCTTTTGTTCTGTTTGCCAAACAACAACAATGTTTTGCTTTCCATGTGGATCGAGGTGCAATCAGAACTTTCATATTTATTACTTTTATTTTTGGGTAGTTGCAAACTTGTTGCAATTGTTTATGCTTGATGTCTGTTAGGGAATTACAGTTGACTGCCTGAAGATACACATGATTTCAGCGATAGCAGTGTGTAATTGTTAAACACTTTATAGACAATTATTTTAAAGTTACCCCACATAGATGGCTGCTGCTAAGGCTGTTAGTTTGTGTGCTCTGCGTTTGTGTTGGTGAGCTTTCAGCATTTGCCTGTTAAGAAATATGTACAAATCTTGTAAGCTTTTGCTCGAGCTTTCACATGTATTCTTGTGCTTTGTGCGGAATTGTTGTCGATGTGTGTTTGGCCAGCAGCACTGCTTTAGATGCAAGAAACACACTCTATGCTGGAGTCGCATATGCACAATAGCATTATTTATACAGCTGATTAACAAGACCAGCAGCACGATGCAGCTGGTTACATGTAGAATACTACTACTGTAACGCCAGCTAGCACGTCTCCCGTCCTGGCAATCCAGGCGCTAAGCTGTCAGCAGGACGACGCGTCGAGTCCTTGTTGTCCTTGCCGTGTTCGTCACACCCGCTAGGCGGCATTGTGTGCGAGTGTGCTAAGTGGCAAATATATTGCAAGCTGCTGCCAAGCAATGGAAAATATGAGTTTGTGTCAACAACACCAATATGTATGTATGAATAAATATGTGTTTGGGCATGTGTATGCGGTATCTGCCTTTAGAGTCGCGTTTTTTTTATATAATTTCATTTTACGCAATTCCATGTGTTGGTAGCCGCGAGCTGCTGGCAAATTTGGCGGAAAGGCATGAATAATGCAGGCACATTAATCAGAGATCAGGACAAGTGTGCCGGCAGGTGAATGATGAAGGAAACGCACCCAGATTAGAGGCCACAGAGCGCACAATCAATTGCTTGACTTACCTGAAAGCCAACCAGACTCCAGACCTCCTCCTCCGTGGAGAAAACGCAGGCGGTGCCAGCACGTCCATGATACTGATAGATCCGTACTGAGTGGGCCAAGGCCACGGGTATAGCTGTTGTTACAATCGTTATCCAGGCGCACATAATAGCACTGTTTGTGGAAAAAATAAACTTTTAATTTGTGTCATTTGCAAGTGGAAATTGTACGTCTAAATGCATTGCTGTTCTTTTATCTAGAGCTTATTTTGCTTTATTTAGTTTGGTCAAAAACCTAAAGCTAATTTTAAATAATCTTTTATTAAAGAGCTTCGAACTTTGATAAAAATTTCTAACTCGTGTCTGTTTTCGTTAATCGTAACTAGTATTTAAACTACCTGGTAAATATTTCATATTCAAATATTAGCTTATAGATCTTGACAATTGATTGTGAAAATAAATGTATCTTGTTTTTGGCTGCCATAAACATTATTCTGGTTGTTAACTGTAATCTAAATTTGTATAATTTACAATTATTTATCTGACATAGAAAAGCAAAAATGTAACTGACGTATATTTCCAAATTTTAAGCTGCACAAATCCAATTAAATTTTAACAAGATATTTGATTGCTGGATTCACTTTTCATGTTAAAATTGACTTCATTTCATTCGATTTCATACGTTCACATACACAAATACACACATACACACACACATACATATATACACACACACACACACATACATATACACACACACACACACGGTCGCATATGCGAAATGTTAATCTAACTTAAATTATGCCCATGGCCATCGCTGAACAATACGGCAACCTGATAGCAAATTTCATTTGACCACAGCCAGGGCTAGGATAGACTAATTGACGTAATTACAACTACTTGAACAATTGCAAACATTGTTACTTACAGGGTCGCATTGCGTTCGGTGCGGAGGGACATGCTTGTGACTGGATGCACAACGGCCAGAAAGCGATCGAAGGACATCAGGACAAGGGTGTAGACACTGAAAGGCAGCCAATGGCGTTGGCAGATATACTTACTGTATTCAGCTTACCGCTTTTGTATGAAAAGGAGACACTCACCTGCAGTGGCATGTGACCACAATCATGTACTGCACAAATTTGCACCACATTACCAAATGGCCATTCCGGCAGAATGTAGTCGGTGGCGGTAAATGGGACGCAAAAGATGACGAAGAGTATGTCCGAGACGGCCAAGTTTATAATCAATAGGTTTGTGGTTGAGCGCATTTGTTGGTTGACGACCACCACTACAACACAATGGAATATGTATATATATATATGTATATATATGTATATATAGAGAGAGAGAGAGAGAGCAACATAGAGATAGAAATTAGTCAGAAATTTGGTGTTTGCTGCTAAAGCTGTGTCCTGCAGGCGCCTGCTTGCAGCAAATATTCGACAAAGATAAATATGTGGAGTCATATAACAATAAGCAAAATTTAATATCAGCTCAGTGTGTGGCACTATTATTATGCTAAATTACCTAGCAGAGAGTACATTAACCGTCTAGTGTTAAATGTCACCTTTTATTTTCGCACTTATTTGCTTATCTTGAAAGGCCAACAAAAAAGCCGTCAAAATTTCACAACAAGGCAAAACTATTTATTTCTAACTGCAACCAATATCTATATTTTTTTATATTATTTTGAATAATTATTTCAGGTTCTCAACTTAGGCTAAGCAATAAATTCGACGAAACGGAAGTTTTGTAGCGAATAAAATACTGATTTTAAAGCTTGGCTAATATATCAACTCAACGCTCTCAATAATTTTGTACAAGATATGGTTAACAATTTCATCATTCAGCTGATAGGGAATTACATCATCGGCTTTATTGGCAGCTTCTGACTCTTTGTTTGCACTGCCAGTAAGCCGTTAATCAACATATTTGTTTATTATCGCACAGTCTTGGGCTTTAGTTAATTGGCTGTGTTTATTATTCATTATGATGGGACAGTGTTCCTTAGAAAGCATTTGGTAATTAGCACCTTCTTTGTGTGCATTCAGATGACTGATAATCTTTAATTATATATTCATTTCTCTAGCATTTCCCATAAATCTCTAAGCTCTGCGTCAATTTGATAAGGAATTTAAATAAAATTCATTTATTCATGACACTCGACAAAATCCAAATCAATTTAAATGCTAAGCCAGCATACAAGCTGACTATTTGGTAATAAATATTCACACTTCGTAGTAATTTGAAATAACACATTTAAGCCTGTCGTAAATTACTGTTGGCTACACAACAAACAAATAAAAATAGATAAACCAATCAAATTATTATTCGATTGCCGAAAAATAATTTATAAATGAAATACAATACAATATTTCTCTGGCGTTCGACACAATTAAGCGCCACGGGCAATGCAAATTATGAGAAAACAGATCGAATTTAATCAGGTTATCTTTTTAATTTGATTACATTCTGTTCACATTTATAACAACAAAAGGCACAATTGTTGTTTACTACATGCCAAGGTTAACCTACTCCTACCAAACAAAGTCCATCTAGTTGCATCCAAACTAAACCATAAATTCAAAAAGTAGAGCGATAGTTCAGAATTATAATATTTAATGTAAGTGCTCAGAATTTTTACAAATTATTTCCTCAAGCGTACCCAAGAATCAAAAGGATTCTGTACCAACCAAGTAAGCTTTCATTGCAGCCAGATATAGGGTCAATAATATTGCAGCACACTTTTTATGTATTATACCAGTAAGGACATCTTTCGTGTCTCATGATAATCATTGTGTGCGCTTAAATAAGCTTTATTTAAATTAGTTGTCGAAGAATATCTATTCGTTGGCTTGCATGACCTAGAACGATGTTTGCTATTTATAAATCATTTAAGTACTACTCCTTTGAACTGTCCCATTATGTTTGCAAAGACTGCATCGTAATTCGTTTTCGCTCGAATAGTTTGTGGGTACAAACAAGACCTCCACTATATTTGTCTATTTATTAATAGATGTACCCAAATGCATAATTGAAATGTCGCACGCCAATTTGAAGCTGATTCTTGCTCACTGACAATGTATTGTGCAGAATGTCCTTGCACAGTTTGCTGGGCAAAGCAGCCAAGTTTTTCCTGCCAATTACGCGCACAAAGGCAACCTCCACAAACTACTTAGAGTTGGAAGTGGAGCTGTCGCTGGAACAGCATTCTATTCAAGCAGATCTTGGCCCTTGTTGTAGTTGCTGTTGCTCCTTCGCGATGCTCTTTGTTGTTGCTGTTGTCGCTCCACGATTTTCTTGAGCAGCAACAAGCAGCGGACGAGAGACGAGAGCTACTTGCAATTAGCCAAACAATTTATGTAGGTCTGTTCAAAAGATGCACGCCGGGTGATTTCCACTGCAGCGGAAGGTGCTGACGATGGCGATGGGATGGCGATAGGGATGGGCAGCGGGCTGGCTGCGGTGTATTGTCACTGTAACAAAAGCTTGCAAGTAGCCGGGGCAGAGAAAGGGCATGGTGGGGCATGGTGAGCGCTCGTACATGCCTGATATGAGCACTTCAATGGATTGATGTGGCACACTGCCAACAAAATGGCAGCCAGCGGCACAAGGCACAAGGCACCAGTGTGCCGTCAGGGGGACGATGGTTGCCACTGTGTGTGTGTGTTTGCCAGCGGGTGTTTGTGGGCTGGGAGTCACTGAAAGTGCAGTCTGGTGAATAATTTTTGGAAAAGGAAACGTCGCGACGATAAGCTAGTATTATATGAAATGATTATTTTATATACCCTGCACTTTAATGGCTCAAACTGGATGTAGCATAGATACAAGAAGAAAACAATCCTATATATGCATATGGGTATTCTTTCTTACTATCGATAATTTCGAGAGGCTCCAGTAATTCGATCGATTGCTTTTAAAATATTTTGGATTTTTAGTTTGTAAAATGCTTTACAAATATGTTCTTAAAGGGCGATGGTCTTAAACAACGGGTTTAGTTTCAGTGATAAGCTGTATATAATAAATATATATATATATATATATATGTATATATATACTTTATGTTCAATAAAATCTATGGGAATCGCAAATCTTGTTGGGGTATTCCCTCGAGTGTAGTGCAACATAAATTATTGAAAACAAAATGCACCTACATTTAATATATTCTGTGATTCAGTAGAGGGTTATCCTGAGTCGAGTCTTCGCATTTAGTTAACTTGCACCATTGTTGTGGTTTGATTTGTTGTTTGCTGCGTGCTGTTTTTGTTGTCGCTATGGTTGTTGTTGCCCCAAATCAATTTCCTTTGAAATATATTTAGCACAGGATGTTGTTCGCTAGCAGGTGGGTGGGCCAAAGTAAATAAAAGATGACAGCAATAACAACAGCAACAGTGGCAATAACAGCAACCAAAAAAAAAAAAAACCTTACAAAATTTGAACAATAAACATAAGTTGCTTGGTTTGTTCTTTACCCAGGTGGCCATGTGTGGCACACGAGCTTCAATTTTGCTATTACTATTTGGTATTAATGTGCATATATATATGCTATATATATATATATAAATATAAATATATATACACCCATTTAGATTGTTTACTAACTTGCAGGTGCTGTTCTTACTTTTTGATAAGCCAATTGAGAGAAAAGCTGTTGCCAAACTGGAATCCCTGTTGACAGATGTATTGTATTGGCGGTTTCGATTTTATTTGCTGGCAAACAAAATACACTTTGTGGTTTTGGTGATGTCAGCTTTAAGCCACATTGACCACTTTTTGGATAAGAAAACTTTTCAGTTTTTGTGAAAGTGGGGAAGATAGTGTCAATGCAGTCAATGCAGGCCAATACCAATTAATATGAATGTATATTTATAGACCCAACAGCAGTAACAGCCACACGGACTGTTACTGATAACAAGTAAGCCATCATGACTGACATTTTGTGGGCAGACTGTGTTAAAAAAAGGGTCAGGTTGAAAGTATCTAGGAGCCTGCCATTAAATGGCGCTGAGCTGAAGGTAAAGTTTTTTGTTGCTAGCCTTACAAAATAATAAAGTGTAGCATAATTTATGGCGCATGCGGCAGAAAAGAAATATACTTATATAATAGCAATAGACTGGGGGAAAAGAGCATGGATGAAAAAGTTCTTCAAGCGCAAAAAACGCTGTTATTTAATGCCATGTTTCACATACATACACACACACAGACACACACAAACAGCGGATGTAGGCATCGGGTCATGTTTGCAGCTTGCCATATAAATTTTCTTTTATGGAACTTTAATGTCTCTTTAATGTATGACATTAGGCAAAATATTGATGCATTTTAAGTGTGGCTCGGATTCAATTGTTGTTGTTATTCATTGTTATTGTTGTTGGTGTTGTTGCTGCTGCTCTGTTCGTTTGGCTTATCTCTCACGCGCAAGCTCTCCTCCCACTCTCTCTCTCTCTCTCTCTCTCACTCTCTCTCACTCTCTCTAGAGAGAGCGATTTAATCTCAAGATGGGTTTGGTCGAGTATAGCTAGCTATCTTTGCCGAAATAGGTGAAATTTAATTCGTGTTTGCATATTGACAACTAAGAATTAAAAGGTTCCTTATTAATCAAATTTATTAATTAATAAGATCTTGTTCATATCTAAACATAAAAATAGGATGAATGCTTGATTGTTTTTGTTTCGTATTACAATAATAATTTCAAGCAGCTATTGAGAGATTTTAGAACAGTCTCGTAAGTAATTAATTCTATTGGTTATTTTTTATTACAATAATCATTTCAAGGCAATATTAAAAAATTGTATAATTTTCTCAAGTGTAACTGAATAAATTCAAATATCAACCAATTTGTGGTTTCCTGGTCGGACATTCTTGAGTGGAGCACTCGAACATGTTCGTCTACAATTAATTATTCATTACATTTCGGGGACAATCACAATCAACTAATGAAATTTTATTGAACACTCTCGGATTTAATCTGCTTAAATTTATATTTAAGTGGTACTTGTAATCGGTACACATTAAATATTTATTATTATCGCTTCCTATTTTTCTTTTTTTTAATTTATTAGCCTAATTGGCTTTTGCATTTCATAAGGTTTGAAGTTTATGAAGGTGACATTCTGTAGTGTCATTAAATGAACTTTAACAGAGCTTCAATTAATTGAGTTCAGTCAATTAATTTGTCAATATACTGAAAGCAAGCTTATTATCACGGTAATTGCATTTGAAAAGTTATGAGGGCTCGGACAATTAAATCGTATACTGACAGCAGATAGAACATTAAGACCAAATCTCAATTAATGTGCAATGACTCACTTTAATGACACATAAATAATTTCAATTAAAATTATTCACTGCAATTGAGACCTGGTCGTTCTATTCTGTCGAAAGTAGCAGTCTCTGACATTGCTTTATGTGGCAATTATTGTTGGCCCAAGACCATGTCTTGTAATTGCATAAATATGTAATTGCGCTTAAAGCTCAAGGCACAATAGCACACACATACACATACATCCCCACACACACACACACTCACAACGAGATGCACATGTATTGGCTTGCAGATAATGGCAAGGACCTTTTGTTTGTAATGAGGACAAATATGCATATATACAAATAAGGACATACCGAACCAACGATCATAATGGACTGAGTATAGTACTCGGCCAGAGTTGGACTGTTGATGTAAATGTTCATACATTTTGTGCATTTCTCTTCTGTTTAACTGTTGGCAACTTCCTGTCCGTGTTTGTGTTAGCTAAGAAACATGTCCGGTCGCAAATAAAACGTCGGGTAATCCTAATAATTCAACCAAAAATGAATCACAACTTTTGCTTACCACTTGGCCGAGATCACGATTTTATATATATTCACTGGGATGGTTATGTGCGACTTTGGGCGCCATACCGAATAGTTCCAATAAATATCTAGGCTAATTGGATATAATATTTATTTACTCTTTTTTTTAATAAAGAAACAATAAATCCAACAGCTGTTAGCTAGGAATATTTTTATTCACATGTGTTACACTTACTTCGAGTTTCTTTTTATAAGCTTGTAATATATTTTTTCGCAGCATCAGCTACAATAGTCTGAACAATGTTCCTTTTGCCTCATCTGTATGGTAAATAACCACATCTTCGCCCTTGTGCCCGTAATGTCATCATCACCATCACCACCAGCAACAGCAAACAAATATTAATCAATTAATCAATCCGAGTCTAAAGTCTGATTTACTAAAGTTCTTAAGCAAAGCCCAGCCCATGGAGACAACAAAATAAATAAAAATAAAGATTATATAAAATAAGGGAAAGTTCCAGATGCTTTCAGCACAGCCATAAAGAGATGTGGGGTATTATATTTGTTTTTTTCTGTCGGTCTTTGGATGCATTGTAAATTCTGTGGAACATTGTTGTCATAGTAGTTGTTGCTGTTTCGGGTGGATCTGCATTGAATGAAAAGCGCTAAGAATAAACCAAATGTGGACGAGGGGTCGCTTGCTTGCACAGTCTTTTTTCTTTCATTTCTTTTTTTATTTATTCTTTTTTTTTTTGTTGGAAGGATACCTGAATTGGCAACCATATGGCCATCATGGCGCAAATGTTGACAAAAGTTGCGCTACGAATAGATGAACGGGCGGGTGGGCGTAGTAATATACATTTGTCTGCAAATGTCTACATGTGTGTGTATTTGGCATGCAAGGCAAACAGCCACAAAACGGCCAGCAAACGAACATAAGGTGTTGAAAAACGCATTCTCTGGCAATTCGCCAGAATTGTAAATCTACAAAAATTAACAATAGTTTTTGATACGCTCGATTATTAGTGTAACTATCCAATTTGACTTTTTTTTAAGTTGTTATCATTAGCGAAAGAAATATATAGTTGAAATAGTTGGGGAAGAACTGCTTTAAATTACCTGGCCAACACTTAAGCTACTGTTTTTTTCAGGTGGCCAAGGACTAAAGAAAAATCATAAGCATTTTACATACGCACGGATACAAAATGGATTTTTCTACAATTTGATTGATCAATTGAAAAGTCTAGGTAAAAACATTGATGAATTTCCATGAATTTAGCAACAAATTATATTCTGACCCAGGGTTTCGTTTCGATTAAGGTTTTCCAGCTTTGACTTCTCCCATTTGCTATTTGCCAGGCAACAAACAAACAATGCATTGAAAAGAGAAACAATAAAGTTGCACATGCCCCGTAAAATGTCATGAATATGACAAGTCTACGGAGAAGGGCGTTCGCGGGTAGCTGGAGAACTTGGTTACGCACAATTGTCAAGGTATTGTGTGCATATGTTTGTGCGTGTCTATGTGTGTGTGTGTGTGTGTGTGTGTGTGTCTATGTGTGTGTATGTGTGTGTGTGTGCGTGTGTGTGTGTGGGTGTGCGTGTGTGTGTGTGTGTGGGTGTGTGCTGCCCACTTGGGTATTGTACGGCACATTGTGCTCTTACTGTTTTTGTTGCCTGCTTTTAGGCGCATTGCTCATTGCTGGTTATAAATTTTATCACTATCAACGCAGTAAAATAAATTTGTGCGCCGCTTTGTGGATTTTCGTGTAAATTTACACAACGTTAACCCACGCAGTGTACACACGCAAACCTCCTCCTATAAATGTATAACATATGTTGCTTAAATATCTTTCAACACACAGAATAATATTTGTTTTTTGCACTGCTGCACTTGTGTGTGTAGAATTTTACTTTAATATTTCAACCAATTTTTATTGACTAACAATTAGTTTACTGAGTTATTTGGAATTCAAAGCGCTTTGTTTGCTAAAATGTCATGTGCCGTCCACTATAAACGCAAAATCAGGCATAAAGTACTCAATGGTTCTTAGTTAGGCACAGACATGCAAACTAACTAGAACAAAACCAAAACAACTACCATGTTTAGAGCTGTTTTTAGGTTGTCCCAGAACCTAAGACGCATAGCAACTGTTCATGGCAACCTTACATCAGGTTGTACAACACTTGAACACTTTGTCACAACAGGCATGTGTATGTGTGTGTGTGTGTGTGTATGTGTGTGTGTGTGTGTGTATGTGTGTGTGTGTGAGTGTATACTTGTGGATATGTGTTCTAGAGCTGCTCTATCGTGGCCCGGAAAAAAGAATCTCAACAGCAGTCATTTTGCATACAAGTTCTGCAGCCTTGACTCAAGTCGACATCTTTGTAGCCACATCCGCTCACGTTTTTGAGTGTGTGTGTGTTAATGTAGGTGTGTGCTTGTGTGTGAGCTTGCATGCAGGTGCAACATGCAACAGCGAAAGTGAGAAATGCAAAAAATAAATACCATCCAGTCATTAAGCAAAGAAGTTACACAATCAACTGCTTTCAGTAGTATGAAACTAAAAGACTAGTATTGTATTGTTGCATGTTCGTAATTTATTTAAAGAGTCGCCAAATGCTGCTAATTGCACACTTAAGAAAATCAACCAAGCTGAAAAAATTAAAGTTTCCATTTCGATACCGCATTCCATTTGAGGTAGAAACCCTTCAGGATACACACTTACATTGTAAGTATATACGTATTTATTCAGTTTGTAAAACATTAAACTTGTACTCCTTTCTATTGTCTAACACTCATTTTTGTACATTGATTAACACTGTCCGATAATGTTGCATGATGATGCCCATGCCATATGTGTCGAAGTTACAAAAGGTCCATATTGTACCAGGACCTCGACTAGGTCGGCCGTTCGAAATTGAGTTAACATCAGAGCCAGCATTAAGGAACATGAAGGACTTGCACAAATATTTGAGCTCCGAAGGGTCTTGTCCTCTCAAGTAGTTGAGAGTGCTCTCTTTTCATGCTGAAGCGTCAGATGTTGAGAAAACTCAGTCATCGACTACTCCATAATTTAAAGCTGATTAACAAATCCATTATAATACGTGACTGCTCTTCGTATTATTTTATTTATTTATTTACTTTATTGCAAGAACAATTTCAAATAAATTCTATTGCTATTTAGAAGACATTAAGACGGGAATAGGATATACAATCTGAAACAAGATTGTATATTAAGCAAAGAAGTTACACAATCAACTGTTTTCAGTAGTATGAAACTAAAAGACTAGTATTGTGTTGTTGCATGTTCGTTATTTATTTAAAGAGTTACCAAATGCTTCTAATTGCACAGTTAAGAAAATCAACCAAGTTTGAAAAACTCGTTGCCTTCAGTAACATCACAGAAAACGCAGTTCGCGACGGGAATCCGCGTGAAATTGTCGCTTGAAGCTGCCACATTGGTTGGGCGGTGGGAAGTGGCAGGAAAACCGGGTTTTATGCCAGTTAGTTTCGAATTTCGCTTTTTTTCCCCACACGGGGTATGTTTCACAACAATGTTTAAGACTTCGTATCACAATTTTGAGAACATGTAACAAATGAAATTTCGATAAATATCAATATTCAAAATGTGTTTTTTATTAACACATCTAGAGGCTAAAAATGTAAGTTATTTGTTGATCAGCAAATTCCCCGATACACCCAGCACTGAATCAATTAGCAAATTAAACTGTATAATGCTAGTACGAATAACCTGACTGCTGAGTATCATTTAGTCGAGCATTATTCACCAGCTCGAGCTTTTCTTCTTTTTTGTTTTTCGTTTTTTGTTTTTTGTTTTGTAAGTGTTGGCGTCAAAGTCAAAAGCAATTTTCATTTGCTTTGCGAGTCTTTCTGTTGCCAGGCGCCACTTGTACCCCACCGCACCCCTACAAGTACTCGCACCATATATTCCCCTTGTCATCTTTGACTTTTCTTTTTTGTTGCATGTTGAGAGCCACTTTGTGAGGGCTGGGCGGCCGGGCGGCATTTTGATAAATGATTTGTAAATGAACGTATGAGTTTTATTGCAAATTATGAGCAAAATTAGAGTCTATTCTCACTCTTCCTCTCCCACTACCTCGCTCCCACCCCATTGCTGTTCCTCTGTTACTGCGGATGTTGCTTCTCTTGTCCTATTAGCAGAGTAATCGCTATTGGATGGGCGTGTGAATGAATGAGATTTAGCTGGCTTCCTTGTAAGTGCAAGCGTATTTATGGCTTATGGAAAGATAATTTGTCAAAGCTTAGTCAAGCTAGTAAAGCAAACAGCTGCAACAACAATATTAGCTTCAATGTCTACTCTTGACTCGGCTCTCAAATCATAAAGTAGATGCTTCTGCTCTGCATTTTACGGCGGCAAACTCACAGCCTTAATGTGGGGCCTTTAAGCGATTATATTGTTATGTTGGTGTTCAAGTATAGTTTTTGATTGAAAGTGAGGCAGGTGTTTGTGTATGTCTTTCTGAAGTGTGTGTCTACTCGACATTAATCATGGATTATGATTTCGAATCTCAGTGGTCTGACTAATAAGTCATGTTGATGTAATTTAGTGCGTTTTTTATTTTCCAAGAAGGCACATTTATATTTCAGTTAGCTTATTTGATTTTATTACCGCATTTGTCCCACTGGACAAAAACCTCGGAGCCCAACTGAGTGTTACTGAAACATAAGCAATGTGACAGGCAATTAATAAAAGTTAAATAAAATCGTGTTAAATCGTCAATGTCATTCGACTATAAAATACCCGTTTAAGAAACGTAAAGGGTTTGTTTTCACGTCCATCTAAAAAGGCTGTCCCAAAAACCATTTGTGCAACCACTTCAAAGAAACAGCTTGCTGGTTAATATCTATTGGTCGAAAGCCACATCTTAGATGATAATAACATGATTAGGATGACAGTTAACAGCTGACAACACAACAACAAGCCACTAGATTCTGACATCTGCCAACACCAATTTTGGCCAAAAACAAAAACGAAAGTGTTCAAACGAAAACATGAGCATAGAGAGAAAGAGAGTTTGGGAGAGCAAAAAGCAAGTTGTTCATTTGTTGTTTCATTGTAAATTATGTTTTAGTTTTCGGATGACAAAGAAACAAGTAAACAAAACAGCGAAGAATCTGCATTGACTCATTGCCACTTCAATTTGCATTGGCCTATGTCACATGATGCCGGCGGCATCCCTTTTGACACAGGACCGCATCACGGACGAGGGACATGTCCCCAATGATGTTGACCAGCAGCAGCTGCCGAAAAAAACGAGAGGCTGGCTGGCTGGCTGGCTGTGGCTGCAACAAATTTGTAGGTGCCACATTGAAAATCATGTTATAAATTTGTAATTGGCCACTCAAGCGTACACATGAAAGTGGTCAGAGTTTTCAGTTTGCCATTTTGCCACTTTACCAGCTTGACCAGTTGTCAGGATCTCATTTCTTTCATGAAAAATATGAGTATGTTTACTTGACCTTTTATAACATTTGAAAGGATTCGATTGGGGACTTCAATAGCATTGAATAATTTTTGTACATTTTTCTTTTCATCAATGTGACTGTTACAAATTGGTTTTTAATTGACAATCATACAATTCTGCATTGTTTGATATACAAAAACTTTTATTTTACCTCTAAAAAGTATAGTATTTGAATCATTCATATAATTCTATTTGATATATATAAATTACATTCAATTTCTCTTAACGTGGGTTTGGTTTATTTTCTTAAGCACTTTCCTATCGAACTGAGCTACAGCCGGAAAATAAATATACGGTTCTTATTAAAAACATTTTCAATTTGATCACTATATGATATAATAAGGGACATTTAAGGCATTTTATGTAGAATGTTTGCGTTGTTTATGATACCATACAATTGTTTTTTCTCAGTGTATTCTGTAAAAGCCGCAAATGAACTTAAAACTTTGGACTGGTCGTTACAAAAATTGGCAGAGAAAAGTATCTGTCATCATCTTTTTTGTGGTCTTCCAACTCAGGGGACGTGTAACTGAATTTTGCGTTGCATAATTGTATTTTGGTTTTTGATTAGGCTACCAACTTTGAATATAGAGTGGCATGGAATTGAGAGACGTCCACGGATAATATAAATTGTTATGTACTCTTTAATACAAGATTAAAAAAAAGTACAATATGAATTTTATCAAACAAATTTTAAATTTTGATTCTGATTGGACAATGATATTATTGTTTCATCCATGGTGCAACAGCTACCTTACTCTTCCAGAAAGGAGTCCATCTGCTCTCAAGTAAAGCCATTACTGTCACATTAAATATTCCACTTCGATTTTCGTAAATTTATATTTGATAAGGGGTTAAAGAAGGCAGACTTTATTGTATCTGAAGTTATTGCCCATTCGCTTATCAAATGACTCCAAATCTGGCACTCAAGCGGAATTGCAACAAAATTGGTAAAATAAACGAACTCAATGTGCGACGAACTGCACGTAAAGTTGCAATGTTGCATATATATATATACGTATGCGCATTTTGAGGCATATAAAATATCAATTAGTCCAGTTGGATGTTGGCCTTTTATGTGCACTGTGGGTGCCATGTTTATGGATGTATTACGGCCGGCTGGTAGTATTTGCAATTATTACGCATAATTTGGCAAAAGTCATTGGCCAACTGGCTATCGAACAGGGTTTATGGACCGCTCTTTTATAGACCCTTAACCATAAAAAGAGGTAGGTTCGCAGTCGGCGGAGTGGGTAGCTTGAGCAAGTGCAATTACGGGGCGACTGCGGTTAAGTTACAAGCCAAACGGACTTACCCAATATGACGAGCGCATTGCCGACGAGTCCGGCGAAGCCAATGATGCCAAAGAATACGGGCACAATGATGGAGACGACTCGCTCCAATGGCCAATTATCTCCATCCCGTTCCAGGTCCATTTCCAGCAGATTGTCTGGCCGCATCGAACTATTTAGATGGTCCAACGACGAGCTGCCAGCCATATAGTTGCTGTCATTGTTGCCAATTTTGTTGTTATTGTTGTTGTTGCTTTTGCCAGTGGCAGCGCTATTGTTGTTGCTGCATTCACTGGGACTCAACCAATCGGTACAGTCAACAGCCGCTGCTCCAAGACCGCTAGTTGGCCAGAAGCTAATTAGCACGGCCAGAGCCAGTGCCACGGTGAGGCGAGGACATCCCGGGCCCAGACCCAGACCCAGGCTCAGGAACATTGCTAGGCCCTTTTTAATATGCCCTCGCAAGTAGGTAGTAATTATCTTGAAGCCCTCTCGTTGCTGTTCACGTTGCTGGGCTTGTTGCTAGTCGGCTTTGTTTTCCATTCAAATTGTTGATCAGGCCTTGTGTGTACACATTGTTGATTTTACATTTTTAGCACGCCCGCATTGCCACGCCCCGTTTTAGAAGAGCGGTCTTATTTGCATTTTAGTGGTTCCACAATTCAAATAAAGCCAATCGAGGAGAGCGCTTGCCGTAAATAATTCGCCTGCAATAGATATTAAAGCGCAATTTGATTTTACATTTTTGATTGTGCAGATACAGTTACATTTACAGACACCGATACAGATACAGATACAGTAAAATTAAGGTGTAAACATCTCGAGTTATATACATATTAAATGGATTTTATGATACTGTGCGCATTATTAAATTAAAATGGGCATACATACGATTGTTGAGCATTTATTAAATTACACATTAACAATCGAAATGCTTGACATTCTCGGTTTTTAATTTGAATTTTCCATCTGCGGTTAAATTGATGCATAAATTTATTGTTGTTTTATTTTTTATTATTGTAAATATACATTTTTGCAATAACAAAACACAGCAAAAAATTTACGTTGCCCCATCGACAGTCCACATCTGAATAACGTGGCAATTGGCAATAATAATCATAATAATACTCTCGTAAATGGCTGCGCTTACTCTGCGCTAAGGGTGAATTATAGGAAAATTAAATTATATACTGTGTAACGCCATAATAGTAACCGCGCCTTCCATTATCATTGCGAACATCTGGAGTGTGCGGCAACCGCAATAAAAGCATGGGCAATGGAAGCAATCGCAGTAATTCAGCTTGTAAACAATGCTGAATAATCATGTCAGTATTAATAACACTTTTCAGTTATTCAACAATGTTCGCAAATGTCTGCAAATTGAACTCGTCTCTTCAAAAATTGCATTTATTACATTAATTATCTTTAAATGATTAACTTATATGTCAGTTGCTTTTCATAAATGAAAAACTGAATGAAAGAATATTTATATGCACATGTACATGTAATGTATCCAAATGTAATTTTATTTCAATTCATGCCACAAAAGAGCTGTTAAGCATATTAGCGATGGGCATGGTCTATGGCAATCTTTCTTACATTTACATTCATTTTAATATAATTGCAAGGACAGTCGACAGCTGTCATTTGCATTGCGCATACGCCGTGTGGTTTGTATAAATTAACAGTGACACGACACATGAATTAAAATATTGCGATCTACCCCTTTACAGTCTGTACTCATTAAAGTTATTATTATAATGATTATTATTATAATGATTGGTCAAACTTTCTTGCAATTTCATAGCATATGCCGATGCAAGTAGACACATATTCAGAATATTATTATTTTCTTTTGTAAATTAAATAAGCAGCACTTTAATCGACACTCGAATGAAGTCATCTTACCCTATATTATAATAGGTGTTTAGCAAAGAGTATCTCCAAGGCGAGCCCACTCGGTACCAACTTTTTCCCCCTATCGCTAACGTGTATTCTACAGATGTATGTCTGTATGTATAATGTGCTGCCATGTCATGTGTCTAAGACAACGAACACAAGGCGCTGACAGTTGGCTTAAGCTGTCAATTAACATATTATTAAGCCAGGCTCATAAAGAGAAATGACACAAGTCTGTGAGACAAAGTGGCAGACACCGATGACAAACGATGACAACGTCCATACATAATTGAAAATGACTCAATTCTGTGGGTTCATTCATTGGCTGTCAGTGTCAAAGCACTCTGCAAATCAATTTCTCAACTATTTCGCTTTACTTCCTGAATAATAAAAACAATACGCCGCAGGTATAATTGAACAAATCGATCTGAATCAAATGACTTTTGACATTATTGATTTTTATTATTTTATTAACATTCTTAACACATTATGAAATGGTATGAAAAACAACATCAATAAACAAAATGACGATTTGCTTGCGTAAATCAAAAGAACAGGCACATTCGCGTGAACTACAGCATTTGGTTAGAGGTCGAAAGCGGCATTAAGTTGTCTCTTTTTGCGCAACATTTCGGTTTGTTTTTTATAGTCTTGTGTCATAGGGTTTTCCAGCTAACGTGAATAGGTATGTATCTGTATACATAAATTATGTAAATCTTACTATTTATAACTGTCGGCTCGGTTTCCACAACAGATTTCCCACTCAGCCATTTGGCATGAAGTACGACAAGTGTTATTTGCGCACATAAGTGACAGCCTTAATTATTTATTATTTTATTGCATATTAATTTAATTGCGCTTAGGTCTCATTTCTGTCAATTTGTGTGTGGCAATAATTTGAAATGAAATAACGATTAATTAATTATTTGGTGTTATTAGATGCGTAGGTAGTTCTGAAATTTAAGTATTACCAAGGCTACAGAGGGTAGTAAATTCCGCCCTGAAGTTCGGAACACATTGAAGGAGACCTCTCCGACTTCGTATATTATACATATTTATTCTTGGTCAGTACAACTAGACAACTCGATATATGCTTCTTTTTACTGAGGGAATCGGTCGGATTGGATCACTATATCATAGTTGTCATAGATGCTATAGATTGTGTGATATGACTGTTCAGATCGGATGCCATTTGTTAACTTAATCAGTGCGCAGAGATTGTAGGAATGGAAGTTGGTCAAATAAGTGATTGATGAAAATTGTTGTGTTCGAACAATTAAGTGGAAATTCAATTTCATGGACGCTTGACCCATAATGACTGTGCTTAAATGTCATGGTACTTTTGCTTATGGCAATATCTCTTTTATTTGGGCGCCAATCCATAGACAGCTTTGCCGCAAGGCAATTGGCAAAGAAGCCATAAATCAAAATAGTCCTAAATGCTTAACATTATTCAACATTCGCCACTGAGCATTCATTCATTCGCTATTCAATATTTGGTACTCAAATAAATGTAGACAACATCCATAAAAGTGCGTTGCCAGTCAATAATGAGAAAAACAAAGCTGTAATCTTCTTGTTAATATTTGATTTATATTTATGATTTGATTTCGATTGTGCGGCTTTGTCAATTTTAGATATATTCTAAAGGCCTTTTTTTACAATTCTAACAATTTGTGGAACTTTAAGAAACATTCACTTTGTGCCCTTTTTGAATAATGAACTGAATAATTAAATTAATTTGAAGCTCAATTGGCATGGATATAACTGTAAAAATGTATTACAATTTCTTAAACAATTCGTGTCAATGAGAATGAAAAAAAAAACACATTTTAACGACGAAATGTTAACAGCAAAATTGAGTTGGTTGACAGTTAATCAGATTACACAATCCAACGCATAAAACATGCATGTGGCATGTCTGTGGAGACCCGCTTTAATTACATCAGCTGGTATCAACAACATCAACTACAACAACAGCAATGTGGACAACACTGTGACAAACAACTCTATGAATGAATGATTGCAGGTGCAATTCGTGCGACCGCTAAACAGCCAATGTGTGGTATTGAATCATACATGCACCTCAACGACATGCTGCATGTTGCGCTGATTATTTCAATTATTTCAATTAATGCGACTTACACAACATGTGGAGGAAATCGATGGGGGAGAGAGAGATAGGGGGGAGAGAGAGAGAGAGAGAGTCAGACAAAGAGAAAGAGGGAGGAAGAGTTGGCGGGTGTTCTGCTCATGTGGCTTTTATGAGTTTTGCGTTAAATCTAATTGAGCTTTTTATAGCAGTCCTATAAAATCAGGCAAACGACAGTGGTGAAAAATCTGCGAGTAGCTGGCTTTAAATAACAACATCTGCTTCTCATTTATTAGTATTAATTTGTTTTTGCAAAATAGATGTAAAAGCTGATTTAAAAGCATCTGCACACAAAGCCTGTTAAGTCCGCTAATTGGAATCAGTTCAAGTTGCTTTGAATTGTCGGTACTATAATGAATGTACAATAAGTAACCATGAAATTCTTTAATAAACATTAAGTGCAAGTAAAATTGAAAATAAGGAAATTAGAGAAATATATGCACACATCGATAATAGAAGCACACAAAATACATACCGAATAATACAGTATATTGAGTACAAATCAAATCAGATAAAGGAATTATGCATTGATTATTATGTTATTCAAGTCTAACCTCAATTTTCAGATCGCAATGTATAACCAGCATTAACCATACAGAATAAACTTTTGCTATATTCAAAAAGCTTGTTCATACCTAAACATAATATTATATTTATGATGAGCATTAATGGCTTATTGATTTATCTCTGTGTTACATTCACAATTTCAAAGAATTTAAATATATATTTTGTAGATATTGCTAGGATGTATAATGTTAAGATTTTATGACGGTTGTATATTAAGCAAAAACTTCAACAATCAACTCTTTTCAGTAGAATGGAGTTCAGTCTACTTAAGGAGCCCATTTATATTGGACTTTGTATATGTGCATATGGTGTGCTCGATTTGCTCCAAACATGCATTAGAGATTTATTTGGACTTGGAATTTGTGAGCCTAATAAGTAAACAAATACAAATGTCCACGGAAGATAACATTTTAATTATATTGAAAAATTACCATACATTAATTTTGTTTTTAGAGATTAAGCAATTACCGCTAATTAAATAAAACACATCGGATTACCATTGTGACGAATTTGTGGTATGTCGCCTCTAATAACGACCAATTATTATATGTCAACCGCACATCAAATTGTGCACAAAATGGAAAAAAAGGTTGAATAAATCCGCTTCCAAAGGAATATGAATGGTGAGGAGAACGATAAATATAAAAAGAAAGAATGGCTAACTTAGGCACAACGAATATTATATACCCTTGTAGACCGGGGTCAAATTGACTTCATCAACATTTTACTATACATTTAAAAAACCGAACGATCGTTCCTATGAAAGCTATATATTCGAGAGAACTTTAAGACGGGCGGAAGGACGGACGTGGCTTTATCGACGCGGCTAGTTTTGCTAATCAAGAATATATATACTCAATGGAGAAGTTTCCTTCAAAGTTATAATTCGATCTACACTGGTATAAAATGTACGGAGCAAAAACAAGTCTTATCAAATAAGTCGGATATCAATAAAAACAGCAACCAAGATGCGATTTATTTGTTGAATTGCTTAATTAATAACTAACTACTATTTTACTTGCTAGCTAATTGGAGCTAGTTGGACTTAATTAATTTTAAGCTCAGTAATAAAACCAAAGTAACCACTGAGCATTCTAAATCGACTATTTGATTTTAAACTGACATTTTAATAGGTCGAATCAATAGTTAAATTTTGTAATTGTACTAAAATTAAGCATTGAATGAGCAATAGTTATTTGGATGTTTGCGCTATGCTCCTTTTGTACCGTTCAGTCCGAAAGAGGCAAACATTTAATAGGATTTCAGTAGACATGCTAGATAAACCTTTAGCTAGCATGTTGAAAGGAAAAGCATCAAGGCCACCAAACGACCAAACGACCAAGCCAGCAACCAACCCGCCGACACCGTCAAAACCCGCCAAAACCACAAAATCCGGCATACGTCGACGTTCTGACACGCACTTCGGCTGGTGGCCAAAGTAGATTAAGTTTTTTAATTAATTCCTCCTGAAGCGGCACTGAAACCCAACTGTGGCTGAACCACTTACTCCAACTTGCCGACGCCAAGCTAGGCGGGGCGATACCGTTAAAGTCAATTAGTTTCATAAATCCGCGTTGACACATATTTGATTAAAATGTTGGCAAAGCCCCAAAACTCGGGCCAATTTTACCGGTTTGGTTTCGCTTTAAAGGCGCCATGCTGAAATTAATACTAATTTACTTTTAATTACACTTTCGCAAAACTTCTTGACTATGTTTCACAATGGATTTAAAAAGAATTAAGCAGCTGTCTGCCTAAAGTTCTCGACCCTGGCATAGTGTGTTACCAGGTTCAAACACTGTACGCACAATTAAAAATAAATAAGCAGGAGTACTCTAGTCGATAGTGTTTGAGTATGAGCTACCCTGTAACAAGCCCTCATTTTACCTTACACTGTAATTTTGTATAAATCTAAAGCAATTCAATTTGAAATTGATTCATGCACGCTGGAGACTACACATTCTGAACTTAGGTCCCAAAATGTTAAATATCTGCAATTTAAGATTGCCTTAATATCGACCAAGCTTCACTTTAAAAGCATACTTTTATTGTTTTTTAATTATTTAGTGCCATCCCTCTAAACTAGAGCACTTTTACTGAAACACTGTTTTTTCTTCTTTTTTTTGTTTTTGGAAGTTGGGGTTTTCACAAAAAGTTAAAAGCATTTTTCATTGATTTGCGGGTGGTTTAGTTGGGGTTCGGCTATGGGCCAGCATGACTAATGATCGTTGTCCCACTAGTTTAAACTTGACGTTGATTTTCCGCTTTTTGTTTTAGTTGCGCTTCCAAGGCGGGAGCGAAAAGTTTTTATTTGTATTTGTGTTGTGTAAATGAACCCATTTAGACATGTAATATCCTAATTGGTTCAAGCAATGCACAAATACAAACACAAAACACACACACACACACACACACACACAACAGAGCACGATGTTTGCTCATAACGACTGCCATATGAGCACTGTGGGACATAATCTAATAAAAGTGCCCGAAATTTGCGAAACACGTTTGCTAATTGTGGCGAGGTTACGAGTGAAATGTCATTAAAACTCTTAATTTCCTTCGCATGCTACATAATAACTTAGGCTGTGGCTTGGTCTTGGGGTTTGACGTTTGGCAGATGACCGCTAGTCTTCTCTTTCGAGGACCTTTTGAGATTGTTAAGTGCATTTCGTTGTGCTTGAACATTGGGGCACACTCCTCCGCCTTTTATTGCTCTCGACAACATGCTGTGGTCCATCATGAATTTTACTTATTTATCTATACCGCTCAAGCGATTGCGAGTGCCTGGAAGTGCCATTTGATAAAAACAATTTGAAACTTAAATGCTTTCTGTTTGAGTTCAGTAATTTTGTCTTCAAGTAAAGGTCAATGTGGATTACTGAACTTGACCGCTGCTGATGTTTGTGCTTATCAAAATACCACAATTAAAATGTTCAAACTTATTAGTTTTGTAGACCATTTTTTTTTAAATTTTCTATATTTTTTATTTTTTTTTGTTTTATATAGCAAATAACTTGTACTTACTTTTTGTGTACTTCTAAAACTTTAAAATACTTAAACTTATATTTAATAGCCGTTGGCTCCCATGGTCTTGTGATGATGATATAAGTTAGGCACTTGAAGCTGGAAAACTATGTATGCCATTTTTGGGATAACAAACACACACACATACACACACACACACACGTGCAGATACCGGCCAAGGATTGCAAACTGGCAGCACAACACATAACCCGCCCTCCGCCCGTCCGCTCCACTTCTCTCTTGGGTCTGCTGCCGCAACGTGTATCCACTAAAAGTCAGTATTGCCGGCTAACTGTCAAAAGTTGAAGCCACGAAGGAGGCCTACAGCTTTAGCAAGAATTTTGAGGCGACGACAGGGTCGCTCTGGGAGGCCGGGTCTGTTGATGTGCTAGCCAAAAATCAAAGTTTGCCTGCGACGTGCGAAAGGCAAGTTTCCAGTTTATGCGTCTGTCGTTGCCTACGTGTGTAAAGCGCAAGTGAACAGCTGTTGCTGAAGATGTGCAGCCACTCGTTCAGTTGTCCATGACGACGCTTATCGCTCTGGCTGATAGTCAGGCCCTGGGTCATGACTGTTACTTTCATATCGATTGACTGGCGGGCCATTCATAAGATTCCAGTCACACTTCTTGGCACAACCACAACGCAGACTGCATTTCAATTTTATGCACTTGCCAAGAGCAATTTTTACACACTGATATCGAAGGTGCAAGTGTATATTGGTTTTGTGAAGGCAGATTACTAGCAGCATCTTTAAACATTGTTTTTCGTGACGCGGCCACCTGCCGCACATTTCTCAAAAGCCTGTAGCAATTTTAGAGCTAAAGTTACAGAACTTGGAAGTTAGATAGTCTTCAATACTTTTTTTGGCGACGACAACTACCCGCAACTTGAAAACCAAACACGGAAGGTAGATTACTAGGAGCATATTTCTTGGCTACACCCACCCTATTCTGCGGCAGCTTTCATCAGTTGGTCTTAGTTGTTGGTATCAGAGAATTTCGGAGTCGATTACGCCCGACTGTTATTCCTTGCCGTTGTCAATGTAACCTGTAGCATAAATTCTGAAAAATTATATTGCTTAAGCAAAAAAATAAAATATTGTTTAAGTCTCCGAATTGTTTTAATAGCTGTGCACATAAAAAAAGTTCTTTTGAACATATTTGATATGAATATTATTATAGAGGAATGCTGGGTTATTTGATTTTAATTTTTTGCATGTCCTCGCTCGAAGTGTTCAGCCGTGTGCACATCCCCTTGCCTTTGACCTAAGCATTGAGTGTCCTATTCATCGGTCTGGCTGCATGTCTGCATTGTGTGGATGTTTGGGAATCCAGGACATTCCGTGGCATGTGCGAACATGCACCATATCTTTGGCATGCATTTTAATTTTCCCTTCTCTTTTTTTTTGTCAGCCAAACGCTGAAGAAGCGATGAGACACGTTGTCTTACAAAGTGTCACAAAATATGTGTGCATATGTGCAAGTGACCACAGGCGGAACGAGGATAGGATTTTGACTAGATTATACGGCGCTTTTATATGAGGCACTGTTCATACCTGATGCCTGGACAAAAGCGACTCGAAATTGGAAATTTACTTTGAACATCGTAATCAACGAGTTCAAAACAAATAATTTTCACGCCATTGTCCTCTATTGTCACCGTTGCTGCTAACAACTCATAGACACCAATTTAATTTGCCAATTGTTTGGAGTATCAGCCAGAAAAGGCTTCTGGCCACATTGGCAAAAATATTTTTTAATTATGTCTGCTGTACGTCAGGAAATAATCGAAATAAAGCATGCATATTTTCAATGGAAATTTTTACAATGAAATGAAAAGTGTGCAAAAATGATGTCATAAAATCCTTGAAAAATTCCAAGTCCAATAAATTGATATGTGGTTATAATAGGAATTGTGTGCCAAGCCGTCATAAAATGCTTTAAGTGCGTTCGGTTCTAGCTGCATCCTATAGAAAGATTTTTCTTATTTGCATCAATGTTGCACTAGGCACTAGGCAATTTTAAACTTAAGTGAAAAACTTTGGCTAGGATTTGGGATGTGTAGGCAAACTTAAATGACAAGCTATTAAAAAGCACAGTTGAAAACTGTCAAGGAGTTAGTTTGATGACAGCCTTCTTTTCAACCCCTCCATCATATTCACTCAAAAAGTTTTGTCATAAAATGCTTGGTTTGTGTATCTCTTTGCCATGGCAAGTACCGAAAACTGTAAACTATTTAGATGGTTTCTGACCGGTTTTTGACAATCGTCCACCTTTTCTCTGTGTATTTCTGACAGCGTTGAATTTAAATTGTTTCATTACAATTACAGTGACCACTAGTTCTGACTTCGACTTGAAACTATTACGTTACTTCCACGATGTGATCACTTTTCATGACAAATGCGCAAATTTAAAGCAATCATTCAACCAAAATCAACACGAATCGGTCGTTTTTGTTTAATATATAAAGAAATTTTAATATCAACAAATTTACTTTGGTCTGCAAGGCTACCATCGCCTTGCCTAAGACAACCTATCATTCTTGCTTATTATCGATAGTATTGACAAGTTGCTTACTTAACACACTTTTCCTTGTGTACCAAATAAACTAATAATGAAATGTGTTTTCAACTGCCGGGTCAGGGTCTATGCTGTACTGCTGTATCTAACTTAGCTAACACCCTTATTGTAAATGGGCTATTTATTTCCAGTTTATCTATTTTTAAAATGTTTTTCTTTAAACAGCTCCTTTTTCAATTTGTGGGATTTATAGCGAATGGGGATGGCGAAGGGGTTCTGGGATGTGTGCAAGCCCAATCATTTGACATACTTCTGTCTGCCATGTGGAGCTATAACGGTCAATCAAGGTGGCTGATAGGGGCAAGGCAGAAACAACACACAATTGAACATGGTCGGCAACATGATAAGTTGAAAGCAAACAAAAAATGAAGCAAGAATAAAAACATTGCAACACATGTGATACAGTAAAAGTTGTATGTGCATCTACCTGATTCAGGACACAGTGACACAGTTAACAATAAGCCAATGAATTGTAGAGAGAAGGACGTTGACGGGCTGAGACGAGGGCGGGGGGTCTATAGATAGTGAGTGAAGCAGTGTGTGATGCGTTTTCGTGATATTGGAAAAGTTTGTGGCCCACGTAAGTGTGTTGTTGCAAATCAAATGGCAGCTAAACGAGCAGCGACATGTGCAACTGCCCAGAAAGAAATAACTAAACAAACAGCAAAAAAGACCAGCAAGCAGGGCACCAGCAAAAGCTAAGCACAGTTCACTACTTCACTGTCCTGTACCCATCTTAGTGGCCAGCAGAAAAAGCAATTGTGCAGTGACGCCTTCGCCACCCCACAGTGGATTGCATTTGTTGTAGATGTCGGCCTGTGGCGCCACGCAATGTGGCCACAACGATGTCACATAATTGGCAAACTTTTCTGTCGAGTTACGAATCCAGATGAGCAGACATTTGCAACGTTTGTTGTTCGACATTCAGATGAGTATAAACGTCTGAAAATTACACATACGACACGTATGACAATATAATCAGATACCACATAATAACGATTATGCAAATTATGCAAACTTTACAAGGTGCGTGCTGTTAATAGCTACACTCAGCAAATAATTGTGATTAGCATCATAAGAAACGAAATTTGGAGTCTTTGTAAAAACCAGGGATTTTATCTAATTTCTGGGCTGTATTTTTTTTATGTGTACATAGCTTCTTTGTAGTCTATATTAGTTGTACATATTCGTATTTTGAGATTTCATAAATAGAAACCTTTTAGATAGTTTATGAATTCATAAAATATATGAAAAAAATTATAAATATTTACATAAAGCTTAAAGAAGCCTTTCTAATTTAAAAGATTTGTATTTTGTATATCTAGAAATAATTTCTGAAAACAAGAAAAACTTTCTAGTTTTTCTAAAATTTTCTAAAATACAATTTTTCTCTGAGTGTATCTCATTAAAGATAGTTTGCTAGACCCGTTTCAAGGGTGTTTACGAATTGAGAAATACCTTAAATGTGATAAACTTATGCCATATCTGTGATGTGATGATTTAGTGAATACCTCTAATGTGGTGACCATTAAGACCATTTACTAAATACCTCTGACTGAATGAAGAACCTATTTTATGTGTAGCTGATGAACGACACAAGCGATATGGAAAACAGTCTTTGACTTTTAATATGTATGGCTGAGCTATTTGTCATACATTTCCGATATAATTTGCAACTTTGGTCTGTGGCTTGTGGTTGCCACTTAATGTAACCGTTGTTAATGACATTGTTGCAATGTTTCCGAATATGTCATGGCACATTGAAAAATCAGCCGGCAGTCAGGCAGAAAGGCAGCATCTCACCACACCTCACCTCACCTCAGAGGTGGTTTCTTCAGTTCCATGTCGTCGCCAAGGCGACGCCATCTTTTCACTTCTTCTGCGCTTGTATGTGTCTGCGTGTGGGTGTGTGTGTGTGTGTGTGTGTGTGTGTGTGCTGTGCTCAACTTGTCAACGTACATAAATTTTCCAGCTCATGCACACACAGGTTGGGGGCCGATGGAGGCAACGCACACACAGATCAGCTGTAAAAACACAAGTAAAAAGATGGCCACCAGCGTCATTTTCTTAGCAACCGGCATCGAAAGGCATTCCCTGTTCGACTTTCTCCCTCGCTGCTCACCAAACCCATCGTCATCTGTCTTCCGGCTAGTCAATGTGCGTGTTGCGGTCGACTGCTGCACAGTGGGCACAATTCGCAAGACTCTGCCCATTATTAAAATTGATATCGCTTGACTTCACTGGAACTCAATTAATCACGTTTTATATATTTTTTGGAAACACTAAGCAATTGTTTATTGTCAAAAGACAAATCGCAAGTTTCAATTTTCTTAGATTATTAAAATATGTGAGGACTGCGAATTAATTGCTAAAATTTATTTATTACTGCATAACCCTTCATTGAATTGTTTGCTACTTCAATTATTCTGTTAATAAACAAATTTCAATTTGGAAGCACGTCATTTTCAATTGCTGTTTAACAAAATGAAATCGTCTAGCCTTTTCTTATATAATTAGCTGTTCATTGATTATTACCACTGTGCGTGGTGCCATGGAGCGCTTTTTGTGTGTTAGTGTTACTGGCCGTGTTTGTTTTCAATTTTAATTTTACAATAACTTCCTGGCGACGACTGTTAGATTCATGGCCCGGGAATCAGCAGAAAGCCAATGGTCGCAGCCAACTAACATATACACATAGATGTATATATATATATACAATATATGAATACATACTATATCTATCCTGTGTACATAATATACAATGTATTAGTAGTAGTAATAACGGCACAATTTCACACTTCCTTTCATCGGATGATTATGAAGCGCACATTCGTTCTTTGGCAGTCCTTTTGATTTTCGCCATGTTGAAAGTATTTTAATCAGCGTCCAAATTGTGGCCAGCGTAGTGTTTGCTTGCTGCTGGTCGATTGACAATCTCGACATTGATGCCGTTTATGAATCAATTGGATTTGTGTATATATATGTATATACATATATATATATATATATGTGTTCTTGTACTTTATGTAACATTGGTTGCTTTTTCTGTGTTGTCTGACTGCCTGCGTGGCTGGACATGTGAAGTAGTCCTTGTAGTCCGTGTTATCATTGTGCCAGTGCCATGGGGCGTGTCACGGCCGCTCACAGATAATACGGCACGAGGGGCGCATGAATGCAACGACCCATTTGTGCCATCAATAAAAATAACAGAGCTGCGAGACCACATGTAAAGGGGGCTTCGGGCAGCACATGCTACACTCACATATGAGGAAGCATATTCGCCGTTTAATTTCTTTCATTTCTTTTTCTCGCTCGTTTTATTTTTGCTCTTCCGGTTTTCTTGACACACAGAAACAAAAAAAAAAGAAAAACAAGAAATCAGGAAGTGGTATATCAAATCTGAATAGTCGGTATATATGGTACTATATCAACTCACATATTGATGTTCATTATGAACATACATATAAATGTGTTTATATACTAAATATATCTGATAAGAAATCAACATACATTAATGAACCCTTTCTTATCAACTTGACAAGGGTGCAGGGTATAATCTGTTTGATTTATGTTCGAATCATTTGATTAATGAACTAACACTGAGGTGTCCTTAATTCATATTCATATTTGTATATATAATAGTGACGCTTTGTACAATTTAGCTTTAAACGTCTCAGTTTCAACGATCAAATTTAACAGAACAGAAAATATATAGTTAATAAAAGACCAATAGACTTATAAGACAAAAGGCATCCTTGCAAGCCAATTATATTAATAACTACAAATCAGTGGGTGTCTAGTGCCAAGTTCCATTAAAAGATAAAAATAATCAGGTTTCATGTGTATGTCAAAACACTTAATAAGCTAATTGAAAGGTTGTCCATTTAATGTAATTAATAATTATTTGTAGACGAACTTATTATGTTAGGAGTGCTTCAGTCAAGAGTGTCCGACCAGGAAATAACCTTTACCCAGCTACAATACAAACCAAAACTAATATAATATATTGTGGACACCCGGATTGATTCAATAAAACCGATGGGCGGCGACTTTGAATATCCTTTCTGCAAATTGAATTGAAAATCGTAATCGTAAATGCCGCGGTACTTTGTCGAGCTCAATAACTTAGTTGACATTTGAATATTTTTCGCAAACAGCTCGTAACTTTATATGAAATAGTAGCCAGTGCATAAGCATTTGCGTACTCTGATACCGAAGGTACAAGAGAGGTACGCCCGACTATAACGTTCTCACTAGTTTTATATTGACCAAGCAGCTGCTGAAATACGAGTAATCTAAGTTACAAATGAAAAAGTTATAATAAGAAAATATTAAAAATACATAAAAAGAATCAAAGAAAACGAGGCAACCGAGGGGAAACTGAAATGAAAGCTGCATGGCGGGCATCCAGACAAATTGAATGCGAAATGCTCGACCGTTAGCTAGCAAATAAGGTTGCAAATAATTTCCGTTCTGAAAAGCGACACAGAGCAAAATTAAGTCGAGGTCCGGGCTGATCTGGGGACATTCACAGACAGCTTCCGTTTCCTGTTCAAATACTCGGCATGGAAACGACCAAAGAGTTGCATCGCTGTCGAGTTGCCAATGCCGTGTAGGTCGGGCCCAAGTTGACATGCTTTGAGACGGGTCTCAGGTCTCTGGCGCTGTTGTTGCCGGACTCCGTTTTGGTTTTTGTCTGGGTCCCTGGTGTACAGCTAGGCGGCTTATTGGCCAGACACTTGTGCTCTGATAAATAGAAAGTAACTTTCCAGACGTTGAGTGGCACCCACTGTGTGCATAGGCCTCCATAAAGCATTTCGAACTAAGTCCTTGCACGTGTATTCCTCTTCAAATAACCCTCTGTTGCACAACAATGTCCTCACTGTGTGTTGGTGTGCGTGGGTGAAGCGAAACCCTCAAAAGCGGAAAATCTCTTTTAAAATGTTGTGTCTATTCCATCCGTTGACATCTCCAAATAATCCCCGTAGATGTTGTGAAGCACTTTAAGTTGTCGAAAACGTTGTCTAAATAAATAATCGTAAATAAAGAAAATAAAACTAATTGAAAATAAATCAAATTTTAAATGCATTAAAATTTAGCTAGCATCAACAAGATTACAAAATTTATGAAGCTTTGTTTAATCTGCCAACACGGCTTTTCCTTAGGTTGAATTCAATGTAAACGAATCGAAACGAAACCAAACATTGTAAAATTCAAAATATACATATACATGTTTTCAACTACTATCCAAATAGCAATGGCAACAACAAGCTGCAGGACTAACTATAATTTTTAATGCGAATTCTATTACTTCAGCCTTAAGTAAAAATATTTACACAAGTCGAAATGAGATGCAAAACATCCGGAAAACTTTTAATTAAAATGTACAGAATTTATTTTGAGCATTTTGAAAGTAGGGCATTTGATGGTCTTTATAGGATTCAATTTAAAATTTATTTTATGAATACATATTATACATATATTTGTTATGCTTTGTATTTGCTGGACTTGGTTTGATCTCACTTTGTATATGCCGCATAGCAAAAAAGTGAATCAATAAAAATGTAAATGCTTGGAATAGGCAGAAGAGGACATATGTATTGAATGGGTGGACAGTATATATTAGTCACTATCAATACAAATATGCTCAAAGGAACTAAACTAAATATCGAACTAATAGTGTTGCAAATACTTTGCAGGAGGCCATGGAATGTAACCAACGAGTGTTCTATCGGGTTGTATTTGCTGCTATCTATGAATATCTATCGAACAGTGTTTTTATTATACAACATTTCATTAGTTTGCAATTCAGAAGGCAACTAACCAAATTAAATTTGAATCAAGTTTGTGAAATAGAGTATTTGCATAGAGATTTTGCTGTTCTAAGCTGGTTACAGGGTATATACTAGTTGAGAGGTCACTTATGTGTGCTTTTTATGCCTTTGTTGTAGCATTTGGTTTTTTTTTTTTATTGCATCGTAAACAGCACATAATACTAAAGAGCTTTGTTTGGCCGAAATCAGGGGCGTGGCAAAAGGCCGAGCGCGTCTGGATGAAAATTTGTTGCTTACTTTGTTTACCGGCCCCGAATGTGTGGGCGTACAAGGACTCGAGTCTGAGGGCTACGGGCACTCGTAGAACGCCTGTTTGTGTGTGTGTGTGTGTGTGTGTGTATTTCTTAGTGTGTAAGGGAGCGCTTTGCCTTTTGCCTCGTGTGAATAATAAAATAGTTTCGAGTATCCATTTGCATATTTAAAATGCGAACGGATGCTACCAAAAGGGGGCGTGACCAGCAGGCACTAAATATTTGCTTAAGCACTAAACACTGTCTTCTACACGTTCCTGTGTCATGTGCTTTGTGTCCTGTGTCCTGCGTCCTCTGCTTTGTGGGTAAGGGTGGGTGTAGGTGCGGGTGTGCATACACAACTCTTTTAGCATGTCCACAGCTGCTAATGGCTTTCATTTTGCATCCCTACTACCAGCAGCATGTCCCTTACCCCGGCCACGTGCTGAGCATTTAGATTTAATTTTTTATGCACTTTCATTAAATAATAGCACGTTAGAAAAGTGCGGTGGTCAGGGCTTGGAACAAACAGAAGTACATAATCACATTCTAGACACAAATGAAGTTGCAACAGCTGTTGTGTCCCTCATTTTCGCATATATACATATATTCTTTCTAATGTATATATATATATAGTAATATGCTGCAGTTTGGGCATCTCCCATTGGAACTTGACTGCCCATGTTGATTAAGGTTAACAGCGACTGAGCTCAAATTCTTTCATCATAAATCCACGGAGAGTCTGCTTTGCGTTAGTTTAGGGAATTTGTACGCAGAAAATACTCATACAAACACACACATATACACACACACACACATATGCACACACACACACACATGCACACACATACACTCTCTCAATTTAGATATACACCCACAAGCTGTATTTTTAATTGAACACAAATTAAATTTAGGGGTAATATTTTCTACAAGTTTTCCCCGCATAATAGAAAAAGGGGAGAACTTATATAAACAGAGCAACAAGCTAACAAATCAACCAAAAAAATGTAAGCTGGAATGCAAGTGAAGTGGATATCACAGTAGAAATATACTTGTAAATTCTGAAGTTTGGCATATTAGATAAGAGGTGGGAGAGGTAAGAAAATACAGAATTCCGGCAGAGATTTCAGCGAGAGTTTACAATAATAATTGAGTACACTTTGAATACAATGTATGTACACACATACATTCACAGTACACAAGAATACATTTCATGTACACAAATATTTATCGATGGCCTTCAAATGGAATCCCTGTAATTTGGATACATACATACATATTCCAATGAAATGTTTTTCCCATATGGAAAACAGCGGATATGGGCAAATCACGAGGCGATAGACGGAAAACCCCAAACAACAAATAATTCAGTTACATTAACTCTGGAGTAGATATAATAGTAATAGAATAGAGATATTTGAAGTGGATTGAGAAAATGGGACCCAGAGTGTATCGTTGTTGTTTAGTTGACCAAATAGCTAGGCAAATAATTAACAGAGGAATCTGAGATCCATAACTAAGTATTTGTTGTAAATCATATCAATTTGTAATGAAAGTGTTTTAGCTAAAGAACTTTATGTTTTGTGTATTAGCGACTAGTGCTATAAATTCAGAATTTTACTTGTTACTCTACAGTGATGATAAATGTATTAAATATTATGCATATTAGAATGAAAGAACTATCTAAAATGTTTTAGTCTTCTGAGACTGATAATCATGTTCAACTAAAAGTAATCTCTTTTTTGTGCAAACTCTTTTTTTTGTGTACTTTCAACTTGCAGCTGTTATTTAAATGATTCACCTGCACAGCAATATATCAATGTAATTGTTAAGCTGGGCACTCGGGGCGCTTTGGCAAATTTGAAGACATTCATAACTACTTAAATACGACTAAAACTTTGAATTGCAAAGTTGTGAAGATTAAGGCTTAGGTTTACTTACAGTTGCTGTTTGCCACCGTGTTTAGTGCCTTGCGGCATTAGAAAGTTTTAAATTAGGATGGGCATGTTTTTCTTCGAGTCTAATTGCAAATCGACAGCCTAGTGCAAGTTGGTATTATTTGTTGTTTACCATAACAAAACGCAGAAACTCAAATTCCAAAAGTATTAAAAATAAATTGCAAAACACTCACGCAGACAAACACAACTACAAATACACAGATTGGTTAACTTGCCGGGATTAGGAAACAGATCCACCCACATACACCAAGAGCTTAGCCCTTCAGTTGACAAGAACAACGACAACAAACAATTGGAAAGTATTTGGAGCGCATTGTGTATTAAGAACTTTCGCCCTGCAAACACAAGCGGATACCAGGTGCAAGAGCAGGCTCGATAGTCCACCAACTGAGTCCACCAAGTCCACCACAGACTGACAGTCTCGGATTAGGTAACAGAACTAAACGAGCGAACACTTTGCACCACACATGTACATCTATGCACATAACAATATGTATGTCTAAGTTCGAATGACACATAATAACATAAAGGTATTATAGAGCTTAACTAGTATTTCATGATACGAGACAGTAAGGAACTGTTACACCGACATTTGTCCATTCGCATGGGATTTGCTGGGGATTCATATTTAAGCTGTTTAGGTGTTAGAATTCGCCACTTTAAACTACAACGTGAATTAATATGAGTTTCACAGAAGTTAGCAGTTTGTAGATACAGTTTTTGAATGCATTTAGTTTACAGAGAGCAATACAATTAAGCTACTTATGTTTTTATTATCGCTTATCTTTGATTAGAAGCAAGCAATCTGGCAGATGAAACAGACACTTCACTTTGAAATCGGTTCAGACTTTAAAGAGTACGTATGGTGGGGAGTATCTTAAGAAGTATCTAAGGATCAAAAGTCTTTTAATACCCTGCACTCATCTTGACTGAGTATGATGGGTGTCATGAAGGTGTGCAAATATATGTAATAAGTAGCATCTCAGACCCCATGAGCTATATATAATATGGATTAGGATCAACAGGCTAGTCGATCTAGCCACATTCATCTGTCAGTGCGTCCGTCTGCCCGTCCTTTAGTCTATTCATACGAACACGGCTATATCAGACAACATTAGAGCTACAGGCACCAAATTTGTAATTATTAACTTTAATTCAAATATCTATACATAATAGAAGTCTGACCCTATGGTAAGTATGGGATCTGGTATTTTGCACTGTAGTCATCAATAGGTCTTGTGCAAGTGCTGTACGATTTTATCCATTGAAGTCGTATTTCATAACGCCCCACTATGGAAGAAGGCATCCCTCAAAAGTTAATTGAATTCGTGTATTGTTTTTGTTTTTCTTAATATTCGCAAATTGTTATTTTCGAAAGGGCTTTCAGATCTGATTAAATTAAGTTCTAAAGGCTTCGGCTTACACACTTGGCCTTGACCCCGACATGAATTTGAGATTAGTTTTGCAGTTGGCCGTTTGGGATTTTAGATGTTCGGCGGTTGGTTGTCGGTGGTTGGTGGTTGCTGGTTGGCGGTTGGCGGTTGATGGTTTCGATGGCGTTTCGGGTCTGTGTGTGTTCTCTGGGGGTCAATGGCAAGGGTGCATGATTAAATAAAAGTATCAGCTTACGAAAGCATCCATTGTCATTTATTATGATTACGTGCACATGATGCTCTGACAGTTGATGCCATTCCTAACCCAGCCACGTGCGGGTCCGAATTGGTTTGCTCCTCTCGGTCGCAGGTGTCAATGGGCCTACAGATTTGGCGATACTTACAAAGCATAACGCTCGAGCGTTTCGATTCTTAAAGTTTTTACGATGCCAAAGCTGGCAACAGCAACGGCAACAGCCACTTTATTGGTTCCACTCCCCCTGCACTCCTGTTTTTTTTATCAGGTAGGCATAGCATTAATTTAATCGGCATGTCATTTCATGTTGAAAGTTTTGTTTTACGCTGTTCATTGGGGCGGGCGGGCGCCATAAAAATTCACTGGTTTCGTGTGCAGTCATCAGGCAAACTGCCAATGCCACGCCCCCGCCATACATCTATCAGTCAATGGTACACTCTGAAAAAAGTGCGCCATCTTTGCTGCCACATATAATACAAAACTTAATTTCTGAAAACAACGGTCTTATAGTTAGAGGTCTCCCTGATAATAGTTGAAAAGCAGTGTTATTTTTTCTTAACTGTTGTGCATTTTTGCTATATTGCTCTAACCGCAACAATAGCCAAAACTTAGTTTCCAAAAACCAAATCTTATAGCTAAAGTCTTTTAATAATATTTTAATAGTTGTGTTTGGCGTTATTTGCATTGCTCTAATTGGACAACAAACATTTTCTTAGCTTACTTTCGGGTAAACTTTTTTTAATTGAATCGTGTTTCTCAGTACAATGTCATCACAGGTTAAATTTCGAAATTTTGGCTCTTTTTCTCTGAGTGCAGACACACAGTGCCGCTGTCACCGCAGACTTTGCCCTCAATGCTCTGTCAATCAGAGAAGGCAGCGTCGACGTTGTTAGCGTTAAATGATCTGAAGTGGCAGTGAAAATTGCAATATGCCGTGGAGACAACGGTACGAGGAGGATATGCCAGATTGAGATGGTACCGGTGTTGGTGTTGGGGCTCGAAGTGACAGGTGAACCCACCTCATCCTCGCGGGCACACACACACACACACACATGCATGGGTGAAACTGGGATTTGTGGGGGGGGGTGCAGCTGGATTCGTGTTTCTCAGTACATGTGTCTGAGTATGCAGCTGCCTTTGATTGGTATTCAGCTGTAGCCTGACAATCGCTCAACGCATCAAGCGAAGCGCGTGGGTACACTGTGTACCAGCAGTTGACACACAGGAGCAATGGCTGCAATTAATGACTTGTACAGTGTGCATCAGCAGGAATGGAATTTATCTCTCATTAGTTGGGAGTACAATGTGTGGGCGTTAACTAATCTCACTTTATTGCTGAGTGAACTATTATTGCAATAAGTGAACTATTCATGTTTTAACATCCAAGTTTATCAGTTGACAAACTTACCCCAAATACCAATTGAAGTCAGCTATCAAGAAGGTAAAGTGAGCATCAGCTGCAAGAGAAAATACCAAAGTTTTAGATTAGTAAAGCAGTTAGTAAATATTTGTATATAATACATATTTATGTAAAAGACAATAACCTGCATGATGTTTGCTAATTAATTTTGGATCTATTCAGTACGAGTTAGAGAGCTAAAAACTATGCAGTATTGAATTGGGTGCTGGCGAGGCTGGGATATTCTTTCCAGTCGATTTTAACTCAAAAGTCAACGAAAATTAAGAGCTAATTTACATTTGAGTTCACACGTTTAATTGGATTTCAAAGCAAATCATCAGTCGAGCTTAGCGCATTTTGTGTAATAGTTTTATTAAAGTTATTGATGATATCCGCTGTTAAAATTCTGTATAATTCATGAAAGCAGCCACAGCCAGCAAAATGATTAATAGGGGTCCAACCGCGCCGTAAATTTACGAGCAAGTGCAAGTTCGATTTATGGCATTATGTAATATATATGTATCTCACATATCTACATATGTATACACAGTGAAAAAATGCTTTCCATTTACAAAACGTTTAATATTAATTGAATCATTTGTCAGTTAAAGTTGGAATTTTGTATCCATAATAAACGGATCAAATCTAAGAATATATGCTTGCTTTAAGATTATTGATAGGATGATAGGATTTTTTTCTCTGTGTATCAGAAGTACACCAGCGATACATACATACATACACACATATTGACACTCATGGCCAGCAAAATTTTGATTTGAAATGCAAGCTCAAAATAACTTCGGGGAAATTAAATGATCATCGCGTAATGTAAATCAGCAAATGGAAAATTCCATCAAAAGCTTTTCAAATATTACGGTTTTTTTTTTGAAGCCATCCTGCCTAAATTGAAAATTAAAAAAAAATCGAAATTCAGTAACCGCAGAAGTGGGAAATTTTACGGAAAAATAAAAATGAAATTTCACATTTGCCGTGTTATTTACCACATTAGCCTTGAATAATTCAAGATTTTGGTATACTGGTTGGTATAATGAATTTTGTTTATTTTTGCTTATAGAAATATTGTACAATATTAGTACCCAAGCAGAACAGAGCCTTTAATTTTAGAGGTTTCTCTTCAAGTAGAGTGTGTGAAAGCCACAATTACTCAAAGTATATTTGTGGCCGTGGCAATTACTCCTGTATGTGATGTGGGTGAACGAGTGTGTGTGTGCGCGCGTGTGTGTGTCTATGGCAACGTTTGTATAGCTCATTAAGAGGTTGCGTGTGCAAGCGCAGAAGCCATTTGTTAGAAAATGCAAATGAAAGTGCATTTTGCATGTGTGCTGCGGTGGGCGTAACATCTACTTCAGTTACCCCACTGATGCTTAAAGTATTTATGTGCCGCACATAATGGCGAAAAGTTGTGCGGCCAAATGGAGCAGAGGGCCTAAAAGAAAATTGAGTCCAGGCTCACAGTGGATACCATTTGGGGTCACGGCCTCTCATTGTCTTGTTGCGAGAATGAAATGGCAACTCTGTGGCAGCTGTGAAAAATGAGCGCACGTTCTGCATATGACAATAAAGAGGCAGAGTCCAGCCAAAGCAGCAGCAGGATTAGAGCTGCTCCAGCTATGGTCACAATATGTAGTTTATGACACATGCATGCAGATGCCATCGAGCATATTCATATTCGCTGTATGCATGATTGCAAAAAAACTTTGTTTTGCACGATGCATGCCACACAGTGACTTTATTAGAATTATATTTGCTCAAGTGAAAGATTCCTAAAATTTCTCATGGATGTCGCATATACTTTTACCAACAGCCAATCACAATCACAAGCAGCAACAAAAGGCAAATTTCTAAGAAACATTCAATTTGTTCAGCAAAATATTTGCGCTTATCTGGCAGTCGAAGAGCGCCGAACGGAAGCATCACGTTGGCGACACAGATTCAAACAGAGGCATTGATTGAGAGACAAGAGGCGGGGGGAGACCAGGAAAGGAGCATTACAAAGATGCTATGGGTATTACAAATTTCAAAAGCAGATCGAAAATATACAAAAAATATATAAATGCAATGCTAGTAAAAGATGGTAAACAATATCCTTGAAGTAAAGGCAGAGAGAGGGAGAGAGATAAGAAAGATAAGATTAAGAATGCTATAATTTTCTCTGTCTGTATAAAACCTGTGCTTATTTTATATGACATTTAAGGTTATTAAATAACCTTTCCGAATAGTATAAACATTATTAATACTTATGCTTATGCTTATGCTTATCAACTTCAACCAGCTGTGAGCTGAGTAACTTAATTAATTTGCTGCAGCTTGATTGTGACTCAATGTACGCTGATTAGCATCCAGTTGCCAGTGAAAGCAATTTCATGTATTAGAGTACTCCAGCCATACACACAGATAAACACAAAACAGAAACTCAAACACAAACACAAACACAGACGGACACAGACATGGATGCTACCTGGGCATCGCAACTACATTTCATTGCATATTTGCAGGCACTGGCGGCGATACACAGAAGTCCCCATGGGGCAGGGCAACACTTTCATTATCTTTTATGTGCGTACATTCTTTTCAGACATATTTGCGAGTGTGAGTGTGAGTAGGAGTGTGTGTGTGTTTGTGTTTGTGTGGGTGTAAGTCGAGTACATTCGAATGGCGCAGCAGCCAATTTATTTGAATAACCAAATGATTGGAGCCCCTCTGACAGATCTATTGATGAGCCAGGCACACCACAATCAGTAACTAACAACAGTCAGCAAAATGGCCAAAAAATTAAAACAGAGGGCGATGGAGGCGAACACATGTGTCTCTCTGTCTGAAGTGCCATCCACAAAGAGCCGCCACTTCACATGCACTTCACTTCATCCCCATCTGTCCGATGGCACACTTGAGCACCCCGGCATAGGGTGAGCATAAATGAGCTGCTGCTCATTGAATGTGGAAGCTGGTGGCACTGCTGATGATAGTGCGAAAATACATTTGATGTTGCCACAGCCGTAAATGAGTAATCCCCATGCCAACGACAATCACGCCCAAAACCAATTTCTAAGCCAATCGACAAATGCCAAAGCCAATGGCTTCTTCAATTGAATATAATTTGACTGTCGCATTAACAGCTGGCCCCCGGAACAGGCAAGACGCGACCAGCGAGGGTCTTTCGCTTTAACCCAAATGAAATGTAAATGACCATGACTGTAGTCAATCCCTTCAGCACTTCATTCATACATACATACATACACTTGTATGTGGCCCATAACCATAAAATACAAATCCCCAATTAAATAGCAAAAACAACGCAAACAATATCTTTACCAGAAATAAGAGTGGTTAAAAATACAAAAATTGTGGTCACTTGGGCAGATAAACGAATCCTTGTGGGGTGCGAGCGCAAGGACATCGAGATGGTTACCACCAATAATTAAAACAAAGAAAAAGATGAAAATAATTGAAGCTAGAATTGAAGACACACCGAAGACTGTATACTCTTGAAGAACTTGTCCACCTGATAGATACAAAATATAGCGAGCCTATCCGAGCTTATTAATATTGCAGTCTCACTTCGATAATTTATATGTCAAAATGTTATGAGTATATACATAGGATATAGTACATGTAACTGGTGAGTTTTGACTGATAGTTGCCGTCTAAAATAGAGATGCGATCCTGATGATTCAATATTAAATATCTTTAGAACTAAAGGACACGTTTGCATTAGACTGAAAGATGGACGGATATGGATATCTTATGGGGTGGGGAGGCTTTCCTATAACGGGTTACTTACTACTTTACAAAATTGTAATGCCGTCTGCATGAGTACATTTGAGCTGCAACTGGCAGCCAAGACCATTGTTCCGTCGCGACGCCGATGCTTGTCTCTGATAAGTCCTGCACACTGCGATTTGGCTCAAGGCAATGGCAAATTGGCAAAACAAAAAAATAAATAAATAAATCGCCAAAGCTGCTGGCGGAAACAGTTTCTGATACCATTCAACGCCAAATTTAATAGCTAGCTTTGTTTCGGGATTGTGCTCTGTAAATTGTATAACGCGTGACACGTGGCGTATGCGCACTCTGTACTAGGAGCGGTCTTAAAATTAAGTAAATTTCTAAACTGACATTTATTTTATACAAAGTTGTTCACACTATATAAACAGAGCAAGGAATAAAAGGACTTAAAATGTTTCATGGCTTCATTTCATTCGACAGTTGCCAGAAATATGTCGAGCTGCCAGTACTCGCAATGTTTTCTGTGTAATGGAAATTATTCACTTGAACGGAAAGTAGCCATGGGCCATGCTTTAAGAATATAATTGGCATCTCAATTAGGGGCTCGTCACCTATCACCTAAACTTCATCCAAAATAATATATACGTTAATTTAGCAAGTGGTCGAGAAGACGAAGAGAGAGAGAGAGAGAGCGAGAGAGAGAGAGAGAAGAGAGTGGAAATAATCGCATTGGCTTGGCACGTGTTCAGTGAGTGGTGTCATCAATCAAATGCAAGTAGGCAGCTAATCAATTGATGTTCTAAAAGCTGAAAACAAACTAAATAACAGGGGCTCAACACTGGGCAAGTGGTAAGTGGTATAAGGCAAATGGCTCATTTGGCCACGTTGCCAACTTCAAATTCGGCAGTTCGCTATTCAATCACTTGCGAGACGCTCGGCTAACTGCCAACTGCCAACTGCCACTTGCAACTGTCTGTCAAAGGCACAAGGAGCTGTAGTTGAATTACACTACAACTGAATGACTTTGACAGACCGAAAAACAAAGTGGGCCATGCCAAATGGTTTCGTTAACCCAACTAATGGACCCAAAACTCGTGTCAGTAATCATAATATTTATGCCAGGAGCAATTCAATGATAAAGTAAACAACACCAATAGCAGCCAACACAATCGGGACTCGCCATAAACCGGAACTGTTACTATTACTGAAACTAAAACTGGTACAGAATCTAAGACCTCTTTCGGCGCACAACAAACCCAAAGCGAGATGTTGAGTTTGGCGACAATTCTCCATCTCTCTTTGGGAAAAGCGATTAAACTAAATATGCTGACGAGTACAAATGTTTACACCAACCCACACACCCACAGACACAGACACAGATACAGATTTTGATGTACATGTAACGAAGACACATAGTTACAAATGGAGACTCGCCATCAGCTTGGCCATTGTATCTATTTGTTGGGTGCTGCTTTAAGTTGACTGCACATAAATCTTGTCTCGGAAACGAAACCGAAACCGAAACCAAAACGTACATTTGACTGTAGGGGAAGATGTGAGACGGGGCAAGGGGACGGCAAGGGACAATGTATACCATCATGGAAATTCAAAGAAATTAATTAAATAACCGACATAAATAACAAAATCAATGTTCACTCAGTACACGTCATAGGTGATTTTCAAAGGCATCAAATGAATAAAAGACCCCACCCAGTATCTCTTTAGTGTCAACTCAAATGGGTATGGGTAAAATAATTATGTATTTGGCCTTTGACATTCATCTAACAACAACTTACAACAATGCACAAAACATGCAAAAGCCTTAAAAATGTAATTTGAAAATATATTAATAATGATATTTATATACAATCAAATATGAGATTTCAACATTAGATTTCATAAGAAAAATCGTATGATATTGCGTCAGATAGAATAATCTGAATACATCTTAACTTTATTGAGTCATTGGACGGACGATGGCTTTGAATACTCCTTTTATGTTGGAAGATGATTGAAAAAATTTGTATTTCCTTTTATGCTGTAAAAATTATTTTCTCTTTTTTTTATATTTTTTTTTGTTAATTTCGTATTGGCTTTTGGGTGAATCAGTAACAGTGAAACGAGTGTCAAACGGCTGCTAAAGCCCATTTAAAGGGCCAAGACGCTCAGATATAAATTAAAACGAATTAAAATTGTTGAGGGTCATGAAAATCGCAACTGATGATGAAGTGGCCGGAAAGTTCATTGAGGGCGTGCCTGTAACTGGCTGTGGATAAGTATCACAGGCCCTTCTTGGTCGTCACTTGGAGGTCATCTTGGTGTAGTCGGGCAACGGCTCTAACTAAGATTAACGAGTAGCTGTTTCAATGGTGTCGAAGTCGACAAACTCGGGTTAATGCCAATAAATGTGCGTTGCCCTTTCTCATTTTAATCCAATGATTTATAAACTTAATTTCGTATGTATACATTTACAAGCAACCAAAGTCTGCTCGCAAAAACAGAAATAGATGATTATAAAAATAAGACAATTTCGTAGTCGATTAAATACCAGAAAAATTTCAAATGTTCTTTTTCTGTCTTCATTTTTTAAAGTAACAAATTGTTAACGAAAGTCCATAAATTATTTTTATAGAGCGCAGACTGAACTGGAAAAACCTGTTGAAGAAAAACCATACTTTTTTTTTTTTGGATATTGTCGAATAGATAACTGACCGTTAAATGTGCGCCATTTCGTAGCACGCAACGTGACCATCTTCATTATCATCACAAATGTGGCAGTGAAGTGAGGTGACGTCAGGTGTTATTTTTATATCACGCCTTGCGTTAGGTACTTGCAACAAAAAGCAATTCAGATGCATAATCGTTTGGCTTTTTATCATTACATAAATTTTTTGTTGCAACTTTTGTTTACGTTTTTATGAGCGCTGTTTTTTTTTGTCAGCTTTTCAGTTTTTACGTGGTTTTTGTGTGCGTTACATGACTGATTAAAGTTATGCCTGATGGCTACTTTTTGTGAAGGTTGTAAATAGTCAGAACATGAACTTTATTGAGAGTATCAAGCAGCGAACACTGCCAGATGTCGTATACAAAATAAACTCCACAGGCAACTTAATACAGCTACTTTGTCCTTGGCACGAATACGACGATGGCGAAACTGTAGAAATCATATAACTATAATGGCGGCCAACAGCAGTGCATCTGTGCCTCCCTTTTCATGGCATCTATTTCTCTCTCTGTATGTGTGTGCACTTCGTGTTCGCCATCTGTATTCGTTTCCCGTTTCGTATCTGTGTTTGTGCAGCACACCAGTATCATATTTTTGTATATCCTGTACTCGATACAATACATATAACGTATATATTGGTCTGTGGCTGAATCGCTTTACAGTGCTACTGTGTCTTCTTGAACATATCATTCAAATGTAAGTTAAATATTGATATTACATATTACATATTTTATATTCTATATTATATTTTATAATCACCTCGAGCACTGCAGCGTTTTAATTTGCGGTAGTCCACTGTACGAGTTTAAGGACTCAAAAAGGACACGTCCGGTGACATTTAAAATTTAAAATATATATTCGCATTTTAGTGGACCCTTAACAGCAATTTACATTATGTTCTTAATATTCAGCTCATTTGCTGACATACACAAAAAATTCCGAAAGGTTCATATTTAACTCAGAAGTATCTTTTGGTCGAGCACTTACTACAACAATATTTACCCTGATTTTTGTTTTTTTTAGTCAAGTGCTTAAAGCGAGTTAGCTTAAAACGTGGCCATGCAAAATTTGTTCGCAAACACTCATAGTCGTATTCGTTTCCAATGTGGGTGTGGGAGTTTATATTCGTTTTGCAACTCGTTAATGCAGCTTGCCTTGGCAACAGCCGCAATTGGGCGTAACAAGATTTGGCGGCATATCAAATACGTTTTTTTTTTTGTTTTGAAGGGGGTTTGGGTTTGCTTATGGGATTTGTGTAAAATGCAGAGCACAAGATAGAAATGGAACTGAATGGGCAACAAAAAATTGAGATTTTCAGCTCCCTACTTTTTTGCTGCGCACCCAAACAGAACAAGCAGTACAAATAATGAGAGAAGTCAAAGGCACAGCAAATTAAGCAACTAAACAGAAGGCAAGGCCAAAGCCGAAAGGAAGTAAGCAAGCATTCAGGATTCATGATTAAAACGAGACTCTAAGTTGCTGCAAGACAAGGAGCAACGATACTTGTACAAGTGAAAAAAAACCGTGACAAAACGGCACCCAAAGTGCGCCTCGAGCAGTTTACACGACTTCGCTACTTCTACCTAGTATGAGAATAGATACTTACTTACTTTCTTGTTAACCATAATATTATATATACTCTCTACCGTGAAACTCAGCTAAATGTCGGCAAAAATATTGACTGAAACTAATCGATGCCGAAGATTCTATTACGCTTCAACACTTATTGTAATCGCAAATTCCCATTAGGTGTATAGCCTGACATATAGATCGAATTGTAAGTGAATCCTTCTCTGTCTGTCATTCCTGCTGGGTACTGGATATATAGACAATAAGCAATTTCTCTACACGTGATTTACGTAGTTTACTACCTCAATTTCACTCCCTCTGCAACTTTGCAACGTTTGAGATAATTTTAGACCAATTTTATGCACTGTTGAAGCGTTTGTGGTCTAATTACTAGTATCTACTAAAATTGTGATATTCATTCAGCATAATATTTATAATCTTTTTTTTTTGCTTTTAACTTTTTTTTATGTGCGAGTTAAGAGCAGATAGCGTCATATATATTCACAGCGATTATAAAAACATTACATTTATAATAGTAAGAGAACATTGGGATACAATTATGCGAAAGGGTGTTCATAGATTGGCGTAACATAAGTAATTATAGATAAATGATTGCTAATATGTTGTTACCTTTTCCTCGTTTGAAACTGACCTGCGTGTTATTTAATGCTGTTGTCGGGGACGGGCTGTGAAAATAATTTGACTTTGCCTTTGGGTTTGACTCTCTGCAATTCGAGCCGTTAATTGAGCAAATAAATCAGAGTGTCACGCATCGTATACGCACTTCGAATGCAGGATGAATTATTTGTGTATGTGTGTGAGCATATGTGTGTTGGACGAAAAGTCATTTAAAGCTAATCCATAACAAATTGACGGCAGAAGGGAATGCGACATGCGAACAAATATTAATAATGTTCCGCATTTGACTATTGTTGTTTTTGCTGATGCCAGCTAATGAGTCAAAGTACGATGGTCCTGTGCGAAATTCGTGCAGAACGCTATTTGTTGCCTCGTGGCACTGTGGCCCGGTTGTCTGGTGCTTCGAACTTAACTTTGGTGAAGGGCTCCTTGCCTCTTCTTTACTTTTCATTAGTTTCGTATCGTTGCTATTTCGGTCGCAGCGTGCGGCCCATAATTCATTTCCACTTAATTTGACTCGCACACAAGCTATGACCAAGAGCACTGCCAAGTACTAAGAACAACAAGGACATTTATATGGGTAAGGGGCACAAGAGTGCGGCAGCCAGTCCTTTTGACTCAGCCGGAAGACACAGACACCTGACTAGTTGCCTGGCTGCGCGTGAAGAGCCTTGATGACAGATAGGTCCTGGGCACTTCCCACTTCACAGTTGGCACTTCGCACTTGCACAGACAGCCGTCACTTCAATTCACTTGGCTGGCAATTGGCCCCGCCAAAAGGGATGACTTCAGGGTACGAGCAGCCGGCCAGAAGGGTGCGTGCAATTTTTTAAAAGGTTTTTTTCACATTTAATGAATGTCAATAGCCGTTTTTTGCTACTCATTTTTATTATTTATTGAACACATCGAATAACCAATAAATTCAATTTTGAACGCAACAAATGGAAAGAAGTGCTTATAAATTCTTTCAGACATTTTTACATTGAAGAAACAAATACAAAACATTTTTTTAAAGAAAATTATAAAATGTTGATCCGGCTTCTAGAACGCTCTACCATATAATTTGTAAGGAAGGCTTATATGCGTATTTGCGTATTGAGTATTTCTGCTATAATACTTGTTTACTGTGAACAGAGCCAGTTGCTGGAAGTGATACTGCCAAAGAATATTAATAGAACAGTATCATAACAATATTGTGAAAGATGGGAAGTATAAATTTACCTAATTAGAATTTACATTTTATTCTTTATTTTGTATGATGCAGACGATAGCCATTCACAGTAAGGATTGTTATTGCCTATCGCCAAAGCAACGGAGAAAAATATAAAGGGAAAACTGTTGCATAGCGAATTGGTGTCAACAGAACTAAGTGAGCGCTCAAGAGTAGGAGTGGGATGCATTAAAGGGTAACAAAAAGGAACAGTACTTAGAAATCTTGCCATTACACACCCATAAAGACCCACTGGCATCCCATTACAGGGACACATCCTGTCGTCGTGGACACATTTGTGGTTAGCGGTCTTACAATCAACAAGGTGTTTGTAGATTGTGTATATGTGTATGTGTGTGTGTGTGTGGGTGTGTGTGGGTGTGTGTGTGTGTGTGTGTTCAGTGTCAGGCTTTGCAGTTTGTGTTGAATATAGGTCTCGTATATTTAATAGCAGTTTTGTTCTGGGTCATCTGAGTAGTAACTTTGGTTTGGCATCGATGAGCGCTCCACTCTCGATTTTGTCCTCCTGCCCGTCCTCATACAAGTTGTATCATTTTCTACATACATACGTGGCATGGCTAACAAGCATGTGTATTCTTGAGTGTGTGTGTGTGCGTGTGTGTGTGTGTGTGTGTGCGGATCTCGTTTCACGGCGAGCGAAGCATGAAAAGCTCATGCCACACTTCAGACACTGGCTTTCAAAAAGAAAACACAAACACAACCCAAAAATTATTTTGTTGTCAACAGTTACCAGCTACATTTTTATACACTTATGTGTATCGGTGTGTGTGCGTATGTGTGCGTATGTGTGTGTGTCTATGTGTGTAACGGGTAGGTATGCGGTGAATTAAAGTGTCTTGCAAATATTTGTCTCGAAAAATTGCGCATTTTATCATTGACGCACAACCTACGATGTCGATGACTGGACTCCAGACACCTTTTCAGCCGATGGCTGGCCTTCGACATGTTGCTCAATCAAAGCCTCTGATACTCAATAATCTGACTCCGCTTCCCTTGCTTCCACCCTGCCTCTTTTGATCTGGTACACAAGCCAAATTCACCTATCCGAAACTTTCTCGCACTCGCACGCCTCATTCTTTGTTGATTTTTATTGGATTAAAAATAAATTGAGTTAAATGTTTAAATGTGGCGAACAACAACTTTTCAAACGGATATTTTTAGTAAAATCAAAAATATGACTTAAAGCCATGCATTCTAAAAATAAAAATCCAAGCCAAAAATGTAATTATATTATAATTGCTTGCCCTTTATATCTTACAAATGGATGAACAGAACTTAGTCAGAAACTTATATAACTGGCAGTTAGATTGCAATAAATGTTAAAATTTTTAAGAAATGGCCATCCAAATCGGACTGATTATACGTTCGTATATAGACACAGAAGTTGTTAAGGAAAATATTTATATCGCACAGCAGCAAGCGCTAGCATTTTTTTGCATACATAAATATGTTCATACACATACATATATATTTATATTTATGATTGGAAATACCAGACCTTTTTTGAGATACTTTCAGTCTGGGAATTTCATTAAAATCGGTATGCAGTAAATCGTGTGTAAGGTTTCAATATTTCAATTTTACAACCATCTTTGTTTTATTATCCGGCTAAAGCTGTAAATTCCACATCATTCGGTTGATATATTACGAGATTCGATTTCTGGATTTATAATACAAGTTCAATTAAGTTTCATATCTAGATCCAACTGATATTTAATTTTAGCATAAAAAAATAAAAATAAATATCATCAAAAAGCTCTTTGTGCAATTTAGAAAATAGCTTAACTCACAGGGCTTCCTAAGGAGACAGATACTTTGTGCTTACAAATAGGTAATAATACTCTATGATCCGCATACCATAAAGTTATTTATTTTTGAGCTTATAGCTTACTTTTTAATTTGCTATTCAACTTGTTGAATTCATCCAATTAGCTGCAACCAAAGACATATTACAGACTTTTGCGGGACGACAACTCGCTTAGCTTGTTAAAATTGCGAAGGCCACTGTTCGCTGTCCGAGGCAAACGCAGGTCAACCAGTTGACCAGGTAAAAGACCGCTGCTTCTACGGCTGCTGTACGTGTCACTGTAGGTAAGCGGGTACGCAACGTTACAGTAGCTTAAGAGCCAACATTTTTTATATAAATAACAAACACAGCAATTCCCGCGTGGATGTATGTGTGCTAAAAGCTTTATGTGGATTATGTTTTTATGGCGCTTGCTGCAGCAATAAAGCCATTTGGTCTCCGTAAACGATATATATATTTTCAGGTATGTCCCCCTATATAACAGTGTATGAATATAAGTAGTCCACTGAACGAGTTAGTTGAGATTGGCCTGAGAAATAATCTGCTTTTGATTTTTTCATTCTCTTAATTGTCTCCCAGACTCATAGATAAAATAGAGCAGTGCGTAGCAAATTAATTAGTCTTAACTATTTTAACTGATGGGGAAAAAATCTATCAGTGCAATTTTTCTATATTCTTACTTGAAATTTCTACAGTACTTACAACTTCAATGAATTTCGGCCTTGAATTAAGCATTGAGATGGAAAACGACAACAATATCTATTGTGTGGAGGCGACAATTAGATAACATGAAATTATCCGATTACCACGTCGTACATCAGTCATATATATATATATACACTGCTAGGGTGTTCAACTTTGCTTATTGCTCTTTTTTATTTCGTTTTCCTTCCTTCTCACTTTTTTCTATTCTGTTTTTTTTGGCTAAGGAAACTTTTTTTTTGGCATAGGCATTGTCAGTTCACATTCCTCATTCCGGTCATGGCGCAATAGCTGTGGGCGCCTTTGTTGTGCCACTTTTGCTATTTGGGTTTTTGGGGTATTAACTTTTACTGGAAACCGGCAAAACCTCAATTATCAACTTATTGCAGACAAAAAGGCGCTTAATTAAGTGAAGCGTTGAACGTGCGCCGCCATTTTGTTTTGCACTTCAGTCTTCAAACTACTTTCACAAATCTCCCGCTCCCCCACGCCCACCTCCCGCACTGCCTTTTCCCTGCATTGAAATGATGCCTTCGAATAGTGTGTGTTTGTGTGTGTGTGTGTGTGTGTGTGTGTGTTTGTGTGTGTGAGTGTGAGTGTGTGGAGTAATCTAAGACGTGTATCGCTGTTAAAAGTTTCTCGCTTAGTCAGCAACTGGCTGCCTTGCCTAATCAAAGCAGGGAAGGGGACGGGTTGTTCTGAAGGAGCCGAAGCAGCTCATTGCTGTTATTGTTTACGCACACGCGTTTATGAGTACACTATATATTCATACGATTATCCTTGGGCATGCAAACAAAACACAAAGTTGGAGGCGTGAATGAAGTGCGAATATTATCAAAGTTCAACAATGTTTATGGAGCTCTGCAAAATTGCTGGAAACTGTGCGTTTTTCTATTTATAGCGCTACAAAATGATACGAAATGATAGAATGCATAACATTTTTTATTTAAATTCTATAATTTTCTTAATTATTAAAAAAATATTAAAAAATAATTACATCATTTAGACTTTAAATAGGCTATTAATAGCTACATTTAACCATATACTTATACTCTGTACATATGTATATCCAGAGTTGTTCAACACCTTTTGTCAATTGACGCAGATGTGTAGTCTTCATTTGTTGTTATGGGATCGCAGATAACGTTCTTTACAATAACTTTGATACATCACTTCCAAAGAAAATTGTTTGGTATTTATTGGCCTCATCAAAATAAGTAGCATGTCAATTATTCAAGAATGCATTTAGTGCCAAGTATCTGCTAGTCAAGCACTTTTGTGTTGGGTTCATTGGATTTATGAATTTCAACAAACACACTCCAAACGCACTCCAAAGGAAAGCTTCGCTTGATTTGACTTTAGTTCCTTCGAGTGGATTAAAAACATGGCAACTGCAGAGATATGCACAAACACACACACACAAGTGTGTGTGCCTTGGTGGCTGTGTGTGCGAAGAATAAGAAAAAAATGTTTGCACTGCTTTAGAGTGCACAAGTTCCAAGCTCTCAGCTGAGAGTGGGTGGTCTTGCAATTTATATAGACATATATATTTCGAATGTAACTGTTATTTAGCTAAGCTATTGCTGCTGTATGTGTCACTGTAAATCATATTTGTACATCTCCTGGACAGGCGGCACGCCACAATCCTTTGGTGGCACTTCATTGTTTGTCATGTGAATAAGAATAAAACACTCACTGAAAGTCACAATTTGCCCAGACTCCAGGAGTCTAATATCGAAAAAGTTTCTTATTATAATTTACTGTTTTATGTTATTCATAAATTTTTGGTTTATTTATAATATATTCCGTTCAAATGCCAGTTACTTTAATTAAAATTTGGTCCCGTAAATTTAAAAGTTACTGAAAAGTAATATCATAAACTATGAAAAATTCTTAATCTGATTGTCCCAAAGTGCCGTACGAATCCTATAAATCAAAAATTGAGTGCAGCATTTGTCCAAAAATTAGACCTCAACCAAAAAAAAACCCAACAGCATTTGAAAGAGTTGAAAAGAGTCGAGTCTGGGTAATGTTGGGCAATTGCATGCCGAGCTACATTAATTGGCAAAGTTTTTGGTAAAGAACTCTTAAGGCTATGTAGTTATTATTGAAATGGCCATTTAGGTTTGGCCAGTTTTGTCAGTTTGGCGAGTTTGGCAAGTTGAGGATCTTGGGGTTGCTCTCTGTTTTGGTGCAGCTGCCTATCTTAACCAACAATTTGTGGGTCATGTTCGGCCACAAGGCAAATTGGCTACAGGCCAGAGCCAGCTAGCCTACTGTGATTAGATTTTGTTCTTAAGCGTTTTAAAAGCAACTGCTCCTTGGGATCCGCTTTCGGCTTGGCAGCGGTGCTTAGTCATGGGAAATCCAATCAGGTGCCTCTTGACAAATGGCTTATGGCACGTGCCTATTCTGCTCCTATCAGTACTTCCTCACCTTCCCCACCTTCCCCTTTGCAGACTTGCAACTACCTAAAGTGTGAAGTCTGCTGGAAAATAGAGTCTGAGTTGCAGGCAACAAAAAGATTTGCCACTTAAGTAAAAGTTTCAAATACAATTTGAAGTAGCACAACAACTGACAGCAACGCACAAAAAACTTTCCGCGGGCTAAATGCAAAAGAATAAACTTAGCCCATAGAATCGAGAAGGTGCTCAAGGAGCTAACCTCAAGCTAGATATAAAAAATGTGCAAAATACAACAGAAAATGTTTTGAAAATATGAGATTCTGTGTATGCGACAAATATAAATTAAGTTGATAAAGTTGTCTTGACCAAAGCAACGATACCTAGACAGGCCGAACCCGGCTCGTTCCCATTGCCTTTTCTCTCCCCACACTACACCTGCTTTGCAACAACACCAGGCAATACATTGTTGAATGTAATTTTTCACAAGGCGATAACAAAAGCCAAATAAATAAATAAGAAAAGTGTCAGATGCCATGGCGACCAAGGACCGAGCCCACTGCGCCAACTGATGCATCTGACCTGAATTAAAAGTTTTGAATAAATATTTACAAGCAAATGGCCCGCACAGGCCGCAGAGCAACGAACAGATTCCACCAAAAATGGTGGAAAACAAAAAAACGTCGCGACGTCTAGTCAAGTTGCAAATGATTTGGCTGAAACCCAATCAGCGGGTGGCCAGTCAGTCAAACACTGCGTGTCAATGGGGCTTTGGGTGTTTCGATGGTGAGGGAAGGAGCAATGCGGGGGAGCTGGCGACTCTGACCGGGGCCATTGACACATGCCGAGTAATATGGCACCACTTTGCCCAACAAGCAAACAATGCTGAAGATATCATTGTTATACACTTCAGAATGGGAGATTTCACTGGTTTTGTCACGAAATGTGTTACGCATTAAGGAAGTTCTCTCTGATAACATCTCAGTCAGCCTTATGCTTGTCAATTTCAAGTCGAAAGTACATATGTGCATAAATATATTCTTGATCAGAACGGTCAGTTGAGAGGGGCGGTATGCAGACCAGTCTCTTTCATATTTCACATTTGGCACAATATAGTCCTAGGTCGTAGATCCCTATATCGATTAGTTGTCATTGGTCTGATGTCCACCATTCATCCAATACGCATATTATTATTCTCTTGGCTATCGTCATCAAACAATTATATCTGCAATATTCATAATTTGTGCTTATATTTATGTAAATTTGCTTCAGAAAATGCTGTTCTTTCGTTGCTATTTCGTTTTTTTATTTGCACATTTAATTTGCTGAAAACTATCAAAAAAGCTTAAAGAAAAAAACTTGGTGAAGTGCTCTGAACTGCACTGCAAAAGTTTCAAAACTGGAGCTAGTTTTAAATTGTTGCAAATAAGTAGAATTGGCTTTGCAAACAGATTCAGTTCTGATAAAATTGGGGTGGCTAACGGGCTAATTACTGATACTGTCGTGCTTCAGTTTTCGTGATATGCGTTTCTTTTTACCTAACGGGTTTACTAATGCATCTTTTTTCGGTTAAAATTAGATTTTTAGATAAGAGCTATGAGCTTGAATTCACAAGATCCACATCAATTCGAAGTGGTGTTTTATGTACTCTATTTAGTTTGTACTCTATAAGTTGTTTAATCTTATTTGCGTAGGCTCGAATGTTCTGTTTGTTCCACAATAATGCCTGGCTAAATATTAGCATTAGCAGCAGCAGAAAGGGGCAAGGGTCAAGGCCTTTTTTGCATTTGATGTGTGGTGCCCAACTAAAAGTCTGTTTGCGCACGTAGGCGTATACGTAATGAGTTTAGATGTAATACAAATTTCCGTGTTTTTCGTTTTCGTTTGGTTTTTTGTTTGCTTGAATGTTTATTTGGGCGGCAAATGGCTGACTAATTCATTTTTAAGTAGAATTATACAGTAACTCATAGAAAGGCTATTCATCATTGCACGCACACAGGTGAAATCGGAATTGAGTTTAACAACTTCTAATTATTATTATTATTATAAGTATTATTATTATCATGATTATTAACATTATCATTATTAAGCATGAGCATCAATTTTGGATGGCAAAAACTTTTGGCTAATGGCCTTCATATAAAGTTGGCCTTGTTGCTTCTGCCGAGGCGTAGACTTGGTTTTTTTCTGGCAACCCAAAACATTTCCCCTTCAATATTTTATAACTAATTAGGGATAATTACCAGTCATTACACAAAAGAATTCCCAGTTCAGCGGCAAGTTGAAAGTTAAAGTCGACTGACTAGCTAGCTGATTGACTGAAATATTTTGGGTGTGGCCTTACCATTTTCTGGGCCACCTTTGCTGTTATCACTGAGACAAGGCAAAGACTGGCAAAAGGCACAACGGAAATGTTCAAGTGTTCTTGAAACACCCTCAGACGATTCCGAGATGCGGTGAGACTTTCACTACGACGTATTTGTCAAAGTGTATCAGTGGGAGCAAAAATGGGGACAGATAATCGTTTTAATTTCCCTATCTCAAGGCAACAGGCATCAATTTGGTTGATTTAGCCATTAAGTTAGTTTGGGCTTATTTTTAAAACTGGTAATCGATAGTTTTAATGGTTTGCAACTATTGTTATTTATAAATATATATATATCATTGTTTATTGATTGAAAATTAATTCTGATTTAAGGTTTAATTTGTAAAAGAAAACATTTTAAGCTAGTTTTATATCAATCTAATATCAATATAATATATATTTATATATATGAGCGATCGCGACTGCTTACATTTCAATTATAGCTTATCATAATTGAAACGCTAAAACATTTTCTTAACACAATTTTTTTTGTGTTTGCCATCGAGTTGCTTGGCCGTAAATTGAATTAGGGACCGGAAGCAAGCTTCTTAGTCAACACGCAACACGCCTTGACATACCCCAGAGTGGGGTGGGCTGCATGATGGGATGGGATGGGATCGGAAGAGAGTGGTTGGGGAATGGTAGTACGTACGTACGTAGTGCTGCTTAAGTGACATGCACAAATACCAAGCAAAATGAGGCGGTAGGCAAAAGCGTGAAAGCAGCAACAAATACAAAAAAAAAAAGAGAAGAAAAAATGGAAAAGAAAAGCGTTGCTTCCTGTTAAGCGCTCATTTCGCGAGTCACGGGCTGAGTGCTTAGTGTATGCTTGTGTGTTTGTGTATGAGTGTGTGTGTGTGTGTGTGTGTGTGGGCGTGTGTATTACGCTGGGCGTGAGACCCATGGCCAGTCCAAGTTTTAATGCATCCTGCAGCTGCGGCAGCTGCTCTCAACTAGCGAGAAGGCAAAAACAAGCAGACGACACTTTTTGCTGCGCCGGGTTTTCTTTTCTTTTTTATTGCTATTTTCCAAGAACGACAGTTGCTAATTAAAATAATATGCTAGCAACATTTAAGGATAAAGTGCTTTTTACAAGATGCCAGGATTCACATGAATACCGGTAAATGTAAATCTATTTTTACATGTGTATACAGGTGCTAATCAGAGAAATAATGTTGTTTGCTAAATTTGCCAATTCATTTTGTTGAATGCGAATTAAAATGACAAGCACAAGCGAACACGCTTAAGTTGACTATGACATCGGCATAAGTCCACAAATTGAATTCTTAATCTGTGTGCCAACAGAACACTCAACAACGCCCTCTTACTTATGTACATTCTCACTTGGGGTGAATGGACTCACGGCGCACCGGGGCCCCCGGGAGCCATGAACTTTTATACCTTTCATCACGATGACTCAAAGCTAGGCAACAGCATTGGCAGCGCTGCTTTTCTCGGTGCAACTTAACACAAGACAACTCGTCAGATTTCCGGCACACTGCAGGGGAACTCTCAGTGGCCACAAGAGGTCAAGCTGTAGACCAGGGAACTTAAATAGGATAATAATCACATAACACTTGCTAAAATACTAATTCTTTATTTTTATAAAATTTAAATGTGTTCTCAATCGGAGATGGCAAAATGCACCTTGCTGTCGAATACAAAAATGAAATCTTAACCGTGGAAACTGCTTAAAAACAAGTCGTCCTTTAGTCGAAAACTGGCTATTTGCCACTAGAACCAAGTTAGACTTTTGCATAAGAGAAGAAAGATTCATTAACGGCGACACGCTCCATTCTAACCGACTTTCTTACCAGAAAGATGACTATTTTTATGTTGAGGGAGAAACATATTATGGATTTGTTTAAAGTTGTTTTTAACAAGTCTGCCACGTGAAGTTCTTATTGCTCTGATTCGTATCCTCTTTGTGGATATTTTTACTTTCAATTTCTCTTGAATTGAATTTGTATGGGAACGATTTAATAAGGAAATATAGGATATTTTTTTAAATTGAGTCGACATTGAGGAGAGAAATTGAGGTTGGCTTATGCAATTAGCTACTGCTATAAATCTGCCAAAGAAACGTCAATCACAAGCTGTTAGCGAAAGGCAGTCCAAATTGTATAATAAGCTGCTATCAAGCATGGCAACAGTCCGACAAGGCAGTACTTGATGATGCGGTCCAAACCCACCACCGAACCACCCACATAAAATCTTGACAATTGGTTCCACTTAGCTGGAGCGCAGCGCGTGTTTGCATAATTTCATAAATTTTCATAAATTTATTTAAGAGCGCGCAATTTTGACTCAAGTTGAGAGAAGGTGCTGCCAGTAGCAGGTACCATAACTCTAAGAACAAACACAAACTAGCCTTACACGCCGACGACTCACAGGAACCAGGTATTGCGTGCGTTTTGTCCAGCTTGGCAGGTGGCAGGTGGCAGGTGGCAGGTGGCAGGTGGCAAGTGGCAAATGGTGTGAGCTGAACGTTGGTGTAAAGTTGAAGTCAACTTGTGGGCGCACCACAAAATGCATATAAATAAATGCAAATGGCGGCTGCACGGCACGGCCAGCACGTACTTGCAACTTTCTACTTTCAACTGCTGCAAGCGACGCGTCGACGGCGGCTGTTTATACAAATTAAAATAATTATCCACATTTCCTAATTTTATTCGCGACCCTATTTGCCTCAAAATCTTCCGCTTGCTGCTGTGGCTGCCGGTTCTGGCCAACAAATTATGCAGCAGCTAGCTAGCTTAATTTAATTTGTTGTTGCCGCTTTCTATTATAATTTTTATTATTATTCCTTTTTGTACTGCCTCGTTTAGCTTATGTCAGAATCCGGCAAGTTTTTCTTTCGTGTTCCACTTTGCAATTGCATGTGAACACCATGCGATTCCCCGAACCGCGTTACCACCAAATCCCTAGGAAACCAGCGCAGCTCCCTCAGCCACTAGTGAAATTTGATAAATTAACTTGGCATTAGATTAGATAACACAAGTGAGAACGTTGGAGTCGAGCATGACCGACTGCGAAATACTCTCATATCCATAAGTAGTACCAGCGGATAACAGGAATATGCCACTTCCAATTTTAATTGGCAAGGGTCCTGGGAGTGGCGAAGGCATAGGCGGACGTGGCCGATGTCGATCTTTGAAGGACATTGCAAGCAGTCTACTAACCAAATTTGGGACTTTAAAATTATGAGATACTTGTGGCTTTATTGGTTTGCGATTATCAATTTTATCGGCTTCCTAGCATCCTAGCGGCAGTAACGCCCCAACTTTAACACGTTGTCTGACGCGGGCACAGACAAGTATATGGTGTCGTAAAAAGTTGCGTATACATGTATGGTCAGACAGCCGGGCAGACAGCATGACGGACAGTGCACAAAGCCAGTTTACTCTTTTACCTACCGTATGAGACCATAAAAAAAACAGCAAGAATTAGACCAGAAAGCAAAATATACAAACAACTGGTCTGAGTACGTTAACAAACAACATGATGGTCAAAGAGGCAAGGGCATCAACAACCAACAAGCCAATAAAAAACTAATTTACTTAGTTATAAAGCTAACACATTGTATATTAAAACGAGCTTTGAACTTTGAAAAATTTATATGTGCTTTGTTGTACTCTGGCGAAGTCATTATACAGTATTGCTCAGAGGAGAAAAAAGAATAATAATATTTATTATTATTATTAATATATTTTCTAGCAAATACGCTTTAAACGTACCCGCCTGTCTGGAAAAAATGAGCCAAAGCCCAATCTTTAAAAAATAGCTTAAGGCTGATTGTACGAAAATTAATCTTTCACATATAAGCCCTTGACCTCTTTCAGCTTTTTTAAGCAGACAGAGGTTTGTGCACTGCGTATTCACATTTGGGTTCTTTCTGCGTACCCCAAATGCATAAATCTGCTTCTCATTTTAATTAGCGTTCTATGTTCGTTGGCGGAGTTGGAGTATGGATCGTTATTATAAGAAGTATTGTAATAGCATACACACTATAATCTGAATACATAACAGTTTACTTGTGACTCGTATATTTTTCTGGGTAATTCAACTCTTTTAATTTGATAAGCTAGAAGCAGGGCTTAAGCTTTAAATCAAATTAAGTGGCTAGTTACAGTAGACTGTGAAAAATTAAGAATGTTAATAGTTATTCTAGTTGATTATGAGGCAGCGTACAACAACAAAGGAAAAAGGTTAAAATTAAGCACGCAGCTTGAAGCCTATTGCGACGTGATGAATACTTAATTGTCCGGCGGCACGCAGTGGGGTCTTGTCAAATAAAGATGAAAATAAATGGGAAGATTTTTATTGCCCTTGGTCATAAACTGGAAAGCGCTGAGACAATTCTAAAATGCAAATACAAAAAACCCTAAAGATGCGATACAACAAAGATATAAAGAGAGAGACCCTGCCACCCATCATTCGATTCACTCATCCGCCCGCTGTGCCCTAAAGATGACCGATAAGTTGGCTATAAAAGCCAATTTCAAGCCGCTTAGGTGTTCTCCTGGACACAGATACACTTTCCTGACATTTACGATGCGTCGAGCTTTCACATTCATAACAAATCTTTTTTATAGCTGACTGGACAGTTGGAGTCCATTAAGTGGTGGGTGGTCTTACGACCAGTGCCAGGTATGAAATATAGTCATCATTTTCATGCTATCAATAAATGAAAATTAAGCTCTCCCTTTTTTGCTTATTTAAGTATTCTCTCTATTCGCCACATTGGGTGGCGAACATTTTGCGAATCTTGCCAATATTTTATTGCCAAAATTAATAACAACTGTGTTTAATTTTATACTTAAATGACAAATGTGTAATATGTACATACATATATACATATATATGTATGCATATGCTTACATGCTTACAGAGGAGTTCTACGCAGCTTGTCGTGACTCGTGTTGCCCGGCCAACGTTCAAGCGGCAAATTCAATTAAGACTTTACCTGCCACACGCAAGAAATTGCCACGGACCGTGGTGCGTATGAGCGATGCGCTCGTAAAAGGCAGGAAAGCCTTAAGACACGACCCTTTAAGGATAGAGAGACAAGAGAGAAAAAGGCAATGTATCTATATATATATATATATATATGTATATATGTATGTACATATATAATGTATACCTGTCTGCTTGTGAATGTGTAGAATAAATTTATGTCGAAAATTAAAAGTCACATTAATTGCAAGGGACGAAGGCAATCCGTAAAGTTGGTACAGCTGTGAGGCTTAAGCAAAACATAAACAACAAATAAAGCAATATAGAAAATTTACGTTATTTTAAGAAATGGAATAATATCGGCCAGCGTGACTAACAAGCCAATAAGTATGGAATCTCTTAACTTAGTGCAATAAATGTAGCTTGGTACTTATATTTATTTTCATGGTTAATTTGTCTGTTTACTCACATCTAAGCCAAACTCATGAAATATGGAAGTTTAAGTTGTTGAATGATTGATAGCAAATTGAAATTCAAAACGCAAAAATCAAGAATTTCGAACTTAATTCAATTATTTGCAAAGAAATATACTCTAATACAGCATATTGGTTTTGTGATCATTTACAATTAATAATACCATACCCATAAAAAATAAATTAAAATGCACAATTAAATTCAAATTGATTCAAGCTGCAAAGACAAATGAGACAAAGAGAAAATTAAAATTTAAATGAACATTATAATCCAAATTAAATAATACTTTAGATAACATTTTTGCAGTATTTGTAATATAAAATTGTGAAGTGTGTATTCGAAGTCGAAGTCGAAGTCATCAGCGACATGGGCGCCATGGGTGTCATTCGATGCTTGGCTTTTGTACGTCACATCGTCGTCGTCGTTGGCCTGTGCACTTAATTTAATGACCAAAGTTCGCCGCACTGGGCGTTGGCAAGGCAGCGGGGTTACGCCCCCGCCCTCGACCCCTCCACCGCGAGCGTCAGCGCCTTCAATCGCAAGTCTCCAGTCGGGAGATTCTAGCTTATTTCTCATTGCTTTCTCTCGCCCATTTTGCATAAGCAGCGTCGTGTTTATTTACATTTGTGCAAATTGTTATTTAATTAAATTTTAATACGCTTCATTAAAACTTCTGTTGGGGGACGGGGGGGGCCACCTGCTGGCTGGCTGGCTGTCTGTCTGGCTGTCTGGCTATCTGGCTATCTGGCTGCCTGTTCGTCGCTCTGTCGAGCGGATTTAGTCATTTTATTATGCACTGATAATCAGAAATCAATTTATTGTGTATACAAGAGCTGTCAGTCGTTGGGCTGGACGCGATGCTCGGGATAGGGCCAGCCAAATGGTCAGAAATTTCAGGCGCATAAATAAGGCAAAAACAACAACAGACCCAATAGCAAATAAAAAAAAGAAAAAAAAAGAAAACAACAACGTCAACGACAACAAACAACAAACAACAAAATGAAATGCGGCCGTCGGGGCGCGAATCAAGTCAATAAAATTCAATTTGCTGCTCATCAGAGGTGGAGCAAAAGTGAAGTGGGCGCTAATGTGGTGAACAGAGCCAGAGACTGTGCCTTTGACCCCACTGCCGCCACTGAATTGTGTCGTTTTGTACGTTTAAGTAAATACAAGCACATTAGGCTGACAACAACAACAGCAACAACTGAATCTTCGACAAGCCACGTATTTTGTCTTGGCCAAGTTCAGCCCCCAAGTTAAAGCTACTTGGGCAAACACACAAAATTCAAAGAGCAGCGCAAAATGAACTGCCAGGCACCACACACACACGGACACACACACACGCACACACACACACACACATACACGTACACACACACACACACAACCCCAAAAGCCGCTTTGAGCGGAAAAGAAGACACTAAATCAGACAGAGACAGAGAAAGAAAGAGAGAGGCAGAGGCAGAGGGAGAGGGAGAGGAGGCGGTAGACCGTCGGACAGACAGTCGCTTGGACTGAGTCGTGTAGCCAATAAGCAAACGTTTAGATTAATTCTTTAAATGCTTTCCCAAATTCCCAACACTTTTCGAAATTTATTTTTCTCTCCATTTTCCTTGTTCTTTGGGGCTGCAAGCTGTCAAATGAATTTGATAATTTGACTAAGCGGATTGCAGGAGTCTCGTTACCACGAATAAGCTGTTGCCAAGCTCTACGCGACCAATCGTTCTCTAATGCTACTGGATTGCTGAATATTAGCATGGTAAATATTTGAACGCAAATTGACATTTTTATCACTTTGCTCGCAAAGAGTATTGGCAATGTGCAATGCCATTTTGCATTAAATACATAGACTCCATATCATTTAAATACATACTCAGCATAACAAAAAGCATCCAGACAAAGATTTAATTCGTGTCTGGACCATTCCACTATATCTATACATGAATGGCTGCCTAACCGTGTCTATTGCCCTAGGTAGGTATAAGAGCTTACATTACCAAAATTTGGTATGCAGTTTGACAATTTCAACGTAAATAAGCCAGTTATCCTAGACAAGTTTAAAAGCTTATTAGCCTTAGAGAATTTTTGGTGCACTCTACAGCAGACAAAGACACATTACATGTGAATGCAACAGCACTGACTTTTTATCTAGAACTCAAACAAATAGTGTGACAGGTAAATAACTTGGCCAAACACCCCAAATTGGTCAGCACACATGAAGTTCAAGAGCGGTAGCACTTGGAGCGAAATTTCATCAACAAATATCTTTTTGAATATGTAAATTGCGCAATTGTATAATACATATGAACATATACATATGTGTGCTTATAGCAAAGTGTGCAATTTTTATGACATTGTTCATTCAGATACAAATTGTAGCATTGTTTGGCTCAACAGAAACAACAATTGATCAAAGTGCATCTTGAAGCAAATCGTAAAGCAAATATTATTGAGCCGAATAAATCTAATCAAATATGCAAAGCCATAAAAACTGCTGAGCAACAAAATCTTTGAAATTTCTCAGCCAGGCCATTTGTCGTTTCCTGTCTGCGAATCTAGCCGATACGCACCACAAGCCCTCTAGCCTGGCATGGCAATTAACATTCAGGCACTGACTTGACATCGAATATTTGTGATTATTATTAGTAGGAGCAGCAGCAGCAGCAGAAATAGATCCAGCAAATGTGTATATCACAACACATCGCACATAGTAGCATTGGAGAACATTGACGCGCATCACACATACGCCATGATATCCATTGGAATAAGTAATAAAATATCCTTTGTCTCCTGTCTCCTGTCTGCTTTCTGTTGTCTGCGTTTGCTCGCTGATTAAAGGTTAATAAATATTTCATTGAATTTCCCATTTCACAGTACATATGTGTATACATTGATATATACGTCTGGGTAATAAGATCGAACGGATGCGTTTGGCATCCTGATACATTTTAATGCTCCTTTAATGCCCCCTCTCCCTCTCGTGTGTATTTGAGTGTCTGGTTCAAAGCGCCTCTGGAGCAAACGATGATGTGTTTGGGGCCCACCATTTTGGCCTTCACTCAACTCTCATCGTTCATCGCTCAAACACTTGCCACACTGCACTTCCCTGTAATCCTGTGTGAGTTCCCTTTGACACTGCTTCAAAGCCATTTCCGCTATCCGGACTGCAATCTGGGTCAGTTGGGCTGTCAACGCGTGCATAGCAGTTTGCAAATGGCTTTTCTAGCTTGTTGCTCTGGCTTATGTTTTTGGGTTTATTTAGAATTGGTCAAACTGAGTACGTTGCTGACTTTCGAGTTACCCACAATTCAAAAGAAATTTCTAGTGCGCTGCACAACTTTTTAATTTGTTTGAACAATTTTGGCAGTGCTGTTCACAAATGGTATTTAAACGACTTTAAAACTTATTAATTTGTCCTTGTTACATATACTATTTTGTATTGACTTTTATGTCTTCGTACTTTTCAATTTTAATCTCATTTTACACGCTGCTGATTTCACCTCCACATTTTTAATTTCAGAATAAAAAGAAACTGAAAATTTCCTAAAAATTAAGAGCGCCATAGCTAATTTGATTGTATTCAAGAACTACCAAAGACAAGAGTTCAGCTTAAGCATATTTAAAAACTTTTTTATTAAAATATTTAATAATTTGAAATGAATGTAACGAGCCTCAAGCAAGTAATATTAATTTACAAAACAGTTCGTGTGTTTGTCATATCAGTAAGTATCAGATAATTAAAATAAAACAATTACCAAGTTGTTAATTTACTCGACAGCATTCGGAGTTCATCAAACCTTTTATTTTTGGGATTTGATAACGACCTGGCTGGAGGACAAAGCTATGGACTAGCAGACGACAATGATTTCTTTTTAAGAAGTAATTAAGATGTGTAATATGAATAATATGTAATCTGATGATAAGCATTTTGGGGCAACGTACTCGCAGCACAAATTCCAACCTGTCTGGGTTTGGATATGACGGTCACGTGAGACAGATGAGACAACCCTTTGCAAGCAAATGCCTGTCAGCCGGGTGCAGAGTTGTGCATGGGAAATAATAAAGTTTTAATACAAAATACATCAATAAACATAATCCAAAATTATATACGACGACATGAAGCTAACGACAAGAGCCGGATCGGCGATGATACCAGCCATGATGATGATGATGATGTGGATGGTAATTTTAGTAATGGAGTATGGAGTTTAGAGTATGATTTCACCCGAATAACATTCCCCCCAGCTGTGGAAAGTTTTGATTGTGAGAATTTTTCATCTTTTGTATATATTAAATTCATTCAAAGATTTGAAACTTTTTCAGCACTGCCTGCTGCCTGCTGCCTGCTGCTTCCTGCTGGCTGCTGGCTGCTCATTTTGTAGTCCAATGCAAATAACAAAAGGGGCTCCCGCTGCCCAACCCCAGCCATAAACGTATCCCAAATGTCTGTAAATGAGTAATAACTGCGGCTGCTAAAAACAAAATGGGTAACAGGCAAATTTTACTGAAGGTGAGGGAGGCTTTAACTGGAAGTTTGGTTGGTTGGATGGCTCAATTCAATGGCAGGACGCGCCACGAAATTTGTTTAGGTTCATTCGCCTTTTTATTTTCGGTACTGTTTTCTTTATGTGCCCCTTCAATAAAAAAAAAAACAAGTTACAGTTGTTTATCTGTTTTTCAAAATGTAAATATTGCTCTATTTCGTATCTCTTAGTTTGCTGCCAGTTCAATACGCCCCAATTCGGTGCTGAATTGATAAAGACAATCCCTCAATAAATACCAAAACTCCTTTCTTACATGTTGCCTTAAATATTGATTACAATTTTTATCAGAGGGCGGCAGCATATTTTTGGCCAGCAGTTCATTTTGTTTTAGCATTTTTACCAGCTCAATGGCATTTTATTCAAATATATTGTCATCGTAGATTCATTCACCTGTTTTCTTTTAAAGTTTAGTTTAAAGGTGAATGAAATACAGGAAATACATTTAATTTTAAAAGGAATCCCTAGCAGAATGTCTTAACAAATTTATATATAGCACGCAAATGTATTTAAGTATCTTTTTATTATTTATTACTTTTCGCAAAGAAAGCATTTTAAATTTATTTAATTTTATTCGACTCTTTATATAGTGTTTTGGATTCAAAACGGCACTGTTAAATATTATTATTATTTTTGTAATCACTGAAAATGATGGATTTTGTTCAATAAAGAACTTACGAGCAAGCAAATATGTGTATAAATTCGAACACTCCCACAAAAGTACAACTTCAGTTTTCACTCCTTGTCTAAGGTGGTTGGTTACAGGTGTGCAGGTTGCACAGGTTGTGTGTGCTCCGGTGACAGACTAAAAGAAGGCATACTTCAGAGGGTACGCTGATTTATGCATAACGCCTGACATGGATACTTGAGGAATTGCTGTGAGCCTACCTGCTTTACTGCGCTGCAAGGCATTTGATGTAAGGCTTTGTCGATGTTTGGTTTGGTTTCGCATTCGTTTTTCTTTTATTTCCGATTTGTTTTCGTTTTTTTTTCTATTTCGACTACACGCGTCGGTTGTCTTCACGCCGTCGCGCTTTGTAGCTCAGAGTCGCAGTCTAGTCCTTGTGCCAGGCGATGGCACGTGCAAACTTTCTCAGCAACAGCAGCATCGAAAACACTTTGAAAGCAATAAAATGAGCAATTTTTACGATTAATGGTACAACAAAACCAACAAAAAAAAACACGGAAAAAATATACAAGAAAAGTATCGCTTTTTCTCTTCATTTGGGCTCGTTTGACGCTTTGACGCACCAGTTCAGTTCAGTTCAGTTGGGCTCCGTTTGGTTTTGGATCAGTTTCGTTTTCGTTTTCGGTTTCTATTCCTATTTCGTTTTGGTTTTCGATTCCATTTTGATTCGAAGCCCATGTGAGTGCTGTGTGCTGTTTTGACCTTGGAAATGGATATTTGATAGCCATGTGGCTGCACAGGCACAGTTATTTTTGGCCAAGTTTACACGTAAGCCAATGCCGAAGACATCAGCGATGCGTTTGACCTGGCGACATACAACATACAACATACAACATTCGAGATACGACTTCAATCAAAGCTGCAGTTGCTCATAAAAACGCCAAATAAAGTTGGGGAATTAATCAACTCTGCTTGCGACGATGCCTGCAAATCTGAAGGATTTACGTGCTTTCTGAGTGCTGCGTCCTGCGCTCTGAACCAGTCCCTCTCTCTATCCCCAATCTTATCCCTCTCACTGACCGTGACCCTTATTGTCATCGGCTGGCCGACCTTGTCGCATGCCTTCTAATTTTATGGCTGTTGCTGATTTGATTAAATTGCCAAAGATCCCAGTATTTGTAAACTTCTAATCCACCTAACAGAAACTATGTAGCCCTCTTTAGAAACTGATTCCTGATATATTGCCACCATACGTACCTTAGTTAGAGAGTTGGGATTTTAATGGGAACTAAAGCAATTCAAATGAATTTTGCGATTTTATGACTCATAAATTCAGTTTAGATATGGTTGATTTATATGCATTTACATAAATGTATATATACATACATTTATGGCAATATATAATTCAATGCTTTTGCACAATGAATCTGTTAAGTTTTGATGTACATATTAAATATGATTTTTATTGCATCAAAAGATGAACGCATATCAAAATGATATAAATATTTCGAACGAACCTGTCAAAAACAATTTGCTTAAAAACTAACATTTTTATGTAAAATATTATTTAAATATATTATTGGTTCAATACATGGAAGATCCGACCACATCTTGCTAACAAAAAATGTTGTTATACAAGGACTGATCACACTGATAATAATAATAATAATAATAATAATTTTAATAATAGTAATGCAACTTGATGATGCGTGTGGTATTTATATCTGAGCTTAAAGCATACTAGTTAAAACAAGGAAAACATATCGTGCCCCATGGACAACAGCTTGCTTTGCCTTTCCGGTCTCAAGTTTCGATGTTGACATGCAACGCCCACATACTGACACAGGCCGTAAAGTGAACGTATATTAAAATGCTTATATTCAGCTTGAAAGAGGCAGCCAAAACGGGGGAGTGAGAAATATGTAAAGTAACAATGTGTTATGTGGTTAGGCAAGGCAAGAGAAGCCGGTCAGAAGGGGAGGGGAAGTCTCCCAGTGGCCGGCAGAGGATATCGGATCACTCGTGGCGTTCAACACTAGCTAGAGCTGGGACTGTCAGTGAGTGGCATGTGGAAATCTGAATACCATAAAATGTAAACAAATCTTAATAAATAACAAATATAGTCGACTGCTGCCGCCTCATTGTTTAATGCCTGCGTTTGACATTTCGTTGGCCTTGGCAACAAAATTTCTATTTTATTGACAGCTGCGAAACTTTTCAGCGGCCCGAAACATTTTTTGCATAAATTTCAAATCACCGCCAACTTTTGTTGTGTGTGGCAGGAGGGGCGTGGTACTCTTAATTTTGTTTGGGGGCATGTGTGTTAGAGTGTAACAGTGTGGGTGTGAGCGGCGCTTAATTCAATACGCATGAACAATAATTTATAATTTTTTATTGAAGCTTCGCATCTGGCACGTGGTGTAGCATTCAAGTTTTTGTTGCTTTTTGAATAGACGAACACTCGTATGTATGTATGTGTACATGATGTACTCGCACATACATCCAGATGCATAAAACACTCTAAGTTTGCCATCATAAATTACAAAGTACGAGTACACACACACACACACACACGATCTGCACCCGACAGGCATATTCAGAAGGCATGAAGCCGAAGTCAAGGATGTCAAGTATATCGTATATGGCAAGGAAGCCATCGCTGCGTGGGAGTCTTCTTCAGGCCTTGGCCTTTCATATATTATTCTTATACATGCGTCGGCGTTCGGTTAGTCCTGGTCTAGGATACATTACACTCACAGTAATCCATCCACCACTCCCACCCCAACCCCTTCCAAGCATCTCCATGGCTCTTGTGTAACTGATATCATATAGAAATTTATTGATAACAGAAATAGTTACACTTGAATTTCATTTTGGTCATGATTTTCGTTCCAACTAACATTGCATTGAAAACATACTCTTCAATATTTCATGGTTCAATTTCATAGTTATATATTCAATGTTTCATTGTGGAATATTCAAATGTCCAGTTAAGTCCTTTCAAGATTTCGAAATTGCAAATGTTTTTTGTTTTAATTATATTTTGTATGTTTGGCTCTTGATTGGATATGATTCAGCATGTCTCCTTAAAAAAATTAGATTAATTTTTTTTTTAATAATTTTATCTAGAATATTCTTAGACATTTAGAAATCTATCTCTTAAATCAACTATTTATTATTAGCTGCATTTTTCTGATTAAAATATGTCTATAAAATGATTAAAGGATTGTTTGATGTGGGATTTTCGAACTCTCCAATAACTATTGTACTTGATTCGAATACAAATAATTTCATTCTTTACGTGAGTTGTTTGGACTTTTGAACTTTTGTTTTAGTTATCGTCGAGCTCGATTCCCACCGGCACAGACTTTATATTGTTAACAAATTGTCATGCGTGTAACGGGGCGTATGAATTACGTGCTCGGCGTTGCCAGTTGTTGCGGCAGTTGACAAAAGTCTGAGACACATTAGCAAATACAGAAACAACGGCAACAATAGCAAGATAGACATACCACATGTGAAGGCATACCATCCATATTTACATACTTGGGCATTTCGCTTAATTTGGGTCGCATTTTTCCATTAAATATTTATGCATATAAATTTCTGTGTATATATGTTTTGTACATGTACATACATACATATGTATATACCTGAATGTATGTATATATATATTATGTATACTTTTCCTGTTGTTGTTGTAGTTGCTACTTTGTTTGTTTGTTTTAGGAGACAATGGGGATGGATGGTGGGTAAGTGGGTGAAAATATTTAAAGTCCATAAGCCGCAAAAATCCCTTGCAAAATTAATTAAAAATGCGGCAAAACAAAAACCTGCCAATGAAACATTTAGAATTGTTGTCACTGGCTGCTATCGTTGCTGTTGTTGCTGGGATTGACTTGATGAAGGACAACAAGGCCGAGGATGTCAGTTAATGCCTAAGCGGCAGCTTATGCAATTCATTAATTAACTTAATTCGCGACTACACAAATTGAGGCTCCAAAACAGACTCGACAACGGTAGCAAAAAATACATAAATAATTAACTTAAATAAATATACGCATTAAAATCAGTTTCAAGGCACACTCTGGCGCTGCAGGCGTGGTAATGCTCATAAAAAGGAAGACATTAGCAAAACTCGCAAAAAACACATAGTACAGACACCAGTCTCCGACATCCCCTCGAAGGCATTCCACTTTCCCATTGGACCCAGCTAATGAGTCTGGTTCCTTACAATATATTCTTATATATGCATATTTTGACATTTATAAAAAAAAGTCTGAATATTTTCATACAGATTTATTTACTAATTTATGGAGGTTCATCAAAATATTCATGCATGACATTTTTCCCGAAATTTTCATCGCTGCTCATTTAGTTCGTGGGCAATTAGATAAAATTTTTCCAATGAGTCAGTGATGGGACTGCGGGTGTAAGAGGGACTTAGGCTTTGCCAGAGCCCATAAAGGAAATTGGAAAACAATCGACGCATCTGAAAAAGCTTGGCAAGTTACTTAATGGCAAAAAGTTTGGCCTAAACGAGGATAAATGCGCCAGTCGAGAATGCTCGACCAAAAATTACGCTATATATCAGTTGAATATGCGTAAATTAAAATAAAATTGTTTTTCCTACAAAAGACTATACTCAATCTTCCACACAAATAATAACGACAATAAATGATAAAATCGATGGCAATATTAGACTAAATATGAAATCTTGAGTGTAAAAGAAATAAGAATAATATAGCAAAAATGTTGTACTCGTTAATGAATAAAAATGAAATTCCAAATAAATGTAGAGGCCAAGCTGTGTCCAAAACGCATTTATTACATAGACCATAGGCTAATAGGTTGAAAGTAGTACCAGAAATGTCGTTGAGACTCAGTGAATCCTCAAGAAATCTTAAAAAAGAACACAAGAAAATCAAAACGAAGTAATCACAAATTTAAGATGGCACTTTGGCCTTGTCCTTGTCATGAACATCCCTAGGCACCAAAAAGATCCAAAGGCCGGAGCAAGCAGCTGTTTTGGGTAAAATTTCCGGCGTATAATAGTCGCTAAACTGCTGCCAGTCGCACACATTCGCACACACACACACACACACACACACGCAAACAGAGCAAAACCCAAAGATTATTGAAATCTGCATACATAATGGAATACTTAGGGAAACACACACCCTTTTTTTTATACATATATATATATATATAATAAATATGACTCCTCTTTTTGTTGCTGCCTGACTGGCGCCCATTGGCAGACGCATAATTTATTGCTTCGTTTAATTTTTGACAAGCCCCGGCAACGAGTGAAGGGTTACTTGCCCACTTCCATTTCCATTACCAACAGCAGCAACAACAGCCGACAGCGGCAACAGTCGACAGCCATCAGACTGTGCTGGCCGCATGCAACAGAGCGTATGCTTAATATGCCGTACTGCCAAACGTGAAACTTTCGCGCACAGTACGCGGAAACAGGATCGAGGCGAGGTCTTTGCAGGCCAACCCATCTACTTAAATGTTGTGAATGGAAGCGTTTGCCGGAATTGATGACGATGGCAGCGTAAGCGACAGTGAGTGCGATGCTTGGGGCAGCTGTAAACTGTAAACTGTAGACTGTAAACTTTTTCTTTTTATCCCAGTTATCCCAGGCGGCAGGGTGCGTATGAAAGTCGCATAAAAGAAAGCAGACAAGTTAAATTATTGTCGCAAGACTTTGCCCAAAATCATTGAAAGTTGCGTATACCTTTTGAATACATCTAAGCAGAAATGTCACTTAAGTTGATCAACGTTGGGAAATTTGCAAGGATATCGGTTTGGGACACAACTTTATTTAATTGAAATGTTCACAGTTTACGCAAATGTCTTACTTTTAACACAGACAACCACTACTCTCTCGTGGGCCCCATAAATATTGCCAGCTCACGTATTGCCATCTGCCGCCCACTGTTTCTTCGAACACATTTGCAACTCAGTGTGCAATTGAGTGCGTGTGTGTCTATGTAAATGTTGGCTCGTGTGTTAATCTCTAATTTGGCCTGATGCATGGCAACACGTCGAGACTGAACAAAATCAAAGTACAGAAGTGCGAATTGGTCGAATATGGGGGGCATCGAGCTACGAATAGCAGTGAGTAATCGCAATGGCTGGGCCAATATTACAATACAAATTGTCGATCAGCGCTTATGGAGGCAGATTAATGATTCTCTACGAACATGTACAAAGAACAATTGGTATTCATATTGATTTATGTACGTAACTGAAAAGCGATTGCTAGCCATCGATAATATTAAAGGAAAAGAATGAGTCTGAGTGGGCGAATTACATGCGAATTCATACAAAAATATAGTATTTTGAATATACATATTTGATTTATTTGAAATATTCAAGTATTTGTGAATTCATTATTCATCGTAGTAGGCCCTGTTTACTAATAATGGCTCGCATTGTTCGCAAGGTAATAAGAATAAGGATTGATGTGTTTCGATGATGTTTCGTTATTGGCTGTTGAGATCTTTACCCCTGACGAACAACACAGCGAATACGGCAATAAGCGCGGTATTCAACATGTAATTAACGATATATCCTATTTATTCAACAACTTACCCAATATCCCAATCCTCCAACAAAAATATGAAGCTAAATGCAGACGTGTCAATAAGACTGCATTTAAGCCGTTTGTTTAATGTAGTAATGACAAATTACGTCGATTTCAAAATTGCCTACTTTGAGAAGCACTTTTTTTAGCGTCAAAATTATGTCTGTTTTCCAAAATTCTAATATCTTTTTAATTTATTTATTTATCTTGGCTTTCATTAAACGATTTTAAATATTCAAAATTCCATATAAAATACCCCAAGTTTTGGAAATTCACTTTCTCAAGAAATATGCTGAGCTGTGCTTGTTGCCAATAATGTGGATATGTTCTAAGTTGTTGGCCAATTTTTTCTAGCGTATAAACAATTTAGCGCTTATATTCGATTACCAACTGAGTGAGTTATTATCGAAATTATATTGACAAATCTTGAGATGAAAATTGCTTATAAATGTAAATTTTGATAAAAGTCCAGCAAAACGTTCGAACGAATTGTGGCTGCCAGTTTTTATGATCGATAGCCAACTTCAGCACATCGATAAAAAGTCTTCACGTTACAACGGTTACCCGCACAACTTGCCGGCTTATCAATTTGATTGTGCGACAAAGACATTTGTCACAAGTTGACATCGACACAACTACGAGCCCTCGACTAGACTTTGACAGCCGCTGTGGGCATGGCATTTGGCACACACTCAAAGGATGCTGGTCACACTCAAAGGAAGACTCAGTTGGATGTGGGCACATATATCAGTCAAACGTGATTCAACATTGACACGTATATAACATTAGCATCGGTTATTGTCTTAGCAGAAGCGATGCGACGTTGTCTCTCTCTCTTTCTCTACCTCTCCCTCTCTCCCTCAGAGGCAGTCAGACACCGATTGGGGGGAGTGAGAAATAGGTAAGTGCAGCCCCGATAAGAGGAGAAGCCGTTTATCGCTTCTGTTACCGGTGCCGTTGCCGTTGCTATTGCCGGTTCTTATTTTTGTCCTTATCTAGCCAAGTCAAACATTTAGCCAGCACGTTTAACGCCTCAGCGCGCACGCAGCGCATCCTTGCCACATTTGATTTGTTTGGTGTGCTTAGGTGGGTGCGCTTCAAATGGGGGCACGTCCCTTTACATATGAATGCTTATCTAGGGTGATTGTGTGTGTGGGTGTGTATGTGTCTGAGCACACATCAAGGTGTTCTGCTGAGTCCCTGACTGAGACGAGCCAGTGTCACTGGCAAACCTATTTACATTAGCATTCTCTATTATCCACTTTGACCTGCAACCACAGCCAATTCTTGACTATAAAATATCCTGTAAATACATTACTATTATCAATATTATAAAATATTCATAAGTTTAAGTCTATTTAAATTTATATTGTGAACTGTTATTCAGTTGACAATCTGATTGCTAATAAAAATCAGATATCATAGCGAATTGCCAATAAATAATATCGGAGGCTATAAATGTAATAAAGACAAAAAACCAGACAAACAAACAGGAATGCAAAATATGATGTAATTTAAAAAAATTAATAAATAATAAATTTATCGGATTTTGGCGACTAAATTTATATATGCTCTGGGTTGCTTAGAGAAAATGTACAATTCGATGGCTTTGATATCAGAACAGCTTTTGGTATTTGTATAGTCTTTTATTAGGGTCTATGTCATAGTTCAAGCAGCTGCAATCGTAGAATATAGTTTGTCACAGCAATTTAACCAATTTTGCTTTGCATACCCAAAGCTTTGTTGTTTTATGGTAAAACAAAAAAGTCAAGTTGCACAAAGAGGAAAAAATAAATTGGCAAGCTGAGTAACCGAGACATGTGTTCAAGTGTACATAAAATGGCAAATGATGGGCCTGGAAGGACACATTGATTACGCCTGTACCTGAGATGACTCTTGAAGCTGTCCACCTGACAATAGCCAGTGTGCCAAATGCAAATAAGAATGCTCTCTGACTACCGCAACTATTTCTACTACTACTGATGACAAGGGCAATAATTTAAATATATCTAAGCGAATGCAAGTCGTTTATTGTTAAGTATTCCATTCAAAGGAATGTGCAGGTTTCCAGCAAGGCTATGGTCAAAGTTAAATCGTCGTAACAAAGAACCTGATGACGCACGAGGAAAGCTCCTTAAAATCAAACAATATAAATGGTTTAGCAAACCTTAGTATTTGTATACGATATACACACAAATTGTTTAAATATATATCAAATATGAGTAGTTCTCTGCTCATTTAGCTATAAGCCTCGAAAATACCAAATGGCAATTTCAATTTCGACCGAAGTTTGCTTTCAGAAACGTCAAACAAAAGAAGCTCCAACCAAAATGATTTAAGCTGGAAATTACTTACTCTCGCACTGCCATCAATTTAGGAGACTTAACTACCATCTAAGTGCTATTAAAGTTTGCCACAGTTTCCGGCTTTAAATGCCCAATTATTCAAATATTTTGTTGGATACCTGCGAAGCCTTTGACAGATTCACGGCTCCCAGCGAAGCGCACAAATGAATTGCGTAAATTGGTATTTTGAATTGTGTTTGCAGCTGTTCTTGTTGGCAAGCTCTTTGTGCTACGCGGCTGTCAGATTCTATTCCTTGTGTTGTTTAACAACTAAATATTTGCTTCAATAAACTTAACATGCTGTTAGAAAATGCATAAGCTGGTTCACATCGCAACGCATCGCAGCCCATGGCGATAAAAACGAGCGAAAAATATTTCATTTATGTGGATGACCAGATCCTTTACCGTTCTGTCGTGTTAAATGTTTACCTACAATGCGGAGCCGGAGTTGGGGGACGTGGTCGGAAATGAACGTACGAAATGAGCGACTGGCATGACAAAGAGCAGTTGGAGCAGCGACAAAACAATGAAACGCTAAAACATTCAAGCAAACATATTACAAACGAATGGATACAAATAGTGTACACCCTGTAAATATGAAAAATAAATAAAAACCATCTCAAAATGCAATATATGCATTACGTGCTAATGCTCTCTTAAAAGTATGGCATGATATTCAACTAATGTGTCTTAGCAAAACGGGGCTTTTATGTTTTGATATAATTGAAAACTTTTATAAATAGGGATTGCTGGAATTGAAATTTGCCAATTTCCTTTGCTCAACAGGCATTTTATTTACAAAGCAACTTTTGGTTAAGTCAACACAAATCAGAGCTAAATTAAAATTAAATATATTATGAAAAATTAAAAGTGATCAGACACTTTTTTATTTTCTGCGTAGTCAGGTGCTTAGGAACTAAAAGGCACACACAAAAATAAAAGCATATGTAATTGAAAATAGATAAAAATTATAATAAATACACTGGCACGGATATGCTTTCGACACACCCTCAAAGCAATGTGTTGTGGCCTTTTTTTATGCGCTCTGTCTGAGTAGAGGGTATCAAAAAAGAATAGTCGTAACGACCACTCACATGCGACATTAAATTCATTGCGCCTGGCCGACAGCTAACTGTGGCCACGTTCCCTGCCTCGGCGTCACCTTTGGGGCTACGTTTTGTCATTTCTACTAATGATTTCATTAATAAAATCAAATTAGCCTCCGGCTGTTCCCTCTCTGTCTTTCTATTTGCGTGGGCGTCTACGTTCGTGAGTGTGTGTGTGTGTGTGTGTGTGTGTGTGTGCTGTGTGTGTGTGTGTGTGTCTGTGTGTGTGTGTGTGTGTGTGTGTGTGTGTATAGAACTACTTAACATTTAAACACAAGTTATGTTCCGGTTAGTCAAAATGAACAACATGCAACAGCGTTTCAGCATGCGAAGGTGTTCCCAACATAGTTAAGGCCACCAAATCGCCAAATGAATTGTATGAAACAAACAAACTTAAAAAGAGATGTTTGGTTTTTGGGGGGAATGGAGGTTTTCACTCAGGTTTAATTGTCGAAATTGTTGAGAATTGTAAAAGAGAGATTTGTAAACTTGTTTGCAACATTTATACACGCATTGAAAATTGTGCTGTCTGTGTCTCTGTGTTTGTCGGAGTATTTTCGCTGTGGACACGCCCCTAAGCTCATGAAACATACAGTGTTGAGTTCATAATTTAATACTACGACCACGCCCCTGGCAGACCCTGGACACCTCTGCCCCCCTCCGCCATCGGCGAGCAGTGCTTCTGGTGCTGCTGCGACTTAACCCGCTGACATATTTTCACAATTCCTTTGTTGAATTTTCTATGCTGTGGCTGCTGCCGTTGCTCAAGCAACATGCTCCTTTGTGACATTTGACTCGACACATACACACTCAGTGCAACACACTCACACACACACACACACACACACACACACACACACACATAGAGACAGAGGGAGAGACAGATCATGAGTACAACTGACTACTGTAACATGCACATGGCATACTTTCGGGGAGCGTAAATGTTTATTACTTAAAGGGCGTACCCGACTTTACAATTTGGCAGAAGTTGTAAAACTTCACCATCACACTCAGAAACTCACACACATATGCACATAAATATGAGCATACAGAGAGAATCATACATTTTAATAAGCAAGCGGGCCACTCGTTGATGTTAAGCTGGAATTAGACTTAATCGCGCGAGATGAGGACTTCTGCACAAATCCCATTCATCGTCTATGATAATTATGTGAAGTGGCTGAGGGGACATGGCACGCAATGAACCAACTTCGTATCTGCGTCAGCAATAAGTATTACAACATTTGATTGAATGCAAAGTTCAGATGAAATGCCCCAAAGGGGTTCATAGGAAAGCTTTACTTGCAGCAATAATTGGCTCTCAAAGCATAAATTCTCATGAATTGTACGATTAAGAAATTGTGAATGTAATGCAGGGCTTCCACGAAGAGCATCTGTTGGTTTATCTATATTCACTGCAGTTGAGTTAAAGCGATTACTATACGAGAATATAATCTCCTTGTCAAGAGATGCATTCGAACATAATGAAATGCGTCGCAAATTATACAAATCATAATTCACAATTGGGTTACTCCCACAACCCCCAAACCCACCCCACCCCCTTTCCAAATGAAAGCAGTCTTTGAGCCGTCTTGGCTCGTTTGACTGGAATTCTCGCAATTTTGTGTGGCCAAAGTACAGAGCTAACTTATGTTGACGGACAAAGTGTTCTGGCTTTGTGAACCCCATTTTAAAAGCAACAAGCTAAGACCAGCATAGCTTGTTATTTACCACCTCTGCCCTACCCATTGGCATCCGCAATCTCCCCCCTCCCCTCCCCTCCCCACCACACACACTTGAGCAAAACAAATTTGGATTATGGCTGCGCGAACTTTCGACTGTCCGCCAACTCGAAGCCAATAAAATTGCGAGACTCAGATGCTTATCAATGTATGTGTGTATATGTGTATGTGTGTGTGTGAGTGTGTGTGTGTGTGTGTGTGCGTGTGTGAGTGTGTGTGTATGTGTGTGGTTTGTTTGTTTTTAAGCCAAAACCAGTTTTCACGTTGTTATTTTACAAATGACTGATGGACAAGTGAATTAGCCCAAAGCAAAGCTAAACTTTCCAACATTTCAGCTGCAATTAGTTAGTTCAGCCAAATATTTACAACACAAAAGAACAAAAGGAAAAAAGGAAAAAAAAAACAACAGACAACAAATAATTAACTGACTGTGTGTGTTTGAGTGGGAGATTAAAAGCCAAAGCAGTTTAACATCTTCATAAATTATTTACAAATGCCTCGACAAAAAGAACAACCGCATGGAAACGGCTCCTGGGGCATATTTGGACTCGATTAGCATGCAGCGGCAATTGCCGCAGGCAGCATGCCACCCATATTTTCTTCACACCAACCCCACCCAAACCACACTCCTACACGAACCACAAACCCTAAAGGATGGTGCAGGGAGCTTCAAAGTGACTTGGCGTTTTCTCTTTTTGTCTCCCTCCCGCTCTCTCTCTCTCTCTCTGTATCTCTCTCTTACTCTCTCTCTCTGTTTGTCTCTCTTGACATGCTTATCTGTTTGGGTGTTGTCTCTGAAGGAAGAAAGGGAAGAGAAGTGGAAGTTCGCTTTCATCTCAACGAAATTAACAATTTTAAGTCAATTAACTAATTGTAAGCTCGCTTGGGCCAATTGTATTTCTTTTGGCAAGGGAAATTTCATATTTTATTTACACATAACAAGCAGGCCTACAATTGTAATAAGCACAGCCCGTAAGTATAGTAGAAAATTCACGACAATTTCGCCCATATTTCGCCATTCATTTCTGAACTGAAAAATATTTAAAATAACTATAAATTGTCTAATTTTGTTATTTGCAATACCTATACAGCTTGCTACGTTTTACTAAAATTCACCAATTCAATTTTGGAGTTATTGCTTTTGCGAACGGATGCCATGGCAAGTGAGCTGTTTGTATGCAAGCTAACGCAATTTACATGTCGTTTGTTTACTGTCGCATTTTTGTCTTTACGCTTAAATAATGTCAATCAATTAAATTTGCACACAGTCGGGCTACAGCAGCAGCAGTAGCAGCTCCAGCACACAGCAGGCCACCCCCTGGCCAAGGGGCGTGGCAACCGCCTGCTGGTAGAATTTTATAAATTTAGCATGATATGCACAAGCTCGTGTGTTTATGCGTGTGTGTGTGTGTGTGCATGTGTGTGTGTGTGTGTGTGTGTGCTCATAACATTTTTAAACGTGAAAAATCAAATAATAAAGTTGATTTTTTGTGTGGCATAACTTGTTGGCTTTATTGACTTGCGAATTACTGGAGCGCACATCCATTTCCCAACTTGCTATCTGCACATAATGAGATATACTTTAAGGGGCATGCACTAAGCTAAATGAGCTAAATTAGCTATTGAAATATAATATTTACATCTTTTTCTTCCGTGGGTATTTAACAAATGTACTTGTTGTTGCTTACTGGTTATGAATGAAAAGCAAAAACTTTCAGCTGACGCCTGCAAGCTTAAAAGCTTAAAAACTTGTTTAAAAGCAAATCACTAACTTCATAAGTACTATAGTTTTTTTTTATATACTCTTGGAGGATAATGTTAGTATCCAAGGGGTGTTTTAATTTTGTTGTGAACTGTGTAACGCATTCAGGCAAACACTTTTGACCTCACCTTAATGGTGATGACATTTCGCAGATACCAGTTTTGTACGTTGAAACTAAGACACTTTAGATACTTAAAATCGACTTCTCTTAAAACCTGAAGAACTTATATTTTGTGAAATTTCTGGAATAGCTAGCACGCAACCTATGTGAACTCAAAAACGTGGCCTGATCTTTGAGATACACATGAATTTATGTCAGGATGCGTGTCTATTTTTTGCTATAGTGCAATGGGTACAGAGGGGCCGGACATGCTTATCTTACTGAGAAGGAAAATAAGCAAAACATTGTGAATGCCTGAGCACTGGCAGAAAGACCGGGCGGAAGAAACAGAAAAGGGGGTGAAACGGGTTCAAGCGGAATGGGTGGGCGGTCCAGTTAAGCGTGCAGAGAAGGAACTGTTTATGTTTTCATTCTGTTTTTTTGGTCAGGCACAAGTCACGCCCCCACCTGTGCCCCATCTGGCTTTGACAATGCTTGTGGTGTTCTTACGTCTCCGTTTCCATTTGCCAGACTCAAGCGAAGTCAAATCTCCATGACGCTTTTTCATATGCATACCCGTTAGCCGGAGGATACGATAGATGTTTGAGTGCAATCCGAAACCAAAATATATGTTGTGCAAATGTTGAAGATTTTTCAAAATATGACTCACATTTTTGTTGGCATATTTATAAGCAGGGCATCCAAAAGTCGCAGAGCTGACTTTGGACATTCTATCTTGTTCATATTTAATGCCTTATCTTTCTCTGTTTTTCTTTGTATAGTAGGTTGATTGTGTGTGTGTGTGTGTGTGTGTGTGTGCCTCGCCTGCAGCGTTAAATTCTTGTTAAAATATATTGTGGAAAAGGCTTATAAATATTTCTTCTTATATTTCATACAGCTGGATGAATTTAAGTCTGCCCGTCCATAGAGACTTTTGGTTATGCATTTCATTCGTTCCCCTGATTTGGCATTGTTGTCGCGCTTGTCAGACATTACTTAACCCATTCAAATTTGACATTTGCCTCATTAATTCAAGACGGAATTCGCATATCTTGCGTTTCCTACACTTCATTTCACTTGAGCTTTATGGGCAATGTCTTCACTTAATCACTTAATGCGAATGTTCACGTTACATTTACGGCCATGTCGCACCTAATTAGTCCAATTAAATTACAACTAAAATTGCCCACATTAAATGCAAATGAAGTGAGAATTGAAATTAAATGCATGTCGCACGTTTCTGCTTTCGTGTTTTTTTTTAAATTCTAATTCACTCTGTACTTGATAAGAAATCAAATCGCGTGTCAAGAAAGTGAGAAATTTGCTAATGAGGTTAATATAGCCCCTCTCTACAGACCTCACCCAATATTTAAAAATAATGTAAGCTAAGTTTTGGGCTCAAAGAATGGTATCTAAATACCGATTCTGTAATCTAGGTGGCTAAAAAATGAAATAGATTAAATAAATGTTAAGATTATTTAGTTGCCAATCACATCCCGTTTCTATTATAATACCCTCTTCAAGGGTATCAAAAACGTATGGGCCTGATATAATATGTTATATTGATGAGCTAGGTACAGGGCATATTCTAGATAAATATATATAATAATATATATGTAATAGTTAGAGTACCTAATTTTGAAAGTGTCATTCGAAATAGCGATCGCAAATCTCACAAAATATGCTTGCATTGAATCTAGGCTTCATATCGAACGGATAACTTAAAATAGTATTTTTTTTTTAATTACGTCTATTGTATATGGTATAACCGATCTGAAAGTCGCGCAGATCATTTTTGAGGTAAAATAATTTATTTTTCTTTTGTTTTCTGATTGAATACAAGCTTTTTGTTTATTTATAAACAAGAAATTCATTTTTAAATAATCGTTATAAAAATTTCAAGGCAACTATTTAATTAAAAATAGCTCTAATAATTATAAATAAAAAAGTCGGCCTTAATTAATCGTACTATTCTTATAAACAAAAAAAGAGTTTAATGGAAAGTAATTCAATTAGTTTCTTTTAAATGTGTAAACAGGAAATTTAAAAAAATATATGTTTAATTTGGGACATATTTTCAATCTTAATAACTAAAAAATATTGCAAATATTGTTACTTTAAATACAATGTTTCTGAGATCTTGTGAATGCACAAAATATCTGGAATTAATGATTTGCTCAACTTTCTGTTTGATTGCGCTTCACAGAGCAGCTAAAAGAATGAGTCAACAATTTGACGTTATAACTGGACTCATCAATCAAGTGGAAAACTGAGCAATGACAAATTAAAACTGCATGCTGGAAACATCTGTTTCTGAGCTTTCTGTCTGGTGATAATATGCTAATGAGTTTTATGCCATCTACGAGCTTATGTCGTTTGGCTATTGCCTTTGATATTGCTCAGGTTAAACACTCCCTTCGCACCCGAAACCCACAATGCTGGGTGCCTAATTAAATAAGGTTCATTAAAAAAAAAAAAAATAGCTTTATCCTTTGAGTTGGTTTCAAAACACTTTTCCCGACCGCAAAACTTCGTTTGAATCCAACCAGGGGCAAGTGAAACACACGTCATGAGAACACTGAAATTGTCTTTAACTTTATTTCTCTTGTCTTGGAAGGGAGTCAGGCGGAGCAATGTAATGCAATTACCGATTACCAACTATACGCCTCACTACATAATTCAATTTCCGGGAATTATGCGGTACACTCACCTGTTTGGATTCGACGGCACATGCAAAACTGCGAATCGAGACTCCACTCAACACTCCTGTTCTTGTTCATACATACTTAATTAATTTTATTAGACTCTATTTTATGATATTTCACTTTTGATTCTGCCGTTTTCTTTCTGTTCCTTTTGCCACACAAAAACAAAAAACAATAAAAATCGTTCACATTGAGAAATAGTTTGAAATAGAACTAGTGTTTATAATTTTCATTTTCAAAAAACCAAAATTTTCGAAGTTCGGGAACGCTCGGATGCTACGCCGGCCACACAACCGTCGGTCAGGACATTCGCAAGCGAACTGCGCGCTTCATACAATTCAAAACACAATCCAAGTGCCCCGTCGCCGTATCGCACTAACCAAAACAACAACGAGGCGAAACCCGAACGTGACACGCACCCAACGACTGCCGATGCGGCGTATGCGCAATTTTTGCACTTTCTGTCTCCGAGCGCTTTCTGTGCGGCCGCCCACTCATTGCTTTGAGTGAGCTGCTGGCTGTCTGAGCGAAATGCGTCTAAAACACAAAAGACACGAAACGAAACGGACAAACACGAGCATAATTACATTAAGCATCGAGCAATATAAACCGATATAAATGAAAGATAGTTGAAAAGATATTCATATAATAAAAAAGTATATAACGTCTATCTAAAACCATTAGCAATTCACATGTTTTAGTAGTGAGTTTTTTGTAACTTAGCTGAGTCATTTTTTATTAAAAAAAAGGCCAAAGCTTTCATATCTCTGAAAAATTTTAAAACTAGAGTCACCAAACTAAGATAAAGATCGGCCACGCTCAGAGCGACCCAAACTCTAAAAATCGGAAAAGCCAATATCTCTCACAGTTTTAAAGTTACAGTCACCAAATTCTAAAGTGTAAAGATTACGCACAAGCTTTTCAATAATGTTTTATTTAGGTTACTTGGAGTTTATTTTATTTACATATTTTACTTAGTGTTTATAGAAATATTTGTTTATAATTAACCTACAATTATTTTTGAAGTAATTGAAATGAAATCATTCGACGAATTTGTAGAAGCCTTATACACTGTCAAATTTAAAATTGTTAAATTTGTTGTGTGATTAACTTGTAGAGTATCTTCTATTCGACGCATAACAAAAATAACTAATTTGGCAAATGTCCTTAGTAAGTTTATTGGCAGAGACTGCCTGTCTGTTTCCCATTTGAATGTTGTTTATTGTTCTTAATTAATTTGATTTGCTGACCTAAATTGCTTGGTTAATTGTTTTGCTGTGATTCTTGATGATAGATAAATATTAGTTATAAGTATTATTTTGAAACTGCCAGAGAAAATAACAAAAAGGACAACAGTCTGTGCGAATGATTAAGATTAAATTACATTGGTAAGGGCACAACCGTTAATCAGCTCAGAAAGACCTCATAATTTGATTATCACAAATAAAATGGCAGCCGGGCCATCAAGGCAACCAAGGCAATTGAGGCCGAGGCAGTATCTAATAGGACGGCATCCAACGGGCGCACGCAACAGGCGCGCATGCAAATCTCCAAGGACCTGAGAGACGAGAGCAACTCACAACGGAATATTTGTAAACAACAGTGAGACACACTGCGGAACAGAGTCGCCGTCGCAGGGAGTATATACTGTGTGCCCCCTTGTGGGTCGCCTCTGTTTGCACAGGAGTCGAAGTCACGAGTCGTGTTGAGTCGCATTCGAATTGAGTCAAAACTCGAGTCGTTTGCAGTTATGAATGAACGCAGGAATTGTGACTCAACGCCCACCAAAAGTCGTTGGCAACTGCGCCATTACAAATTGGGAATAATACACAATTGTTTGGCTCAAGGCATAAGTATGTTTAATGCAAGCGTCGCTATTATCTTTTGGTTGGATACGCTCTGGTTGGTATAGCCACGGAGCAAAACCACCCGCTGTAAATGCAATTAAAAAGTTATAATTGGGTTGCCACTGAAAAAGGCAGTTAGTTACTTTAATACAGCTAACAGCTTGCACCTTAAACAATAATATGCAATATAAATACACATAAATTAACTTTCTAACGTCTTTCCAATATTGAATATTATTTCGCGCGCACAACAATGTATCGTTGGAATTCGATAGGCCTATCGATATAGCAGCATGTGAAATATCGTGCATCAGCTGTGCATGCTGAGTTGTCCCGCGTAGCTGCTTACTAATTGCTGCTGGAATTTACTATATAAATTACCATTAATGTAACCAATTTAAGATTAACTTTTATTTTTTAAATCAACCATCATAAAAATTTATATGTGTATAGAATCGAACAATTAATGGAAAGAACAATACGGCAGATTTGATATGACAATTTTGAAAGGCTTCACCGATATTATTATCTTGCAACAGTTGACAAATCGCTCAAAGCGTAAGTATGCTTTATTTTAATAATCGATAGCAATATTATTGTATCGAACCTGTATGTCAGCGATACAATGACAAATCAACGAGCCAAGCACTTAATACACTCTACGATTTTGCATGCATCCAACAACGGGCTCGAGGTAATAAATTGAACAAAAGACGCGCGATAGTTAAGACACAACGAGCCCAACGTCAAGACAATGTGCAAGTGGGCGAGTGTCGCCGCCTACATATCGATATGTGAGTGCGAGTGTGTGCATGTGTGTGTGTGCTTGTGTGTTTGTGCAACGCTGTCTGTGGAAATTAACGTAGTGTGAAGAAGTTGCAAAAACGACGACACAAATTTGGATACGCAAAATCAAAGACGCAGCAGCATCTCTAGCAGCTGCAACAACGACGAGCAAACAACAATAAAAAAAATATAAAAAACACCAACAATAACAATAACAACGAACTCGTAAGTATCTAAATGCATATAAGCAGCACATAAACGAAACGAACGCAAGGGGAACGGATTTTGATTTCGATATGGATTCCTGTAAACAAAAACCCAAATCAGCAGCAACAGCAGCAGCAGCGACTAAACAATAGGCCTGGCATTGAACATTGAGCAGCAGCAGCAACAGCAGCAGCAGCGGAAACGTCGTTGAATCATCATGCGGAACTTGTTTTTGTTGTACTCTGTGGTCGCAGCATAACAACACAAAACAGCAACGAGAACGACAACAACAACAACAATTTCCAACAGCGACGCCGCTCGTATTGAGATTCTGGCGAAGTCGCTCAGTTATTTTATTTATATATTTACTTTTGGTTTAATTGAAGTCGAATCGTAGCTTATGTATGCGCATTTCTAATCAGTTTGCGGCGATAGCAGCGACATCGTGCAATGTAAACAAAGATTTGCGCCAGCTGCCCTTCCGCTCCAGGCTTTTTAGTTGCGTGGCTACATATACATTTATTATGTATCTATAGTCCATAGTATCTGTTGTCTGCTGCCTATATATTTGTGTCGCTGACCGTCGTTATTATCTTATCGCTTCTAATATTTACAGTTAAAGACAATCACACACGCGACCAATTCCAGTCGAAGACATGGAGGAGAAACGCATAGCGGACTATTTTGTGGTTGCCGGTATGCCGGAGCAACCGCAACTGCTACAGGACAACATATTCAATGATTCGGGCCGGTTGCGTGCGGCGAATACAATTGAGCCCATCACAGACATTGGTGTCTACTTTCCCCTGCTGGGCGAGCAGCTGCCCGAGGGCTATGCGCTGCTCGAGCACACGCCCACTGGCATGCCGGCGAATCTCAATCACGGCTCGGTGCGCACTACCGAATGTTATATCTACTTTCGACGCGGCAAGGATCGGCCACCGCTAGTGGATATCGGTAAGCAAATTCAATCGCATTGTGAAATAAAGCATAAATATTCTTTTCCTTTTTTCGTTTTTGTTTCGTCATGCAGGCGTTTTGTATGATGGTCACGAACGCATCATGTCGGATGCGGAAATTGTTAGCGAAACACCGGGAGGTCGTGTGGCCAATGTGAATAACTCGTCTGCGAAAACGTTTCTCACATATCGACGCGCCCGCCCAGACATGCCCTGCAACGAGCTGGTCGTCACCGAGCTGTGCGTGATTGTCCAGAGCAAGGGGGAACGGCCGCCGCATGCCTTCTGTCTCATATATAAGACCCTGAACAAGGGCTATGTGGGCAGCGATGTTTATTTGTGCTACAAGAAGTCCATGTATCGTCCAAAGCACATTAGCTATAGGCCCGAAATATTGTTGCGCTATCCCACCGTGGATCACACAGACTTTCCCCTCAAATTGTGTCCGAGCGTGCCGCTCTTCTGCCTGCCCATGGGCGCCAGCCTGGAAGCGTGGCCGCATGTCAACGGCAACGAGAAGCGCAAACCCATCAGTCCGGTGTTCAGCACATTTGTGCTGACCGTCAGCGATGGCACATACAAGGTTTACGGCTCGGCACTGACCTTCTACGAGGACTTCGAGTGAGTGGTGCAGTAATTGAAACTTTCCAATTTCCCAATTGATATAATTTTTGCATTTTACATTGATTGCAGCGAATTGCAACTGTCGGCGGAGCAGCGCGAATTGCTTGGCTGGGACGAGGAGTTTGCGTCACAGCACTCGCTGCACATGATCAAGGCGATTTGCCTACTGTCGCATCATCCGTTTGGCGACACCTTCGACAAGTGGCTGAAATACATGCACGTAAGCAGCATTTTCACAAAATTAACAGACAACTGCTAACTAGTATTCTTTTCCTTCTTTTCGTTTTGTGTTTTTTTTTGTTTTATGTTTTTCTCTTAGCGCATGGTTTTATATGGCGGCAATATTCCGATACCCGTGGAGCGGTACATTACACAGCTGCTGGACGAGGTGCCGTTCCCGGCACCCAGCATCCATTTGCAGCTGTCCAGCGAATCGAATGATCGCATTTTGCTCACACAGCCAGAGGATTCGCCGTTGCCACGCAGTGGCGCCGGTTTTTATATGCTGCTCCAGAATCTGGGCACCGAGAACTGCCTGCACGTGCTGCTCCTTGCGCTCACCGAGCAAAAGATACTCATACACTCGCTCAGGTGGGTGATCTACATATTTGATATATACTTGCATATCATTAACGAATCGCCGAATCTTCATTGCAGACCTGCAACGCTGACTGCCGTCGCTGAGGCGATTGTGTCGCTGCTGTTTCCGTTCAAGTGGCAGTGCCCCTATATTCCGTTATGCCCGCTGGGCTTGGCCGAGGTGCTCCATGCACCGTTGCCTTATTTGATTGGCGTTGACTCGCGCTTCTTTGATTTGTACGAACCGCCCACGGATGTGACCTGCATTGATCTGGACACCAATAATATTAGCGTATGCCCGCCTCTGTCTTCACATCATGAATCCCTAATCAGTCCCGTTCTCTCTCTCCGCAGCTGTGCGACTCGCAGCGTCACTTGACGCCCAAGCTGCTGCCCAAGCGTGCCGCCCGCCTGCTGCGACAAACGCTGACGGAGTTGGAGAACGTCAAGCCCATAAGCCATGACTCCACCAATAGCTTGGATCGTGACATACGAAAGCGGAAGCGTGAGGTAGGCAACCGATGGCATCTCTTTGCATTTGCTTAGAATTGATTGAGTGATTCCTATTTATGATTGCAGCTGGTGCTGGAGCAGCGCATTCAGGAGGCATTTCTGCTCTTTATGGCGTCCATATTGCGTGGCTATCGCGACTACTTGGTGCCCATATCAAGGGCACCCTCCGTTGGCGCCACGGATCCAAGTGCCTTATTTCAGCTAAAGGCTTTTCTGCGCTCGCGCGACAAGGTAAGAGTGGAAGGTGAAATGGAGGATTAGGATTCTCTACACAATTCACACAACTGGCTCACAAATTGCGAACAGACAATTTATGTACTTCATCTTGCTTCTGTTCGCTGTGAGCAGCAATCATCCACAAATTTAAATCTATTTTTAAATTCTCATTACTCTGCTGACGTCAGCCCCAAGTGGCAATCAATCGATGAGGGAAGCGGTCATCGCTATAAATCTCTTGCCACTCTGCGGGCAGAAAAATAATTCCTTTTTGTGTGTTGCAGACACACATTAATTCTGATTATATTTTAATACCCTTCACGCTTCTGATATGAAAATCCTTTTGATTATTTTAAATTTAAATCTAAATTTTTCCAATTTGAAAAATGTTCAAAGGCACCGATGCTGATGCAGTTCTTGAATAATTTTAATTATATTATACATTAGTATTAAGGTTTTTTTTACCCTCGTATTTTCAGTTTCATTGTTGTTAGTTTAGATTCGCAAGCTTTCGCGTTGATTCAGTTGAATTGTTTCCTTTATGAAATCAATTAACGAACGAACTGAGTCAATTAAAAATAAGTCATGAGTCAATGTGTGATCTCATGTACTGAATTCAGGCTAAAAACAACAACAAAAAAGAAAGCAAGACATATACTCGAAATGGATGAATAATAATATTTCACTTTATAATTTAGTTTTTTGTATAATTTCGCATGGATTTTTTTAATGATTTCTCTCTCTATTTATCTGTCTTGTGCAGTCGCACCACAAATTCTTTGAGCTGCTGATGAAAACTCAGATGTTCATTCGATTCATTGAGGAACGCAGCTTTGTGTCGGACGGAGATCACGGTCTCAGCTTCTTTGACGAGTGCGCCGAGAAGGTGGGCGGCTACGACGAGACTCCCGCCCAGCTGCATCTGGTTGACTGGGACACGGGCCAGAGCAGCGAGCGCACCAAGTACATCTTTCCACCAGACAGCGTCTCGGCGACGGCTGGCGGTGCTATCACCTACAATTATAATAGGAACTTCACACTGCAGCCAGAGCTGCTGCAAAGCACAGGGAAGACGGCGCTGTCCCAGTTCCTGCAGATGCAGCTTAATGCGTCGATGTCGCCGGGATCGCCGATAGCGCGTCGCACCAAGCACGAGGTGAAGCTGTCGCAGAAGATGGCCAGCCGTTGCCAGCAGCATCCGGAGGCGTGGTCCAAATATCTACTGGCCACGTGCTACTCGTTGTACTTCCTAATACTGCCCTCCATGGTGATAGATACGCGGCATGCGGGCAAGGAGCATGACATTCTGCGCGCCGCCTACGATGTCCTGGTGCGTGCCAGCAAGTTGAAGATCACCTGCGACGAGTTCTGCTATCGCATCATGATGCAGCTCTGCGGCATTCACAATCTACCCGTGCTCGCTGTGCGTCTACACTATCTGATGAAACGATCGGGTGTGCAGCCGAACGCTCTCACTTATGGGTTCTACAATCGCTGTGTGCTCGAATCGCAGTGGCCCAGCGACAGCACGACGCTCAGCCAGATCCGCTGGAACGGCATTAAGAATGTCGTCATGGGCGCGGCGCATTTTCGACGCGCCGGCAAACGGCATGCCGCCGCCAAGGTGTGCAAATCGCTTAGCTCGTCGCATGACCACAATCTGAGCACACTGGAAACAGTTGACGGCCAGTCGCGCAGCAGCTTGGCTAGCTCTGGCGAAGGTGTCGGTGGTGGCCTGCTGGATTTTGCCGCCTTCGACAGGCTGCGTAACAAGCTGGGCAGCATTGTGCGCCAAACGGTGACGGGCGGCCCGCCCGATGCGCTGCCCACCGAGGATGTGGTGAGCAGCGCGGGCCTGCTGATCAGCGGTGAATCGGCCAGTAATAGCGCCAACGGCAGTGCATCTCACACACCCCATACGCCAACCTATGGTGGCAAGTCTCGCAAGCAAATCATGAGCATCGGGGATGGCGAGGACGATGATGATGATGATGAACAGGTCCGAAATGAGGAGCAAACAGCGTCGTTGACACCGCAAAAGGTCAAGCAAGACTTGCAGTTTGCCGGCGGTGATTACGACCTCGACGTTGATGTGGATGTGGATGTCGATGAGGAGCAGGAGCCAGATGAACTCGATGAGCATATGGTCGCACAGCGAGCCAGGCAACGCGTCCAGAGCCCCACCAAGTGAGTTGAATTCCGTTTTCCGTTTGAACTCAAACTCAGCATCGATGGTGCTTGTATTTTGTTTGCTTTCAGGATATCGCCACGCACGCCCGTTACGCAAAACGATCCGCTGGGCGCTTTGAACGAGGAGATCGTGGCCGCCTCCACACAGCAGCAGCCAGAGGCGCAGGCAGAGATGATGGCGGCTGCAACGGCTCTCAATAGCAACATGTACAGCGATAAGCCAATTCTATTCAGGGGACAGCGCAGCGCCACCTTCGATGAGTCGACGCAAATTGGGAAGAGCATGCATCGGTCCGAGACGATGCCAGTGGCCAGCAGCGGGGTCACCCACAGTCTGGCCAATATTGGCTCCTCGCTCAAGTTCACTTTCGGGTAACTAAATCGCCACCAGTTGGTGCCACACGATCCAAGCGAAAACAATCAGTACAAAATGAATAAGCATTGTTGTTTTATAAACTGTTGTGTGCCATTTTTCAATTGAATCATTTTGCAAACAATCCACACGCATTCCACAACACACACACACACGCACACACACACACACACACACACAGATATGCAAACTCAGTCAAATGCAAATTTTTGTTTTTATTTTTTTTTTCCGTTTCGATTTGAATTCGCTAAATTGTTTTTAATTTGTTTGCCTCTCTTCTATTTTTACATATCAAAACTGAATCGCTCCAATTCGTTTCTGTGCATATATTTTTTGTATCGTAGACGTTATTCACCCGCACGATTGTCCCTTAAGAAAGACTTGAAATTGCCCGCCAATATAATAGAAAATATATCAAGCATAAGGTAAGTCAGACAGAAAAGATCTACACTCTATTCACTCTTTCTCTCTCGACAAACTCACAAACATACACTGTGCAGATGCATTGTGTATGTGTGTCAAATTGAAAATTCACTTCTCACAGGTTCTCCATGGGTATACTACTTATTATGTTATAGCTGGTGGCGGAGTCTGTTCTACTTTGGAGAACTTTCAAATCATTTGTTTTTATTATATTTAATATAATTACTCATATCAATTATTTAGTCATATTCATAATTGTATGATTTCAAGGCCAAAATGATTTACTTGCTTAATGGCTTTTATTACAATTTAATGATTATTTTAAAACTTAAAAAGCTTATTGAATTTCCTTTTCTTGTTTTCCGTTTGAAGCATGTTTATGAAACATACAATTGTAATTGTAAACAAATAACCTTGCCACAACTGTAATTACTTTCAATTGCAATCACAAAAGCAATTACAATTGCCAAAGTAATTACATGCACAACATATTTGAATACCAATTCATAATTGATGGCAATCACACTTATCTCCCACTCTTGTTGCTCAAGTTGCGAGTTTAAGTTTCAAGTAATTGTTCAATTACTTAAGTAATTAGTGTTTCACAGCATATGCTTCTTAACACAATACATTCGAGTCCACCTTGTTCGATTTGAGTTCCACATTGGATCATTGATCAGTTGCTTGCAGCGTTTCGCGTTTCGGTTTCGGTTTCTGGGTTGTGGCACAGCACTCAACTTGCTCCTCGGCGTTGCTATTGTTGTTGTTGGTGGTGGTGGTGGTGGCGGTGGTGGTGGTGGCGGGCAATTCAAGGTTTGACACAAACCACACACATACACACGCACACACACAAACATCCACACACACGCACACACACACACACACACACACATACACACTTGTCGTTAACATGATTCATGTTTGTAAAATCGCTAGAAAATAAATATGAATTATAAAAATAAACCTCAACATCCACACTGACACAAGTTTTGTCATAACCCACAGCAGCACCCAAAAACTCGATCACACTCTTTCTCTCTCCCTCTCTCTCTCTCTCTCTCTCTCTGTTTGTCTCCCTGTCTCACTCTATTTTTCTGCACATGCGAGAGCAGCACAGCAAATAACGATTCACTTTGAATGCCTTCTTGTTCATGTATTTTATTAAAATGGTTTTATTTTAAAAGTGAATTCTATGTATCGCAATTAGTATTAATTGGAGAACCACTCAATCTATATATATATATATATAGATAGATAGATGTATATTTGTATATGCATAGTCCATGTGAAATTGTCAATTGCTGTCGCTGTTGTTCGTATTTCATTCGTAAAGCTCTTGTCCATAGCCTATGTGTTTGTGTAAAGAATACAATACAAATAATACAAATGTGCAACTTCAACGCTTTAAAATGTGCTCTTTAACGTCTTTAACGTCCCCAACAGCCCCAGCTTGACGGGCAAGAAGTCCAATGAGCTGATCCAGGGCAGCCTGAGCAGCATTAAGTTTGCGGCCAATTCGCTGACGCGTAAATTTGATGAGATCAAGGGCGCCATATCGGCGAACTCGACGCCGGTGAAGACGAACAATGGGCAGCATCATCACCATCATCATCATCACCATCTGCAGCACCATCATCATCATCAGCATCATCATCAGCAGGAGGCGTCTGCGGGCGGCGAGGAGCATGAAACAGCAGGCGGTGGTGCCGATGAGGGCAAACTGCGACGCGTCCCCAGCGATCTGGACCCTTGGGGCAGACTGAGCGAGTCACGCAAATCGAGCTACAACAATCTGGTGCCACTCGGCGAGAACAGCTCCAATGCGGCGATGCACATGTTCGCCTTCCCCGCCCTGCCCGACAATCTCTATAGCCCAACAGCCGAGGTAAGATCTGCGACAAAGCTCAATTCAAATAAATACACCAACTGATTTGCCATCTCGATCTCGATGTGCTTTGCAACAGGGTGGTGGCGTGGACTCGGAATGCGATGTGCTGATACAGTTGACGACCTGCTCGCAGTGCCACAACTGTTCGGTGCTCGTCTATGATGAGGAGATCATGAGCGGCTGGTCGGCGGAGGATTCCAACTTGAATACCACTTGCCACGCGTGCAACAAGCTGACGGTGCCCTTTCTTAGCGTTCAAATCACGCGTCTGGCAACCGCCGAGAGCGAAACTAATGACGAGGCAATTGCAGCCGATAAGAGTAGCATAGCGGTGCCGTATCTGAATCCGTTGGTGCTGCGCAAGGAATTGGAAAACATACTCACCCAAGAGGGCGACATGGCGCTCATCAAACCAAACTTTGTCGAGGAACATCCCATCATCTACTGGAATCTATTGTGGCTAATGGAGCGCATCGAGGGTAAGACCCATCTGCCCGAGCTTTGTCTGCCGCCAACGGTGAGTGATCCAATCCCATCCAATCCAACAGATCTGTTCTGATTCATTCACTTCAATTGCAGAGCGACGAGCAGCAACTGGACCCACTGACCAAGGTGAAAACCGTGCACATACAGTGCCTGTGGGACAACCTCCACTTGCATAGTGAGACAAGCGGATCACCCATGTACATCCTCTACAGGGAGACGCAGCCCACAAGTCCATTGATCAAGGCTCTGCTCACCGATCAGGCGCAGCTCAGCAAAAAGTAAGACAATTAATGAAAACCCTCGTCATTTTCCAAAGAACTTTCTTTTTGCGAAATATTGAATTTATTAGAATTCGCTATGATTGCGGGGAATGCTAATGCCTTGAAGAAACATTCCACATGAAAGAAATATTATTTAAAGATATATTCATATATATATACAGATTTATTTACTCCACTTACTTATGGATTGTAAAATAATATTTGATCTGATTCGATTGTTTGTTTGTTTGCTTGTTGCAGCGTCATTCAGCAGATTCTGTCAGCGATACGTTGCAATGATCTGGCCACGCCGCTGAAGCGTTTGGCCAACGAGCGGCACAAGCTGAAGAATAACGGCGTGGAGCGTTCACATTCATTCTACCGGGATATACTCTTTCTGGCGCTAACGGCCATCGGGCGGGCCAATGTCGATCTGGCCACATTCCATCGCGAATATGCGGCCATCTTTGATAAGCTAACGGAACGCGAATGCAACATGTACTATCGCAATCAGGATCTGCCCCCATCGGCATCCACAATCTTCTGTCGTGCATATTTTAAGCCCCTTTTGCTGCCCTGACGTGCGGTCAAAGTAGATATGGATGAGGACGATGGCGAAATGGACGTGGATGTGGACGTGGACGTTGACTTGGACGTGGACGAGGATAAAGCAGATTTGAAATCCTAAAAGACATGGCGACCAAAAAAAACAAAACAAAACAAACAAGAAGAAAACGCTTAACACAACCACATGAATCAATTGACAAGCAAAACAAATAGCTAACAAAATGTTGACTTGTAAATGACTTGAACTTAAATTTTAAGTACTTAATTTTTGAGGATTTTTTTTTATATTTGAATTGACAATTTTCATTTTTGCTTAGCATTCTCTCTCTCTCTCTCTCTCGCTCGCACAATGCAGAGCCAACTCTTTCACACACACACACACACACACACACACACACACACACACACACACACACATACATATAAACACACACACATGCACCTATAAATGACTGGTTTCTAAGACAATACACACACACACACACACACAACAAATGGAAAACTTGGCGTGTTTAAAAATACTTGTTTGTTTTCTCTATATACATATAATTGACTTCCCGCAACAAACTTGACCCTCGACATACATATTTGCCTTATTATATATAATATAACGGAACATATGCATATAGAATGCATGTGTGATCTGTCTGTAATTAGTTTGCATGAAGGATGTATTATATACATATGTACATACATACACACATACACGCATACATATGTAGTAGTATGTATGTCATCATTTCAATCGCAACGCCTTTCAATTGTGATTATTATTTCAAAAATATTAATTTCATCGAGCTGCGGTCGACCATCGTCGACCAATGTAGATAGCGAACGAAATGGAACGTCTCGAAAATCAGTGGATATCCGATGGGGAGTGGGAATGGGAAGGGGAATGGGAATAGGGATGGGGGGTATGGGTTTGGGCTGGACTGGGCTGGGCTTAGGGTTAAAGGGGCTGAACTTGTGGCGCAACACACAACCAACATACAAGAACAACAACATCAACAGCAACAACAAAAACAACGATTACAATAGCAATAGAAATAAATCAGTGGGATAAAAGCAAATGTTATTCAATTTACAATTCATATTCAATTTTAAATATCACACACAGACAAAAAGAAAAACTATAGGAAAAATAATATATAATAAAAAAAAAATCATATGTCTTTTCAGAAATCCTTTTCGCCGGTCATATTAAGTAAATGTATATTTATATTTAAATTAACTTAAAACAAATTGCAAAAATAATAAAAATAAACAAAAAAATATACCCATTTGTTTTTTCTATACACATTTGAATTGCTAAATATTTTATTTATTTATTAATATATACAAAATGAATACATCTACAAAATAATTTAACAAATAGTGTAAAGTGCAAAAAAAATATATAAAAATCAATGATTTAGATTATCTTTTTTAACTCAATTTTTATCGTTTTTATTGAGTTTTTCAAAAAGCGAAAAACTCAATTTGAAACACATTTTATTATGTGTAATAATATAGTATAATACACAACTATGATATTATATATAATATATAATTGTGATACAATTGCCAGATCGACACAAGTTTTCTTTATTTCCAACTTTCCGAATTTTAATGAATTTTTCAAAATATTTCTTTTTGTTGATAAGAAAATTGTTTTTTTTGTAAGCAGCTAGAAAAAAAATTCAAGAATTAAGCATACAATCAAGTGCAAAATGAATTAACTAAGCTAACTAATTAAGACTACGGCTAAATGAACTTAGATGCCACAAATATTAACCGAAATGCTAAAAATGTTGCATGTTTTTATTTTGTTTTTGATTTTAGCTTAAATATTAAACAAATGAATTTATTGTTTAGCAAATATATGAATATAAGTAGCCGGGAGAAATGTAATTAATTAATCACCCAAGCTAACCAAGAGATAAAGCAACAATCCAAGTGAAGGGATATTGCGTTACGTGGATTGCACGAATGTGTGAACGGTTGGTACAGTGAACACTACGACTAAATGAACTTAGATGCGACAAAATATATAAATATATATGTTTAGTGGGCAGCAGACTAAGACTAATCGGAGAGCAGGACGACTTCTTCGCTGCTGTGGCCAGTGCCGGGTTCTGCTGCCGGCGGGACATTCTTGGCGTTGGCCTCATCGCTCTGCTTGCGCAGGTACTGGCTGATGAGGGCATTCTTGGTGGGCGCATGGAACTGCTGATCCCGCGGCACAGACATCAGCAGCGTTGCACGCTTCTTGGTGGACGGCACAGTCGCTAACGGTGCAGCCGTCGGTGTCAACGTGCCGGTGGTAGTCATCGAATCCTCACGCTTTGTGGTGAACTTACTGATGTCCGATGTGGAGGCGACAACAACATCGGGCGTCTCTGGGTGAGACGGCGGAGTGGCCTCTTGCAACGAGGTGTCCCCTGTCTTGGTCGTCTTCGGGGTGAGCGTGTACGTCCATCGATTCTCCAGCGTTAGATCGTCCAGCTGGTATTTGTTGAGATCGGCGGCGTTGACCACCCAGCAGAGACGCTTCTTGGGTTTCTTGGACTTTTTGGCGTCGACACCGATTTCCATTTCGACCGGTTTCCAGCTGGCCAGCTCATCGAACTTCTCGCGCAGGAGCGTCTTCGGCGGCAGCAGCAGCAGCTTTTGCGACTTCGGCGCAATCTGTGTCTTCAGATACTCCAAATACTCGGAGACGAGGAATGCCTTCGACTTGCTATTGCCATGGACGAGGCGCACCAGCTGTTGCAGCAGCGGCTCATCCAGCTGCATAATGCTCGGCTTGGCCTTAGTCTCCTCGGGCGCCTCCTCCTCATGCGCCGGCTCCGGCGGCAGCTCCAGCGTCAGCGGCTTCAGCTGCCAGCAGGCGTACATATTGATGGTCTGTATGAAGACAGCGGGACAGAGCTGCGATTTGTTGCCATTGTCGTCCAGCCAGACGGGGCCGAGCAGACGTGGCTTGATCTTCTTGGTCTGCTTCTTCATCTCCTGGGCAAACTCCTGCTGCAGCACCTGCAACTTGGCCTTCTGCGCCTCGCGCGTATTGCCATCGTCGAGTTCGCCATCGTTTTGCAGCTCCTCGTCGCTGAGATGGCCGTGGGGCACAAACCATTCGTTGTATTCCTCCTCCGATTCCTCCTCTGATTCGCGCTCCTTTTCATCCTCGCTGGCGCTCAGCGACTCGCCCGGCTCCTCCTCCTCCCACTCGCAATCGGAGTCCACCTCGTAGTCAAAGTGCACCTTGTCCTGGGCGAGGGGTCGACGTGCGCTGATCAGCTGGCTGCGCTTGCGCCACGTGCCGTAGTACGGCGGACGACGATTGTCCTCAAAATGCAAATACTTGGCACGCGTCCAGGGCCGCTGCTTGGGTCTCTCCACCACAATGGGCGTGCCCGCAGTGGCCAGTTCATCTGCGAGTGAAATGTTTGCATTAGCAGACAAGGGAATGGTTAGATTCGAATACTGCTTTTGCTTACCAATCATTTGGACATCGTCATCCTCCTCCTCGTCCTTGGCGCATCTGTCGAGTCGTGCATCGCGCTTGCCGCTCAGCGGCTTGTGCCTGCCCAGGCTCAGTTCGCTGAGATAGAGCTGGCCACGAGTGACGCTCTCGTTGGCATCACCATCATCATCATCATCAACCTGGTCGTCATCATGGAAGAGGCTGTCCAGCAGTTGGCGAGTATAGCTTGGCAGCGTGCCGCGTATGACGGGCGCCATAATCATGTCGTCTTTCACCTGAAAGGGACGAAAGGCGAGCGTTTGACTGCCACTGCCGCTGCTGTGACTGGGACCGCTGTCACAGCTGTTCTGCTCGTGCTCCAGGCAGCCGGAGTTGCCGTTGCCGTTGCCATTGCCATTGTTATGGCCATTGCTGGTGGTCTGCTTCGTCCGCTTGGGCACAAAGAATTTGGTGAAGGATGCAGCGGCGCGTTTCTTCTTCAGCTCTGCCTCCTCCTTCTCCTGCTCTTTGCGGCGCCGTTCCTCGTCCTTTTTACGCTGCATCTCCTCCTTGGCCTCGTTGCGTTTGCGCTTCTCTTCGATCTCCGCCTGCCGTTTGCGCTCCTTCTCCTCGCGCTCCTTGCGTCGCTCCTCCTCCTTCTGTTCGCGCTCTTTGCGACGCTCCTCCTCCTTTTGCTCGCGCTCCGCCTTCTTCTGTTGCTCGCGCTGCTCCTTCTCCAACTGCTTGAGACGACGCTCCTCCTGCAGCTTATGCTCCTTCTCCTCACGCGCCTTGCGTCGCTGCTCCAATAACTTTTGTTGCTTTGCCGTCAAAATTGGCGGCTTCTCAGCATCGGGAATCGTAATGGAAACGGATCCAGCATCTCTTTCCACCTCCTCCGCCTCCTCCAACTGTTGCACGTTTCGTTCGACAGTTGCTTGGTCCAGCATGTCCACGTCCACGTCCATAGCCACATCGCTGTTGTCCAGCAGTGTTGTGTCCACATTTGCATTGGATTTGGCTTTGGGGTTGGGTTTGCCGTTCTCCTTTGGCTCAATGACCTTGGGTCGCTTTTGGGGCTGCAGTGACTCAACATCATCGCTGGAATCGCTGCGTTCCTTGGCCGCTGGCTTCATCGATGCCTCTTCCGATGATTTGATCAGCGCCTTGCGACGTTTGGCGCGTTTGTTATTATTTAGCGGCAGTTTGATTTGAATTGGCGCCGTCTTCTGGCTGGCTTTCTTCTCCGGCATTGGCTCTGCTTCAGCTGGCTCTTGCTGCTCCTGTTCCTCCTCCAGCTGCTCCTGCTCTTTCTCCTCTTCTACCAGCTCCTCTTCCTCCACCCCCTCGTCGTCGTCTAGCTGTACGACATCCTCGTTGTTGACATCGAGATTCTCTTTGCTATTGCAGCTGCGCAGCTGCTTCTCCGTTCCGCCCTCCCCCAACTCCTCCTGCTCCATTGCCACTGCTTCGCTTGTTGTGCGCTTGTCGTCATCATAGGACAATTTGCGCTTGCGCGGCTCACGCTGCTCATCCGCTGTGGCTGTGGCTGCAGTCGCCGGTCGCTCTTCGCCCGCCGCTTTGGTCAGCGGCGTCAGCAGCTTGAAAGGCAGACGCGTTTGCACAAATTTCTTGCCACTGCTCGATTTGGATTGATTCAGTTCTTTGGCGCGTGTCGTTTTTGGTGTTTTCACATTGCCATTGGCGGACATTTTCCTTAAATTGTTATATTAATTGCAGTGCAGTGCAGTTAAGTTCAGTTCAGTTTAGTTTTCCCAATTCTCGCTTCTTTACCACGCACGCACACACACACACACACACGCACACACGCACACACGCACACACACACACACTTCAGCACAACAGCGGCACAAATTTGTGGAAAAGCGCGCGAAAAACAAAACATGCACAGCTGTCTCGTTGGCAGAGTTGCTGTTTATCTTAGTTTCGATAGCTCGCAATGGTTGGCAATGCGTTGCGGTGGAGCAGACTTTAGTGTATACCACACATAGATGGCGCGCTTTCAAAAATGTGTGCCCGAGAAAGCGGTTGAATAATATTTTGTACTGTTTTATTCTAAAAATTGGCAATTTACTAGCGCAGCTGGTAAGTCACTACTGAGCTCGTCAGTCTCACAATTTCTCACCCAAAATACCAAACTCAGTTTTTAGGCAGCGCCTGCTGCTGTGTACTTTGTCGAGTTGCCAGGCAAGCTTTTATTGTTTGGCGGGCAATGAATTTAAATTCTAAAATTTTATACAAAATCTGAAAAAATGTTGCATAAATGCATTCAACTCAAAATTGCTTAAGTCTGCTAAATGCTTAGACTTTCAAATAGTCAATAATACTACAGAGCAGGCATTTTTCCAGTTTTCTATTAACTGGTGTCCAATCTATGTGAGAAAGTTCGCAAAAATTTGTGAACTGGCTTTCAAAATTAAAAAATAAAAAAAATAAAATTAATTTCGCCAATTTTCTTTATTTCAGAAAAACCTAACAAATTTTATGATTTGAATTGCAATTCTGCTCGAAATTTACGATAGCGAAATTGAAAACGAAATTGAAATGATATCTTATGATTTGAGTGCAGTTAAAATATTATTTTTTTAATTATTGGAAAGCACCTTTATCAGAAAATGGGAGAATATTGCATATAGATTTCTCGGATTAAGCAAAAAACTGTTGCCAAAATATTTGGAAAATGCGTGGCTTATTTTTTGAACACTTTTAATTGAATATAAGTTGTTCAAGTGCGAATTTTGCCAAGTTTCCCGATGCCTTTTTTGTCAGTGCCTGCAAATGTTTTATTTTCGATGCACAATTGATGAATTGGCTGCTTTGCATTTTTGTTTCAATTTTAATAACTATTAATTATATATTATATATTGATATTGTCAGTGCCACCTTGCAACAATTTCTGAAATTGCCTACGCATATTAATGCCACCTTTTGTTTATCTATTGTTTTGTTTTGCAAGTCGATTGTGGCCACAACGGAAATATGCCTCATCGTTGGCATGGATACTGAGACAATGCGAAGGATGCAACGGACAACAAGGATGCCCCGGCTGCTAGCCGAAACATTAATTTAATTACAATGTGGCTTGCGATAAGCTGCTTCGCTTAACCAAAATATGTTGTAAATTGCAACCGATGCACAAGTGTATGTTAAGCACCCCCTCCCCCCGTCGCAACCTCTCCTCCTGCCCCACTCCTGCTCGTGCTCCTGCTCAGCGGCACATTGTTGTCATCGGTCGCTGTTTGGCCATAACCCATTTAACTTATGCCCAAATCTCAAATCTAATATTGACATGTGTAACAGAAACCGCCCGCCCGCTGTGGCCACTCCTGCGTGGGGAGGTGTGGAGGGGGCGGTTTAGTGAGGGGGTGGCTGTGTTTGCCCGACATCGACATCGACTTCTGTTCGCAATAATGATGATGATAGTAATAATGGGGAGTAATCATAATTTTGCTCGGGTGCCTGTTTCCCTTGGGCATTTCGAGTTGGTTGGCAACATGCGCGAGCGTTTTTGCCGAGCGTTAAATGAGAATTCGCTCATGCATATGCCCCGCAGCAGGAGAGGGGCGGGCGGGGTGGGAAGGGGGAAAGGGGGTGGCCTAATAGAAAATCTATTAGCGCGCACAAAACGCAAAAATTCTCAGGAGAGCGTAAGCGTCGACCGGGGTTGAGGGGAATGAAATTCTTAGTTTGTAGTTTTTATCCATCCTTTTGATCAGACGCACGAGCGAATCCAAAATTGCTGCAAATATGTTGCTTGAAATTATAAAGCTGTTGGCGTGAAGCGTGTGTGACAAGACACAGACAAACAGACAGACACAAGATAACAAAAGTATATTTATAAATAAAATTATTATATTTGTACAGTCTGCAAGCGATTGGATGTGCGTGACTCATCGACCTATCGATAGTTGGCCGCTGTCCTGTGATTGTTCGATAAGAGATGATATCGAAATTTGCATTTAACTGCATTGGAATTGGATGTTCCAATTGGGTTTGCTTGTTTTCCGATATTGTGACAAATTTCCAGCAGAGAGTCACATAAATCGTAAGCAAATAATGTGAAATATTTCAGGCCATCAATCAATGTTATTTTGTTTCTTTTCTTGTAGCTTCTTTTGGATCCATAAGAGCTCCAACTTTGTGAATTTCTTACATAACATCATATTTATTTCTTTCTCTCTCTTTCTGTGCATTTTATCGATCAACCAGATTTACAAACCAAAATGAAGAAAAACCAAAAAAAAACCTGTTGAATTCATTTTGATTTATGCGACATTCCACGAAAAAAACGTTGGCTTCAAAGAGCAGCTTATTAGAACTCGTATATTATAATCAACACCTAATTAAATGTAATTATAATAGCCAATTGCCACTGAATTATATCAAATGTTTCGAACAAATTTTGCGACACGGTGGTGACCATATTTGTATATACGTCTATTATTTCTGATTTGGTAGTATGTGTATGTGTGTGTGTGTGTGTGTGTGTGTGTGTGCGTTGTAGTTCCTCACCCAGCCACCCCGAAGTGGCCCTTGTCTCGTCTTGTCATCAATCGCAGTGAGCATTGTATTTAAGTAATTGGAGGGTAAAATGTGTTTCCAATTTGTTCTACATATATATTTGTATAAATATATATATATATGTATATATGTAAGTGTGTCTGTTAGCAACATTTTGCTTCTTTTTCTTCGGTTTTTTTTTTGTGTTCCTGTTGTGGGCTTACTTACTGCCGCACAACATTAACAACAGCAACAAATGGAAGATTGCAAAAAAAGTATTGAATTACATTTATACAACATTTGGTTGAATAGCTTTTGCCAGAGACCCCGCAATCCCTCCCTCCACCCTCCACCCTCCCATTCATCCCACCCCCTTTGGCACGGACCCTGCGCTGCGGTTTGTGTTTCCTTTTGTTCGGCGCTCGCTTGTGGGTGGCTGGGTTGGTCGTTGTATTTAGTTGCTGTTGCTGTTGTTGTTGTTGTTGTTGTAGCTGGGTGGCCTCAATGGCCTGCACTTGTGTCTATCCGCCTGTCTGTCTGTCCGTTCGTTCGTTCGTCCGTCCGGTATATTTGTGGCTTCCATGGTGTGTCTAGCTGCGTCAGTATCAGCACAATGTTGTTGCTGTTGCTCTTGTTGTTGTTGCTGTTATTATTGTTGTTGTTGCTGTTATTGTTGTTGCTGTTGTTGTTATTGTTGTTGAAAGGCATTTCCATTGGCATTTCCCGCAGGAATCGCTCTAAAAATTCATTAGTTGCCTTAATTTCGGATGTATATTCTATAATGTGTCTGTGGATGACCCATACAAACAAACAAACAAACATACACACACACACACACGCACACCCACACACACACATACATATGTACATGTGCACAGAGAAAAAACACTCGAAGTTAAGAAGGCATTCTTGTTTTTTCTACTTAAAGAGTATAACTTATTTAAAAGCGACGTTGAGTGTGTATTTAATATTCGTTTCTTTATACAAAACTCTTTTCTCATTAATTTTGTATGTAGACTTAAGTTCTAAACTTTGCTTAACTTTCTGGTAATGCTTGAGGCTTATTGTACTCTATTGAAGTAAATGGCATATTTATTTATAAGAAGCACTTCTTGTCGCTTTACAATGTAATTTAAGGTAAATAGTAATGGTAATAATAATACATAAATAGTGATCACAATAATAATAATAAACATATTTTAACCATTACAATTGCGTAACGTAAATTGCGATTTTCCCTTTTGAAATCAAGATCAAGAATGTGTTATTTTTATCTGTTCAGATGCTTACGTGCTATATGCACTAAGTATGGTAGTAGTACTCGGTGCCACATAAGTTTGTATGTAGATATGAATGTGTGTGTGTGTGTGTATGTATGTGTTTGTGTATCTTTATCGAGTTCGCTTCGCTCGACTTTGTGACTCGCTTTATTATGCCGTTTGAGGCAAAAGAGACACGCATTAAAATTGTAATAGCCAAAGCGAAAATGAATGGCAAACGGCACAAGGAATGGGAATGCGGTAATGGTTTATGCTAAGGGGAAGTTATTCAGGTATACAAACAATGCGACAGCGAGTACGACTGAGTGGGAGAGACTGACAGAGAGAGAGAGAGAGAGACTGACAGAGAGAGAGAGAGAGAGAGAGAGAGAGAGAGAGAGTGATACAGGTTGACACACTTGCAGCGAGAGACGCAACCGGCAAACGTCCTTAGCACAATACGGCTATTGTATGCGGCCGGGTTTCCATCGCCTCACCGGATATATTTCTAAGAAAACGCATTTCCCACACTTTTCACTCTGTGCCTCTGTCGCTCTGTCTGTTGTCTGCTGTTTGCTAGTTGCTGTCTGTTTGTTGCCCACGCTTTGATCTGTCGACTTGTCGATCGACAGCCATAAATAGCTGTCAAATTCAATTCCGTTTGCCTCAAAACCCAACCCCGACGCCGACGCCGACCCCGATCACGACTACGACCACGACTCTCTTTTCTGTGTGCCTCTGGCATTCTGTAAGCTTCATTGCAACAAATTAGCTTGATTCACGTTTTGACATTGCCTTTGCTGATGCCATGATCGGGCAGTTTCCACAGCTGGCTTCAACAGCTTCCGATCTTCTCGATTGCCGTTCAACAAGTCATGCTTCCAAATTGCCATCTGGCCAAGCTAGCCGGTGATGAAAGTTGTTTTGTCATACATCGCATGACGTGCTGCTAACCCCACTCCCCGTCTCACATATCTCCCATCGAGCTTGCCACAAAGTGTAGCACAGTTTCGGGCGAACTCTGCGAGGATAGCGTTTGAGGATAACAAAGCTGACAACTGGACAGCTCGATACAACTCGATACACATATAATAGCTGAAGATATATAATAAATCATCTGCTACCATTTATATATTTATAATATATAAAATATATATTTATTTTATCTAAGACCTAAAGCTACAGCTATCATGGTAACTATTGGTCGAAAGATCAGTTTTTGTTTGTTCGCTCTGCAAGCGAATTTGATTTGAGTGATTTCAGAAATACATATTTGCACTTGAGCAACTGCCTCGACAGACTCTTAGTGTATTTAACTAAACGCTTAACTTATTTTGTTAGCCAATTCGTGTGCTTGAAGTGTTCTGCTGTCTGCTTAAGTAGTACGAATATAAATATCCATGGTTAAACAAGATAGTATCAGTACTACAAGCCTAGTCGTGGTCCTGCATAATTGAATGGAATTTGTAATCAATTCGCTGACTGACTTTTGCTTAAACAAAATATATCTATGTGAAACGTGTATTTATACATGAATCAATTATGCCGCCTGATTGCAGTGCAAATGATGCGTGATGCTTATTAATTTATCACTATTTGAATAAACACTTTCAATGCATTGTAAATGATGTGTGTCTATATGGGAGTCTTCGAATATTGAAATGTTTGTTGTGAAGAGCGCTTCAATTAGGGTCTAGCAATGATGTAACTAATAATTCTTATCTATAATAAGTAAGATAATGTTTTCCTGAAACTCAAATCTATTATGCTTTAATAGAAGGAGGCTTGTAGTGAGTAGAAGTTGTATATTATTTTGTATATATCCTTCACAATAACAAATCAAAGCTTCTTTCTCTTTGTGTACTTTCAGTCAACAGTTCAATAAATTCTGTAAGATTTGCTATACAAAGTGCTGAAGACTTGAAGTTCACCTATGCCTTGCATGCACTGTAAAAATATTTTCAATTAGATCTGTTTGGAACTGCATTAAAAACAACGAAGAGAAAGAAAAACATTTCGATAAGCATAATTTATATTCTTGGTTCTTTCTGTTTTCCTGGGTTTTCTTCGCCTTGGGCGGCAACTATCAAAACAAACAGCACTGCACAATTCAATGTGCTCTATATAGACACAAAGCGAGAGATGCGCATCGAAATGTATTTTGATTTCTATTTGAGAATTGTTTTGCTTGCTCAAACAGTCGGAGAATTGCACTGGTGCTGAAATGGCTATGCATGAAATTAATATACTATACACAAGCAGCCAAAGAATAATAGAGAGGCTCAGAGGCGGAGTCGGAGTCGGAGTCTGCAAAGACGAGGGATGGAAAGGGAGTGGGAAAGGGAATGGGAATGGGAATGGGAAAGGCCACAGGAAGTCAAAAGTGTCAGCCGGGCCAGTGTCGATGGCAATGTCGATGTCGATGTCGATGTTGATGTCGATCAACGGAGCGAGGCGGAAATGCGGCTAATTTGCGCCCCTCCTCCAGTTCCTGTGCCCGGTTTGGCTACTGTTTGGCTGCTCCTTTTGGTTGCTCAGCTTGCCGTCTCTGTTGCCTCTTTGTTGTTCTCTTTGTTTTTGCTGTTGTTGTTGTTGTTGCTGTTCGTGTTTGGGCCCTGTGTGCGAAATTATTAATTTACGAGCTGTCAACAGTTATTGTTTGAGAGGCCCCGTGTTTACATCCAGCGGGCCGAAGGTTCCTATCGTTAATACCTTTGACAAATTTAGTTTCTATACAATCTCAGTACCCCCTGCTTAATACCTTTGTATCGCTCACTGCTGCAGACCCCCTCCTCCTCCTCCTCCTCCTCCTCTTCCCCCGCCCCTGCCCCTCCCATACTGTGCCCCTGAGCGAACGTCAGAGCCTCGAGGCAGCGGTGACGAGCATCATCAAGCAATTATTCTCGATTAGCCAATATCATGATGTCGACATTTTCTCCCTCCACACACACACACACACACACACACACACACACGCACATATCACGATCGTTGACCATCTCTATTGCTGTCCCTATCGCAATCACTGTTGCTGTTCCCTTCCTGTTCTACGCAATTAACACGATGACTTGGTCAATTTCGGGGGCGACTTAAATTAGCAGACCGATCGACAGCGATCACACAGGTGATCGGTTTGATCATTAGCGCGCTAATTAAATCAAGTCTTGAAAGTTTTCAACTCCGTCATTGTTTGGACAATGGCTGAGCAATTAGTTTGGGCCAATGCTCCGTCTGGCACTGACAGACACAACTCACAGATCTCAGATCGCAGATCACAAACAATGCACACAGATCGAGCCAGATCGCCAGATTTCGAGCGCTTCGGACATTTATGTAGATCAAATACTACTCCTTCAATTGATAACTCTTGAAAACGAGTATTATCTAGTATTAACAGCTAGCTTAGTAGATCCATTTAATAAATACCAAATAGTCGTATTAAGATATAATATATTAAGTAAAACAATGCTCTTTTCTTATTTTATCGGCTCTCTAAAACTAAAATATATATTTTATCTTATAGAATACCTTTTCTAATATTTTAAAATTCAAACAGTTTTAGGAGAAGTATGTAAATAAAATGTGTAAATTATGCATATTAAATATTATATGTAGCTTACTTAATTTATGAAAAACAAAACTTTTGAATACTGCTTTTTTTAATTAAATAGATAAGCGAGGAACATTATTCTGCATCTATGAAATAGTGAATATATTTGATGTGATATATTTGTGTGATTTTTGATTCAGGAACATTTCAAATCCAATCGGATTGCCAAAAATCAGAACTGAGCTATGCCAAATGTGTGTGGAGTATGATGAATGGCGTTCGATTGTGGTGACAATCAGCTTGCTGCTTTTCCTAGGCTGATCCAATGTTGGGAGATCAGCCAGTGTTTGGCACAGCTAATCTGCCTGGAAGTAAGCCACTTGACGATGTGTTAAGGCTACAATGATCGGTGCTTAGTGCTTATCACGTTAAGCGCTTGACTAATCCCGAGGTCGCCTTGCGGCACGATCTGCGCATGTTTCGACCTGCGGCTGCCGTCTGCCTGATAAAGTTAGATGAGAACCCGGTGCGGATGCAGTTGGATGACGATGACGATGATGGCCCCTTAAGCCGATGGGCAAACTCTGTACGAACAAATGCCAAAGACAAATATACATTCTGCTACTACGGCTACAACTACCATAAACGCTGAGAGATGCTGTAACTGGAGGCAGAGGCAGAGGCAGAGCAGAGGCTGAGGCTGAGTCACAGGTGCCACTTGCTCGAGGAATCAGGGGGGCCAGAGTCCCACTTGCCAGAAACAAGGGATCCCATTGTCTTTTACCGACTCGCCGCAATTCGACTTGACTTGACTTGACATGGCGCGTCTCTTCTTGTCTCGTATCGAATCGAATCGAGTCGAGTTGAGTCGTCGACTCGACGACTTTGCTCAACTTGTTGCCCACTCGACGTGCCGCAATTGTCCCTGTTTGCCACTAAGAGCGAACAGGAGTAGAGGTACGCCACTACACAGCTCCTCGTTGTGGCTCGAGTGGTTCTCTTTATCGCAAATGAGCAATTCATGTTGTTGGCAACCCTACTTGAGAGCCTGCTCTCCGCTGCCACTCGTCGTGCTCTCGTTCCTATTCCTTAACATGCCTCATGCCCTCGGCTTGTGCCTCTCCTTTGTAGTGACTCGGGGCGTGTTATTGTCGCTAGCGTTGCCTTTGTGCTCGGTGCGCATTAAGCACAGGCATCTCGCCATTATTATGATGCTTATTATTATTATATGTATTTTTATTGTACTTGTATTTTTTAATAATAAACTGACTTGACTTTTGTTGTTGTTGTTGTTGTCGCACTCGCACACATGCGTACAAAAGGCAGTCATTATTATTTACAAACTAACCCACACACACTGCACACCCACCGCACACACACCATACACACAGCGATTGCCTTCATAATGCCGCCCACTTTTATGATGGGTCATTGCAAAATGCACGGTGGACAATCTCACATTTTTACAGCAAATATGTCTTCATTATATAATTCACATTTTAAGTTAATCATTTTTCATATATATATTTCACAAAAAGCCAAAAACTTTGTTGATTTCTAATATTGGTCATCATTTTCTATATCAAAAACGTACAATCTCATTTCAAGTCCCGAAAATAATTCACGAAAATTGTAGTTTTTGGGATGAAAAAATAAATTGAAAATAAAATACTGCCAACGATTAATATTGATAACAAAATAAATATATGCAATTATTCGCTGCATTAACTAATGCCAAGCATAATGTGGAAAACCAATGACAATCTGCACACTTTTAAGACTTTGAGAGCTTGAAAGATGTATTCGAAGGCGATTGCATACATTTTCCAGATTTTTGCATTTATATTTATAGTTGAATGTGTGTGTTTTTTCTATTTATATGGATTGCATGATTTCAGTTCAAATTGAAATCTAGACTTGGTTTGACGTCTGACATTAGCTTTTTGGCTAATTAGATGGTGATTTGCATCCACTGTGCGATGTGTGTGACTTGAATGTTCTTCATTTCATCCGCACGCACACACAGACAAAGAGAGAGCGAGTGAGAGACTGTGTGTGTGAGAGAGAGAGAGTGCTGCCGGGTGCGGTTTTTACACTCCAAATATTCAATTACACAACGGGCGGTCGCTGGTTACGGGTCTGCGTACGGGTCTTGCCACTCTTTATTGCCTGCCGTTAGGCCCGTAACGCCCTGCCCGGCATAAGCACCACACACACTCACACACACACTCACACACGCACACACACTCACACACACGCACACACACACACTCACTCCCTCAGGCCTCGCAGTCCCCGCAGCCCCCTTTGGTTGCCATAGTCCAGCACCGCTCGCTGGCTCTGTTGACACTTGAGCTCAGGCGGTGGTATTTAATATGCGGTTTAACATTCTTTTCATTTCGTTGCGTTTCATTTTTTTCTTTATTTTTATTTATTCTTTTCGATGCAACAGCAGAGTACAAAAAGAAGTTGAAACTAACCGACCACACAATACTCTGCACAGAGAAAGAAAATGAAAAACAAAAAACAATCTGACGAAACAAAGTTATTCCTAATTCAAGTTTAAAGCCAAGAATATATTCACACCCGTTTAGAACAGCTTCAACATTTTCGTGCCATGAAGTTGTCGATCTTAATTTGAGGTTAAAGTTTAGAGTTTCAGACATCTCATTATTGAATCTCGATTTCCAATTTTGTTTGTAAAATATTCTTTTTGCTGATTGTGTGTACTCGTCGGATACTCCCTATTTTATTTGTGGGGGAGCAGAGTATAATAAAAATTGGAAAAGGCAGCGAAAATGAAAATCGGCCGCCGACAACGTCAAGTGTCAAACGCTGGAAGGGGCGGGGCAGCATAGCTTAGAGTGGGCTTTTGATGATGTGATTTGGTGTCCAACAGCCAAACTGAGGTAGGACGGTAGGACGGGGCAGACGCAGTAGGGAGGAGAACGGAGGAGGAGTAGGGCCCACGGCTCTTCGATTTTAGCTCTCGGTGTGATAAGGCAAAGTGCGTGGCAAACTTCCTGCTGATTGCTTAATTGACAAAGAGCATATGCGATGCATGAATGAATATGAAAACGAATATGAATACGAATACACACTCACACACACACACACAGACACACAGACACACACACACATACAGATACGTGAATGTAGATACGAATGTATGCCTGTCATTGTTGGTGGCCTTAAGCTGCTGTGGCTGCTGTTTTGCTTCAACTCGAACTCGAACTCGAAACTGGAGCTGGAAGTGGAGCTGATGCCGTTGTTGGGTCTTGTGTCTGGAGCACGCATGGGCGTCCAAAACGCTGAAAATGCATTAAGCAAACAACACGAGGAGTCGAATTCAACGCGGCACCACCTTTGCTGCTGCTGGTGGTGGTGCTGCTGTTGTTGATGTTGTTGCTGCGCCAAAGATTAAAATCTAAAAACTGTCAATTAGAGCACACATTTTTCTCATCAAAGTCAAGTAACATGGCGGGGCAAGGCGGGGGCTAAATGTGAACAGGCCGGGCCCAGGGCCAGGCGAACTTAAGCTGCCGTCCGTCAATGTGACGCTGACGGCAAATGGCGTCCCACGTTGCAAGTTGCCACATCGCCATCCGCCATCCGCCATCCAAAAACCGCCATCCGCCATCGCCATCGCTGTCACCATTCTCTGTGACTCTGGACCACACTAAATCGCTGGACATCGGTCGTCAGGCATTTGGAATTCATTGACATATTTCTTTTTATTTGTTGTTGTGCTCTGTTGTCTTTTTTCTTTTTTTTTGTTTTTTTGTTTTTTTTGTTTTTTGCTGTGTATACTTAGTTTGCTGTGTCTTCTGTCCGCTGGTTCTGTTGCTGCTTACTTGGCTCGCTCACATTCGCACTCGCATTCGCATTCGCATTCGCATTGGCAATCGTATTTTTTAATTCACTTCCAGTTGAGTCGCAGTTGTGACGCAGGTTTTGAATTACAGTTCACCCCCACCCAGCCAGCGACAGTGCTCCAATACAATAGCAGTACCAGGCAGCAACTTACAAGTGAGTAAATACACATTTATTTAGTTCGATCTACCCAGCAATCCCAACAAGCCCGAGCGACAACAGCAACAACAACAAGCATGCAAGCAGCCAACCAACCAACCAGCGTCAACGCCAACATCTTCGTCGCTGTCTTCTGTCTTCTGTTTCTGCTTTGTCTTGGTCTTCGTCTTCGTCTTCGTCTTGGTCTTCGTCTGGGCGGGTAGACAATGGGAGGAAGAGCTTAAAAATAATACCTTAGCCGCTTATGTTGGCGTTTTTCTCGACCGTAGTTACACCAACATTATTATAGGCTCCCCCTCCCCCCTCCACCCCTCCACACTTGCCACAATGCAGCACCCTCTGACGACTAAACCCCACCCGGTGGGCATGGCATCGGCAAGTATCTGTATCAATAGTTGTGACCGTTGTCATCAGATACCCGTGCCGGGAACAGTGCATCTATCCATCCGTCCATCCATCCATCGTCTGGCTGGATGCCAAGTGTTAAAGGTGCAAATGCTTCACGTTTGGTGCAACAACAACATTAAGATTGCACTTGCAAAGACGCTGAAGCACTGTCTCGAGCATGGAGTGGCCAGGTGAAGTGGCCAAGCGGAGCTTGTGGTAAGTTGAGCCAAGCTAATTGGACGCTTAGTTCGTTGGTTGCGGATCGCTTCTCAGTCACAGGGAATCGAAAACAAAATGGTGTCTTTGAGGATACCAGCTCAAGTTTGTAAAAATCTGCTAAGAGCAGAGAGAGAGCAATCGAATGTGTATTAAATAACAACTAGTTGTTGATTGGTTGTTTCCATAGACGATGGCTGCGAAAAAAATATCATCACTTTGACATATTTTGTTGCTGATAAAAAAAACAAACAATTACTTTTGCAATTTTTTCCTATCATGATATTTTTATATTATTTAGTATTTCCCCTGTATGTTAAAGACAGCGTTGCTCTTGGAATTTTTTTCAATGTATATAATTTATTTAATTGGAAGGGAAACGTGCCAACAAAATAATAGCACCACTTATGCATTCGTCATAGAAATCTTTATGCTTATTGAATTTATGTTTTGAAGAGATTTGACTTCGATTATCTTATTATTATTTGTTTTATTTATTATTTTATTTATTACAAAATTTAAATTTAAAAAGAAAAACGCGAAAACATAGAAAAGGTATTCGATGGATAATTCTAAAGCGAAGTTGCTCGATTGATTGTTGCTGGAATAAAACGATAGGAAACGAAATTTACTTCAAAGAAACTTACTTCTCGCTAATCATCAAAATGGTGATTAGCGAGAGCAAAAACAATCCTTTCAAGACTGCAACTGAGGTAAAACAAATTACTTAAATAGACCTGCGACAATGCAAATATTTCGCTTATGTCTCACAGAACGTTATTTAAGAGCCTGCAGACCGAGAAAGTTTCCTCTCGGACTTGTCTGCGCAGACACGAAAGCTAAATTAATTTATTAATTTTCTTTAAGTACGCTGAAAACGGAAAAAAATGCTTTTATCGTTTTCCCTTTTTTTTTTTTTAAAGAAACTTGCATTGAAACTTTAAAATGTCATAAATACACATTCACGTTTTCTATTTTTCCGACCTGTTAACTAAAAAATAAACAAATTTCATTTGTATTATATACATTTAAGAGAACAACAATGCCTTATGACCTTAAGCAAAGCCCTCATTTACATTTCATTCTACTGATTGGCTATCGATTTAAGCCCTCGGATTATGTTTAAAAATAGATTCTCCCTAACAATTATGAATTGCACAGAAGACGCCGACTTTAAGTGATTATAAATAAATTGAAATAAGCACATACATATAAATATATATGTATATTAAGTACATATATATGTATGATTTAAGTATACAATTGAGTGTGTATTCTTTGATAATATCATTGGGAAATTCGCGTCATTGTATGCTACATTTGTATTGTGATCCGTTTCATTTTCAAGAATCTTAAACTCAAACTCAATAATGACTGCATATAAATTTTATTTTTTTAATTTTTCTCAAAGTTTAACTAATTTTTGTTTTAAAAACCAATGTCGGCCAATCGATAACCATTGCGTAAGTGTTAAGCAATGAAAAGCTCTGCTTAATTTAAAATGCTTCTTTTTTTTTGGGTTCAAACCCATTTTTAAGGATCAGCATGAAAATGCAAATGTGTACAAATGTCGCAAAATTAGCAGTAAACTTAAAAATGGCATATGAAAAATAACACTTGTAAATAATAAATGCTTTTCGTAGCTCCTCTTTAAATCATTGGTTAATAATCATTTAAATGAAGTCTATCATTCTATATTTTTCAATAGCTTCAGCAGCAATCCTTTGAATTCGAAATGATTCTAAGACACTCAAAAGCTGCATACAAAATTAAAAATACCAAGTGCTTGTTATCAAATTACCCTCTCCAAATCCAGTCAAATCGCAGTGAATCAGCGAAGAACAATGGCGAAGAGCTACTTGATTGGGCATCTCCATAAACATATATATATATATATATCTCCCTCTCTCTCTCTCTCTCGCTGGCTGTCTTAATTGCCAAGCCTCTCTGACAATCAACACCTCGAACATTAAGTTTTTGCTGGCTGCCTGGATCAACGGATCTTTCTTTTATTTTGTTTGCCTGCTGATAGTTCCAATTTCTTTTTTCGCCTCCGTTGACTGACTGACTGACTGACTGCCCAACCCGACCCGACCCGAACCGAACCGATCCGACAGTGCCTGCTAGCTGTCAATCAAACGATCGGCTTTCACAAATGCACTCAACTCATCTGCCCAGCTCGCATTGTTTAAATGTTTTGTGTGTTGTGCTGTGCTGTGCTGTGTTATGTTATGTTGTGTTGTGTTGCTTTGTTTTGTGTGCTGTGTGATGATGATGATGATGATGATAATGATAGTCGGGGCCAGTCGCATGGGCGACTGTTTAATAGGTGTTCCGAGCCATTTGGCTATTGGCATTGTTATGGATATGGAGGTAAGCCCAAGCCTTGCATTGACATTTCTCACTTGGGCGCGATAAGCAATCTTGGGTTTTGGAATTCGGGATTCGAATACGAAACGCGCCATTAAAAAGACCAAATCATAATGGGGGCAAACATTTCAATTAGGCAATATCTGGTAATTTAATATGCCATCCTACCTCTCTCTCTCTCTCTCTCTCTCTTCTATGTTTATCTCACTTGTTTTATCTCTTCTCTGCTTCTGTTCGTCGAAATGGTGAACAGTCAATCCTTCGATAAGATGGAAAAGTATTGGTTTAACGGCCAATGCGTAAAGCAAACGGTTACAGTTTTATCGATAACAATTATCGAATGTGTTTCTATTTCTGTTTTTATGAAAGAATAGTCGATAATAGTTTTGGGCAGTTATCAGTGGCACTTATCTGATAAGACTTGTTGTTCAGTAATAACATAGTATAAGTATTTGCTATGCATAGGCCAATCGATAATAACTGTCAATTGCTGCATTTCTTATAAGGTCAGTTATCGATAACAGTCGTCGATAAGTGCATTTCTAGCAAATACCATTCATTCGAGTGTCTGTCATTCGCTCCATTTATTATTGCTTAGCTGACAAAATATGGACAAGTAATGATTGTTGTTATCTTTTTATATACCATCGATATAATTATCGATAAGTGCTTATTAGCTTATTGCGAACGTTTCAATTTTATAGAAGTTCTCAGCTTCCACAATATAAATATGTTTGAAGATCGAATCATTCGCTTTTAAATGTTTATATAGCATCGCTATTTTTATCGGTAAGTGCCTATTAACTAACAGACTCAAAAGCTGTGACGCAAACGTTTCAATTAGATAAAAGTTATCAGCTCTCTCGATCTCCAGAATGTTGACATATGCGTCCGTATGGATGAAAGGAACTCGCTTAGCATTAAACTCACCTAAGTCTTACCCTTGGCCATTACCGATTCAATTTTGTTTTTTTTATGTGTGTGTGGGTGTGGGTGGGTATGTTTTTAAGGGCTTGTGGCTAATGCCAGCGCCTAGCAACTGGATGCTAAATCGGAGTTTATGCAACGCCTCGCCTCTTTAATTATGTAGTTACCCCGATCTAATCAGCCGGCAAACCTTGAATTGTTTTGGAGCGACCGCTTATTGCCCCGGGTTGCCGCAGCGCCTAATTGAGCATATGCCAATTAGCATAACGCACTCAGATACCCGTTGCTAGAGCTAGAGACAGACAGACAGACAGACAGATAGACAGACAGACACCGGGACAGACGGGGAGAAAGAGAGAACAGCCAAATTTGATGGGTAAGGGTAACGATAACCGATTGGACATGTTCATGCTGCATACTGAATGCTGCATGCGGCATACTGAATGCTCTACTCTACTGATGTTTGGGCTTATGGGCGTGGGGGGGGGGGAGGTGGGTGTTGTTTGTTGGTTGGAGGGCATGGTCATTAGCCACTACAATGTGCGCATTATCAACGTCATAATCGACATGCCCGAAAAGTGCTCATTTGCGTTTCGCTTTGCTTGTTGCCAGTTGGCAGTTGTCTTTTGGGTTGCTGGTTGTTGCTTGTTGGCTGGATTTTAAACTACCCCTGCGGGCGTGCTGATCTCTCTCAACTCGTTGTCGTACTCATTGCATTCGTTGTCGACACTGACGTTGATGTCGTCGCCTGATTACAACTGCGACTTTGACTGCTTGACTACCGGGCTTGGGCTTTCACTCAGTGTTCTCAGTATGAGTACTTAATAAATACTCTTGTTGTTTTTCTTTTTATTGCTGTTTGCTGCTTGCTGTTTGCTGTCTGCCCTCAACAGTTTTTAATTAATTTAAAAGCGTGTGGATAATACCCTGGCAATGAAAAGTCAAATGAATTGAAAACTCAAATGTTAATGCTTAAATGCAAACATTATGACAACAACAAGAGCGACAAGAGCGACAACAACTACACGCTAATAATGACAGGCAGCCATCGAGGACAGCGTCTCCGACAGCTGCCCCGCGGTGTCCAGAGTTGCCTTGCCCTGTTATTTTAATCAGCCAATTACAAAAATTAAATCAACAACAACAGCAGCAAGTAAAAACAATAAACAACAACAGTTTAGCATTCGTGTAAAATAAACAACAACATCAACAAAAAGACTACTCGTATACTGTTTATTTTGTTGATTTGGTGTCGTCTTTCTTGTTAACAACATTTTTAATGTAATTACTCAGAGTTCAGTTATTTTCATTGTTGTTGCTGTTGTTGTTGTTGTTGATGTAATAAGCGTATCTGTAAGTAGCTTAGAATGCGATTTACATTTCGACTTTGACAAAACTCTATGATCGAACCTGTTGACATTTGCAATAGCTTAAAACATGTTCATCTATGTACGAGCATTAATCTTTGAGCGGTATTTTTAGAATTTACACTTTAAATTTGACCTCTATTTGAAGATGTTTAGCCAGGTGGAAACTCGTGATCCCAATTCAAATAGACAAAATAATGCAATTATTCCAAGAAATAAAAATCTGCTAAGACAAGTTCAAGCCAAGAATTCGAAATAATTCCACTTTAGTTGCACAGCTTAAATTTGTTCTCAAATAAATAGATCTCAACTCGCACAACTATTGTCACATAATAAATCTTTAAACTTTAGTCAAATAAATTCAATGTACTCTTTGTTTCGCAAATATATATTTTATTGATACACACACACACACACACACACACACACACACACACACACATTTATTGTAAATAACTAAAATGTATTTGCTATTGTTTTGAACTTTATATTGGCAAATTGTTTCATTTAAAAGCACATTAAGTCCTTTGCTAATAAGGCCTCTGTATAGTGTGTACAGGTAAACATTTCGTAAGACCTTTAACTGGATTATAATAAATCTGCTAAGGTTACAGCTATCTAAACAATATAAGTAACTAACACCAATTGGTAAACTGTCTTGTTCTCTAGCTTCCAATTTGGATATTTGCAACAAATTCAATCATTGTTTTGCTTTAATCATTGTGCCAAAATGTAATCAGGTATCAATTTGAGAGTCGAGAGCTGAATGTAGGCAGAACATATTAGAGGATGGGGAGTGCAGAGTTGGGAATAATAAAATAATAAAGAAAATATTGATGAGATACAGATACAGATACAGATACAGATACAGATACAGATACAGATACAGATACAGATACAGATACAGATACAGATACAGATACAGATACAGATACAGATACAGATACAGATACAGATACAGATACAGATACAGATACAGATACAGATACAGATACAGATACAGATACAGATACAGATACAGATACAGATACAGATACAGATACAGATACAGATACAGATACAGATACAGATACAGATACAGATACAGATACAGATACAGATACAGATACAGATACAGATACAGATACAGATACAGATACAGATACAGATACAGATACAGATACAGATACAGATACAGATACAGATACAGATACAGATACAGATACAGATACAGATACAGATACAGATACAGATACAGATACAGATACAGATACAGATACAGATACAGATACAGATACAGATACAGATACAGATACAGATACAGATACAGATACAGATACAGATACAGATACAGATACAGATACAGATACAGATACAGATACAGATACAGATACAGATACAGATACAGATACAGATACAGATACAGATACAGATACAGATACAGATACAGATACAGATACAGATACAGATACAGATACAGATACAGATACAGATACAGATACAGATACAGATACAGATACAGATACAGATACAGATACAGATACAGATACAGATACAGATACAGATACAGATACAGATACAGATACAGATACAGATACAGATACAGATACAGATACAGATACAGATACAGATACAGATACAGATACAGATACAGATACAGATACAGATACAGATACAGATACAGATACAGATACAGATACAGATACAGATACAGATACAGATACAGATACAGATACAGATACAGATACAGATACAGATACAGATACAGATACAGATACAGATACAGATACAGATACAGATACAGATACAGATACAGATACAGATACAGATACAGATACAGATACAGATACAGATACAGATACAGATACAGATACAGATACAGATACAGATACAGATACAGATACAGATACAGATACAGTTACATATACAGATACAGATAGCCCATTGATATCAAGGCTTGTTAGTTAGTTAGTTCGTTATCTCCTAGCTGACCAAGGAGCCCACAAACACACACACAGACAGGCAACCAAGCCCCATCCACTTCTACCCCCCTCCCCGCCTTCCGCCCACTTCGTCCTCTCCCGTTCTTGCCCCTTGTGGCCCTCGAGTGCTGTCAGTTTTATGTATAATATTTAGGCTATGGTTGGGTTGTGGGGTTGGTTGGGTAACGGTACCTTATATTGTCTATGTACGTGAACAAACACACATACATACACACACACACACACACACACACATACATGGAGAGGAGCGAGCTTTGGGCGGTGGGTTGGGTTTGGGGTGCGGGTTCTGGATTGGTTGGGTCTGGGGCTTGATTGACGTTGACTGCTTGGTTGGGTAAATGAAAAGAAAAATTGCCAGCAAATGAAGAAAAGCGAGCAACAAAAAAAAGAAAACACAAAAAAAAGTGTACAGAAAAAAAGTCGAAGGAAACAGAGCCAAAAAAAAACGTTCACATGCCGAAGGAAAATTCGTGGCAATAAGAAAACGCAAAAGTAAAAGAAAAAAATCGAAATGAAATATCCTTGGCATGGCCTGACTACCCAACCGACCATCCATCCACAGGAAAAGCAGCAGTAGCAACAACAACAACAAAGTTGTTGAAGAAAATTGTGACTTTGAAGTGCGAGGCGAAATTCGGACGGTAAAAGACGGACAGTGGGGGAGCGGGGTGGTGTGGTTTGTGTGTGTGTGTGTAGTAGGTGGGTTGTGGCTGTGGAGGGGAGCGGGGCGCATCATTAATGTAAGCAACGCAAAGACAAAATTTTGGGCGTCAGCAGTGGCTCATGTGTTTGTCTCGCTCGCACGCACGCTCAGCAGAGGCGCAACAACAACTGCAATGGCGACAATTTAACGGTTGCGTCGACGTTGGCGTCGCTGCTGTCGTCGTCGTCGCCGTAGCTGGCAACGCCCCGCGCTCGTTCGAGCGAGATGGCAATAGCAGGGCCAGAGTACAGCGCACTGTCGCTCATGTGGATCGCATGGAATCCATGTGGAATGCAGCACTGGGAACAGTTTTTGCAGCCGTTTTTTCCGTCTTTTTTTCGTGTGTGGTTTTATTGTTATTGTTTTTTTCTTCTCAATTTTTGTCCGTCCGCCTGTCCGCCTGTCCGTCTGTCCGCTTGTCAAGTCATTTTCTTTGTTGTGCGTGTGTTAAAAACTGAAATTTATGTAATGCAAACAACAACGACGACGACTCGAAAGAGGCAAAATAACAACAAAAACAAAATAAAAATCAAAAACAATATGCACAAATATGCAGAAAACCAGACGAAGAAGAAGAAAAAACTGCATATTTTATCGCATTTATCGACGAGTCATTTAAATATGTATTTAAAAAACAATAATGTCCGCCTTGTTGCTGTTGTTGTTGTTGTTGTTAATAAATCAGAGAATAAATATTTCAAACTTAAATCTTACGCCTTATGTTTATATATGTATAATAATATATTATTTACGAAATTATAATTCTTGTCGCGACCATTTTTCAACACAAGTAGCACATTCCAAAGCATTTAATGCTGCATTTTGTTGTCCCCACACACACACACACGCACAGACACACACACACACACATGAACAGCAACATCTACATAGATTAAATGGTCACTTTTCAAAAGCATTTTTTATACAAATTAATCAAATTATTTTAATTTTATACAAATTAATCAAATTAAGCTGAGCCTTTTGTTGCCCGTCTTTGCAGACTGAAATCACACACAATAAACAAACTCAACAATTATTGAGGGACCTTTGTTTACTATTTCTTCCGTTTTCTTGTGTGTGTTTCTTTTAGCCTTTATCAACTGAGAAAACAAAAAAGAAAAATCCAAGTGAGATCTTAATACAAAAGCTAACGCTATTTACATAGATCAGCATATGATTTATGCTGCAGCTAAGATCATAATACGGTTTTGAGCGTCTTCCAAATGATTCTTATCGCCGACAAGTTTGATTTACAACAAGTGCCACTAAAAATCAATACAAATTTTGAACATTTTCGATACAAGTGCTTGGTGTGTGTACATATAATTCTCATATTATTCATTTACGAACTTTTGGTTGTAGGTCAAATTGCTTCTGGATTTCACCAGCTAGCGTTCGCATGTCAAATTTATCAGGCTAAATGCCAAACCGAACAAAGATCATAACTGAATCGACCGCTTAGCAAAATGACAAAGGGCTTCTGCTGCTGCTGTTGCTGTTGCCAATCAAAATATCTCTTGATGTGTGTTTTCTTTCGAATTTATGTTTTTTATTTTTGGCAAATTTGAAATTTCCCAATGGCCGAAACAATGCCATCAAAATTGACAACTAATCAATTTTGAATAAACGTGTAGAAAATTTGGACAAAAACCACTTGTTAGTTTGGCGACGCTGTTTAGCATAAGTTCCCCCTCCTCCATCTCCATCTCCGCCTCCACCACCACCTCCACCTCCACCTCAACTGAATGGCGGTCAACATCAAAAGTGTGGCCCCGGGCTTAGCACTCTACACTCTGATGAAGGTGAAGAGGGGAAGAAATGTGCTAGAAATCATAATAAACACACACGCCGCACATTATCAGCAAAGTGCAGCACGGCTGCTGCTGCTGCTGTTGCTGCGGTGTCCATTAGCTGAAGCCAAGAATTATGTTGAGTTGATAAATAAAATGCCAAAAAGGCAGCCCAGCGTGAAAGATGAAAACCGATCTGATCAGAAAACAGAGCGCACCAGCAGCAGCAGCAGCAGCAGGAGCAGCAGTAACAGGACCAGGAGCAGCAGCCATGTCCGCACGTGTCGCCAGTCAAATCGGCGACCGACAGTAGACAACCACCAGCAGCAACAGCACTGACAGCGGCAACAACAACAACCACAACAACAACAGCATCACGAACAACAACAATAAAAACAAGGGCAAACTAACTGGAAAAGTGAACGATAGTCGAAATTGGAATGCTCTGTCCTTGATGGCAACTCACAAACTAAAATCGAGAATATATTCATGTCTCAAATATTACAAAAAAAAAAGACAAGCAACTATTTCTTTTACTAATTTTTAAAAATATAATTAAATAAAGAATTGTTAAATTAGTGAACACACAGAATTAAAACAATAATAATTAAACATTCTGCTTTCGAGATTTTAAATGTAAAGCTTATCAAAAATTCGCTTTTTTGTTTTGCTTATATATAAAAAAATACGAAATAGTAATAAATAAAACAATGCGAAAACTAGTTACTATAATTGTTGACAAGTTTAAGGAGAGTTAAAAATAAATATATAATTAGAAATGAAAAATGTTAAGTACTTTGTTGATATATTAACATAAAAAATAAATAAAATGGTAAAACTATTTACTATGTTGATAGGTTTAAGGAGAACTAAAAGTAAATATAAAAAAGAGAAAACTATTTATTATTTAGTTAAAAATAAATACACAAAAAAAACAAAATTTACACAATTATTTACTGTGCTGATATGTTTAAATAGGGTTTAAGTATGTGGTGTGTATATATATGTTATTATTGTATATTAAATTATATATACTACTATAACATATAATGAGTGAGTTATGTGCAGCATATATCCCATAAATATGCCAATGCCTGTTCAAGTCAATTAGTAACTACTCAAAGGACGAATTCCTATCACAGCAGTTGAGCCTGTGAATGCCGTGCGTTCTGATTAATGAGAAACTAGCTCAGTGTCCAAGTGAGCAATGTGTATTTAACGAAGATTATGATGCACTATTTGATTACCCTTCTGACTCTACCAATTGCAGTGTGGATGACATATGCCCCAATCGGATGATACCCTTACAGCGATGCCGCCCACAAATAGCTAAAATCAAAATAATGAGCAGGGCGTGTGCCTGGGAACTGAAAACTCAAAACGGTTTCTGCTTTGATGGCTGCTTCCGTGTGTTGTGTGTGTGTTTGTGTGTGTGTGTGTGTGTGTCTGTGTCCGTTGTGTGTGTGTTTTTTTTTTTTTTTTGGTGGTGTTTATGTGCCGCTAAAAGGCGCAACGAAGTCGTCGCCCGTTGCAGATTAAAAACAATTTCTGCCGGGGCTAGCATCTCAATTTGCAGGTTTCCTATTGCTGGGGACCGTGGAAGGTGGGGGCGGTGGCGGTGGCGGTGGCGGGGGCAGGGGAAAAGGGGACAGGGGACCAGCGGCAGTCCCAGGCCGCAATGCACTCGACGAAGCCTCATAAATACCGAATTAGTTGGTAATTCTATAAGCAACACGCGCCCATTGATGGATTGGCTGCCAGTTGCTTGACTCGCCTCCGCTTGCCACTGCTTGCCACTGCTTGCCACCGATTGCCACTGCATCCCCTTGCGCCTCGGCGCGTCTCGTCTCGTCTTGTCTCGCCTCGTCTCGTTAGACGTGGGCGCGTGCTAGATAATAAAAAGAGGCACGAGCGGCAAATTGTATCTGTGAGATACACGTAAATACAATCGCATTGCGATTGCTGCTGTCGATTTGAGGCGCGTGCCACATGCGGACGGAACGTGGAGCGGGGAGTGACAATTAGCCGCAAATGGCAAATGAATTTTCATTTTTAATTATCATAATTAATAGAAAGATGAAAGCTCTTACACACTCGCACACACGCAACCCGAAGGAATTTCTGTGCGCCAAGACAATACCAGAGATTAACAACACACATAAACACACACACACACACACATACACACACACACACACACACACACACACAGCAGCAGCCACAGTCACTCTGACCAGGCTCATTAAAAATATAAATAAAAAAGAGAAGAGAATAAAAAACTACAATCAGGCATACTTATGACAACAAATCGGAGGAAAAAACATATTCACTGCGAGGCGTGGCAACTGTGACTGCGACTCTTTATGAGCTGAATTAATGGTTTATGATGATGATGGCCGCCGGACACGCTGACGTACCGACCGCCCCGCCCCGCTCCTCACCGTCCAGTCCCGTCCTGCCCTGCCCTGTCCTGCCCTGCTCTGCCCTACCCAGTCCAGCGCTGTTGTTCGAGGAGTCGCTGCCAAGTACCTGGTGCAGGGCAAAAGGGGACGGGCACGGGAAAGCGACGATCCACAGCACATCCAGAAGCCCCAAGCCAAAGCGTCTCGTGCCCATAAATAGCCTTTGTATATGCGAAACAAACATAAATACAAAATATATACTCTCCTCGCTGAGAGTATTTGATAAACAGAACATCATAAAAATAAAAAAACTGAAAAAATAGAACACAAATATATATGCGACTTTTAAGTTTATCGAATCGAATACAGATACTATATATGTATGATTAGCAAATTTGCTGGAGAGATAATTTAAGAATTGAGGAGTCCAATAAATGTATATGCATAAGTTTAGGCAGCTTGTACATAATTTTGCTTCTAGTTTAATTTCAGTAGGAAAGTTCCTTTGTAAATAAAGCTTTCAGACGCTGAAAATAAAAATAATAGATGAATAAAATACCAAAAAAATCCCCGCAAAACTTAAAGTTTCTAACTCATTATGTACATCAACTATGTATTTCAAAAGAATGCATATCAAAATTGAGTTGAAAATTGCAAATTTCTTTAAATAAAGTTGTAAATGCTAAGTTTGAAATGTCTTCTAAAGTAAACAATTTCTAATAACATATTTTTGAAATCTTGACAAATGGCTTACCAAACAGAAAATTGAGAATGATTCTATTCTATAATCGACATTTACATACAGTGTTCGGCGAACAAGTCTACGATTCCGATATATACATATAGGAAAGTATTCGTAGGCGATATTCCAAAACTAGGACCCATCCTCCCTTTGCTGAAATTTTTGTTTTAGCTAGTTTACTGAATAAAAAAGAATTGTATGTTGTTTTTATATATATATTATTCATCTGATCATATTTTTGTGAACTTTTTACAATTATTTTAGTTTATAATTAAAAAAAAGAATTAACCAGTTTGCTTATATATATATATACACATATATATACATATACAGATATACACACATATATATATGTTTATATATATATATATAAATATAAATATATATGTATACATATATATATATATATATGTATATTTATGTATATATATGTATGTATTTATATACGTAGTATATATGTATATGCACGAATGTGTATGCATACACATATATGTGGCATATATAGTTATACTCACTTAAATATTATCAACTTATTTTTCTTGATTCTTGTTTTGTTTTATATTTCGTCTTCTCTTAAAATCTATGCCCAAAAAAATGCACTTATTTCTAGTTAGATTCTAAATGTTTCTTTTGTTTCAGTGTATAGCGTAATATCGTTCATGTTTGTGTGTTTGTGTGTGTGTATGTGTATGAGTATGTATGTGTGTGTGTGTGTGTGTGTGTGTGTGTGTGTGTGTGTGTTTGGTTATGTGAGTGTGTGTTTTTCAAACAAAATGGATACGCTTAGAATACAATTATATTGAACTTAAAACTAAACAAAAAAATTAAATTAAAAAAAAAATTATCTCTTCTTCTTCAAGCACATTGAACTAATCATATGTTTGTATGCATTTATTTGTATGTGTGGATGTGTGTGTATTTTAACATTAGAAACTGTTTTTCAATTATTTATATTTTATATGTATAAACGATTTTTTTGTTAGCATACTTTACGATGAACATATATACACACACATATATCTATATATATATATATACACATATGTATATATATATAAATAGATATACATATATATACGTAAACTTCTTATGAGCTATGTTTTTTTTTGTATTTTCAAAAGATATCCGACTTTTAGTTATTTGTTTTTAGTTTTGTACATGTTTAAAATTATATTCATTATAAATATTTTTTTTGCGTTTGCTTCGTTTTGGATTGTGGCATGATTTTCTTTTTCATTATAAATACTATATGTATATGTATATAAATATACACATATATGCATACATGTATATGTACATACGTATATATATTTATTTGCAATAAAATTCGCTATATAAGTGTATATTATATAGTGACCGTTGATTTATTCCGATTTAGTTTCTTAAGTTCTAATACTTTTGCTTTGCTTTGAAAGTCTGAAATGTGAATTCATTTATAAGGTGTTTGCATTTTGTTTTTGCTTTGTTTATAATAATATTTTCTATATATATACATATACATATATATATATATATATTTATATATATATATATATATATATTTATATAAATATGTGTGTTATATAAAGACGACAAAATTATGCTTTGAACTTTAAACTTGATGTCACAATGAAATTCATTTCAATATATATTTTTGTTTTCATTTTTTTATTCGTTTTCATTTACGTTTTTGTTAGCTAAAAAATTATGCTTGCTTTAAGAACTGTGAATTCGTTTTATGTATATTAAAACTTGTTTAGTTGCTTTTTTTTTTTTGTTTTTTTTTTTTGTTTTTGTTTTTGTTATTTATGATATGAAACACTGGCTTTGTGGGGCGTTCTGAGAAACTTTGATACAAAATAAATATATGTTAACAAAACTAAACAGCTGCCAAAAAATAGAATTGAACTTTTGTACAAATCGAAGTGAAGGTAACTTAAAAATCGCCCCACTTAAAGAAAGCCAGCAGCTATATGTAAATACGTATTATCAGAACTATGCCCCGCCCACGCTCTACTTGCCCATCCTGCCAAGAGATGGTCTGTATATTGCATTTGTTTTTCTTTCTTATTAACTTGTATTATTTTATATATATTTTTTTTGTATATTTTTATTCATTTTTTTTTTTGTTTTTGTTGTATTTTAAATTCTGCTCACTTACATTTAGTTGCATATAATTTACGAGTTTTAACAAATGTGTCGGCGTTTGCTTTATGTTTATTTTCTTAGTTTATCACTCATTTTCTTCGTTGATCCTGGCGGCTTAAGTTATACTATATACATACTTATGTACATATATAGTATACACACATATGCATTTATGTATATATGCATATCTTATATATACACACCTACATATATGTCTGTGTATTGCGTGCTCTAGTTTAATACACACACATAGCAATCTATTAATGCATAAATGTAAAAAAATTATTAGCTAGCAAAAAAATAAAAAAAATGTATTTGTATATATATATATATATATATATATATATATATTATTTTAAAGTTTGTCTTTCATATACATACATACATACATATATGAGAGAATGCAGCGCCCGTTCTTTGAGAGACAGAGAAAGAGATTCGGAATGGGAAAGACAGATGGAGAGAGAGAGAGAGAGAGAGTGTGAGAGAGAGTGTGAGAGAGAGAGTGTGAGAGAGAGAGTGTGAGAGAGGGGTGGAAGGGGAGACAGATATGTATGTGATGAGGAATCACAATTAGCCATAGGCGACATGATCATGTCCATGCACCTCAGCCATATCCTCCTGCTGATGATCCTCCTGATGCTGCTGGTGCTGTAGGTGTTGCTGGTGTTGCTGGTGTTGCTGTTGTTGTTGTTGTTGGTGTTCCTGCTGCTGCTGATGGTATTGCTGCGACGGCGACTGCAGCTGCAACTGCGGCTGTTGTAGCTGTAGCTGTGACTGTGGCTGTGGCGAGCGTCCGCTGCTGGCGCTGCTGCCGCCACTGCCGCCGGAGCTGCTGCAGTACTGGAACAGCAGATTCTACACCATATTCGCATACTTATCCTGCGGCGACATGTAGTCCAGACTGTTCTGCGAGAATGCCTGCGCCGAGACGGTGCCCGTAAACGATGGCGACGGCGACAGGCCAAAATTGGATGCCGTATACCCCGAATGGCCCATATTGTAGTTGACCTGATTCTGATTGCTAAAGTACTCCATCTGTGAGTAGTAGCTGGGCGCCTGGGCATAATTATTGGGATACTGCTGGTACTGATTGTGCCAGAAGTTGTACGAGTCGTGATTCGACATATATGCCGAGTGCGCCGAGTGGTGTGCCGATGCCGATTGCGCGGACTGTGCGGCATGCGCCGCTGCTGCCGCCGATTGTGGCGACATTGGCGTAATTGGCGGAGAGGGTGTCGTAATGCTGCTGCTGCTATCCATTGGCGTTATATTGCCGCCCGGCTGCAGCAGGCGCGGATTGCTGCCCGCCGCCGTTCCATAGATGCTGTGATGATGATGTGCACCAGCCCCAATATCGCCGCCCGCATCCTTTAACGTATCATACGGCGAACGGAGTGCATCGCCAGAGACGCCAACGCCGACGCCATTGCCGCCGCCTCCACCGCCGCCGCCGCCGACGCCAACACCACCGCCCACACCGCCGACGCCAATACCAACGCCGGCGCCATTGTTGCCGCCCACATTGCCATAGCCGCCGCCGAGATGTTCCTTCTTGCACACAATGCTCACCGGACTGACGGACGTCGCCGGCGTCGGCAGCAACGGCGATGAGTTCTGATGCGCTGCCGTCACATTCAAGGCAGCCGCCGCAGCCGCTGCGGAGATGTGCGAATGTGAGTTGCCCGGACCGCTGTTGTGACTGCCGCCGCTGCTGCTGCTGGGCGCCGAGTTGTTGTTGTTGTTGTTGTTACTGTTGGCGGCAGCATTGAGGAAGGAACTGTGATGTGACTTAATGGACTGCGCCGCCGCAACGGCCGCAGCGCTAGCAGCGGCTGCTGCTGAGCTGCTCGCATTGCCGCTCGCATTGCTCGAGCTGCTTTGGCCAGATCCGCTCTGTTTCTGGTTGGATTTGTTGGCGCTGTTGTTGTTATTGTTATTGCTGCTGTTTGAACTGTTGTTGTTGCTGCTGCTGTTGTTGTTGTTATTGCTGTTATTGTTGCTGTTGCGACCACCATTGGCGGAGTTGCTGCAGTTGCCGCTGCCACCGTTACTATTCTTGGAGCTGCTCAAACTGTTCGATTGCTGTTGCTGCTGCAACTGCTGGCGACACTTGGCCCGTCGATTCTTGAACCACACCTGCAACAGACAAAACACCAAACATATATATATTAATTGCAATCCAATATTTAATTGAGATCCTTATTGGATTGAGCCAATAAAGAATTTTATAATATTGCTTAAGTGGCACCACTAAAAATCGATAACTCAATTCAGCTTGTCACGTGCAAGGCGACAAGTATTTGCTTAGTCAAGTGTAAGTGTGCGGTCTCTGTGTGTTGTGTGTGTGTGTGTGTGTGAGTGTGTGTGTGTGTGTGTGTGTGTGTGTGTGTGTGTGTGTGTGTGTGTGTGCCTATGGCTGCCAACGGCTGCAATTTTCCCACATCAATTAGTTTTGTGGACTGGCAATGAATAAATTATATGAGCTGCTTGCAGACGGAGCCAAGGGGCACAACTCGCAACTTACAACTCAAAACAACAAGTGCAAAAAGTCACGCGCTTCCCGCCGCCGGGCTAAAAAGAAAAGTTACATCAACAGCCGACAGCCGACAGTCGACAGCCGACAGGCGACAGCCAACGGTCGACGGACGAGAGACGAGAGTCCGAAAATTGACTCGATTATGTTTGTACGCCCTCGTTTCCGTTGCGGCCCATGCTTCTTGCCGCCCGCCGCCCGCCGCCCGCCTCCTGCCCGATGCCCGAAGACAACAATAAACAGCCCATAAAGCGGCACATTCGAGCGCAAGGAATTCACTTAGCCTTGTTTGTTATGCTTAAGGGGCTGCAAACAATCCGCTAAGTGCAGGCATCACAGCCCCGAGTACCCAGTACCCAGTACCCAGTACCCAGTACCCAGTGCACAGTACCCAACTTCAGCCCACAACTGCCTTACAGGATCAACCACCCACCTCCCCACCCGCCCGGCCACTCTTCGGGCAGCACACCGCAACGCAAGCGAAATGTTGTTTCAGTGATTTGTTATTTGGGGTTGGTGTTGCTTGCTAATGGCTTGTGCTTTGGTAAACAGCAGAATTTATTACCGTACCGACATAACCACCGCACAGCCCCGCAGCACAACCCATACAATTCATGGCACCCGCACCACCCCAGCGAAAGAACTTGATGGCATATTTCCCAAAGTTAACACTTGCCACGCGGCGGCTGTGGCCACTCGAGCGTTTCATTGCAGTCGTAACGCAACATGGCATGGGTCTTGGCTGGGGCAAGCGGGGAGGCGGGGAGATGGAGTGGGGCAGAGTGGGCGGAGGAGGTTTGAGCGGTGATTTTGCTTGAAGGGGCGTGCCGCAGCTACGCACTTGACGAAAAAAGAGCATTAAACAAGGCGTATCAAATTTCATTATTTGTCAGCACCACACAAAACGCCCACTCCGCCACCCCACCACCCAACCTCCCCGCCTCTCTCCCTCTCTCAGTGTTTCTCTCAGTGTCTCTGTCTCTCTCTCTCTCTGTCTCTCTCTCTCTCTCTCTGTCAATTTTCCGCTTCCCGCACGCTGTGCAGTCGCTGCTTAAAACTCAATTTCAATTTCTAATTTAATTTTGCATTTTGAAAAATCTGCTTTGTGTTTTGACTTTGACGAACGAAAAAAATAGAGAAGAATTATATATATATTTATATATATATGTATTTTTTTCTCTTATTCGTTTTCATCTGCATTTTGTGCTTTCTCGTTTGAAATCGTTTAATGAGCTGCGCAAATTTCATAACATGTACTAAGCCTGGGAATTTTTGCAAGCTCCAGCATAAAATATTGCTTCAAACAGATGAAAAATGCGAAAAATCATTTTGAAATTCCAAAAAGATTCGATTGTGGCTCTAATGAACTTTGGCTAACATCAAAGCAATTTACTCTTCCCCCCCGGAGAGGGGGCCTCCGTGCCTCGCTTTTCTCTCTCATAATTGTAATAAAGAGGGTTTCAATAGCTTGATTTTCATTGATGTTGATTTCAGTGAATCTAATATTGAAACGGAAGCCATGAAAGAAGCAATTGATACTTGTTCGAGTGGATAATACAGGAGATTTCACTGACAAACTGGAGAACAATTTTTTCATAGATTGGTTGACGTAGTTTTGCCAATTCTCATGTCGAACCATATAGTTCATATCATATTTGTGATATTTAGTGTGCTATTTATTTAATAAGTATTTTCAATTATATACTTATTTGTATTTAGCTTAAGTTTCTCAAGTTGCATTTCACAGTTGAAAACTTATCAAATCAACGCAATTTTGGCTTGCTTCATCAAGTTGTGTAACTGGAAAAATGTTGTGCATTAAACAATGGCAAATTATGCACGACTTTGCATAATAAACAAATCAATGCGCATTGTATAATTCAATTCAGTTTGATTTTGCTGTTGTTGCTGTTGTTGTTGTTGTTGCTATTGTTGTTGCTGTTGTTCAACCTTTAGATGCAGATCTAAAAAGGAATACGAGTATGTATTATGTGGACTCTGTGGCAGTATTGCTTGTGAGGAGAGAAAAGCGACTGAAAATGTTAATCCGCAATGGGAAAATTAATTTTATAAAACAGCTGTGCGCGTTACGCATACACACACACACACACACATATACACATACAGACACACACACACACACACACACACACTCGAGCACATAACAAAGTTTTTAGTCGTCCTGTGCCATATCCTGTGCCGCTGCATTGCGCTATCATGCGGCAACGGCAGTGACAACGAGACAAATCCTTTTATAAGAGCGAACAACAACAACTAGTGACAAAAAAAAAATAAGAAAAAAAATTGAATAGAAAGGGGGAAAATGTGAAAATGCCTAGCAAAGAGTTACGAGTTACGCCTGGGATCGGGCAACGATTCTGTTGCCTCTCTTTCTCTCTCCCTAACTCTCTCTCTCTCTCTCTCTCTCTCTCTTTCACTCTCGGTCGGGCTGACTCTCACTCCTTTTCCAGCGGCAACTAGGTGCCTGGATCAACTAAAATGGCTGCCTTTTGTATTCATGTTGTTGCTGCTGCTGTGGACAGCAACCGCGAAACTCCGTCGGCTGCTACTTCAACCCCCGACGGCGAAAAATCGAACAGCTGAAACGGAGGTGACAATGAGGCCATACGCAAAGAGGGAGGAGATGCTGGCCGAGGGCAGGAGTGTGGGGGGGGGGGGGTAAGGCAAGCTCTTGCTTGTGATTTATGATTGCGATGGCAGCCCTCAACGCGCCCTCTCTCGCACCCCTCGCAGCAGCGGCAGCAGCAGCAGCAACAACAGCAGCAACAACAGCGGCGGCGAATGAAAACATTAGGGCGTAAATGTTTGCTCTGTTCTGGTGCAGATAAGCTGCGTAAAATTATTACGTTATTTGTATTGGTTGCAATCAGCCAGCCAGTCGCCCACCTCTTCTCCCCGCATGGCCCACTGTGGCACTGTGGTACGGTACTGTACTGTACTGTACTCTACTCGTAATATAACGTACAGTACACCACCCCTACTGAGACCGGTGCTGGTGCGCTACTACAACTACAACTCTACTGTGCGAAGTACCACATAAAGATGCCTATCATTCAATTAATATTTGCCAGGGCAAGCGGCGCACAGTCGTTAATTTTTTTTGCCATTTGTGAGAAATGATTATTTATGTGAGACGGTCGGCGCGACGTGGGCCGCTTCTGGTTGCTGCCAGCACAGACAAACGACGGTGGTAGGTGGAGCCTTGGGGGCGAGTCAATTAGAGGCGTCTCTGACTGCGCCCCTGCCAATGCCTCTGCCACTGACTCTTGCCAACTAGTTTTGTCCGCCTTGCCTTGCCTTGCCTTGCCTTGCCGCCTGCCTTGCCTTACCGCCTGCCTTGCGTACCTACTAATTGAGTTGCTTGGCTTCCTTGGGCTTCCACCAGACAGTTGCATGCAACACTCGATTTTCATGTCGACGGCTGTTTCTGCTGCTGTTCGGGGCTCTGTTCTTGTTGCCACATTATGCGTTTCAACTATTCGCTTTTTTAGGGGGCTTTTTACGGCACTTTTCTAGCTGCCACTGTAATTCAATATGCGCCACAGTTTTATTAGTAGTCACAGTGGAGCAAAATATGTAAAAACGATAGTATTTTTAAAATCTGTGATTAGCGAAAATCACAAGATGAATCAAAGTAAGGAGTTAGATCATTAATTTCATTTATCAAAAATAATAATGAACTGATTTTTCTTAATTTATTTTTAGCATATTCAAACTGTTGAGCAAAAATTGCACATTGTGCAATGAAAAAATGCACATTAAGATTTTAAAACTCATTGAAATGTATCTCTCAAAGCTTAACGAGCCGTAAACAATTAAAAGGAAATATAAATAATAATATGAATTAAACATTTTGATGACACAGTGCGAGCTATGCTAGAAATGAAAATCGAACAAAAGTAACTGGATGACTTGTAAAACAAAAGGAACGTGCAACGAAGAACATATCTATGTGTGCAACTGTGTGTGTGTGTGTGTGTGTGTGCGTGTGTGTGTTGTGTTTGTGGAAAATCTATACAATTGTCAGTGCACTTTCCCGATGCACGCCTTTCTCTGTGCTGGCATTCAGAGTGTGCATTACGAAAATCAATTGTGTAAAAAACTAAACAGCAAACTGACCAGGGCCACATGCACAGAATGTGTGCTTAAAGCGAAGTATCCATTGCATTAGGCCCAGCAGTTGTGTTGTGTGTGTGTGTGAGTGTGTGTTGTTGTGTTTGTCCTGCAGTTATATTGCTGTGTCCTGCCTGTACTCCTGGCTGTACTCGCCGTTAGGTTACGTGTCGTTTTTCACTTGCCCGGCCACTGCAGGGGCTTCCCAAATGGGCCAACGACCGGAACAGACAGAACAGAACCAAACAGAAGAGAACACAGCCGGACCGCAGAGCGGAGCCAGCGGTAGAACGATTGGGACAGCTTGTAATGTCAAGGCACGTCCTTGGGTCTTTAGGTCCTTAAATTACACGCGAAGGCAAATGCAAACAAATCAATGAACATGTCAACAATTGATCGATACATGCGGCTGTGTTTGCACTAGACATTAGGTGACAATCGTCCAATAATTTCTCAATATCCAGCCCAAAAATTGACAAACCTTAACTCAAATTTCCAGCTATTGTCGATTTTTTTTGTTGGCCATTTGGCAGTTTGGCCGACGGCGCTAGCGAATTATTTACTTAGGATACGTTCGGCTGTCAACACACACCAAGAGAGACAGATAGATTGGGGTGAGAGAGGGAGGGAGCGGGAGAGGGAGAGAGGAGGTACCTAAGTAAACAAGCAGAGATGCTGCATCCTTGCACCTAGCCCAACAGATCTGCTTGGCACAAATTAAGTTGTCACAGTTGTTGTTGCTGCTGCTGCTGCTGCTGCTGGCCGCATTTGTGCGCCGGAGAAAAAAAAATTAGCGCAAATTATGCGCAGCTAATGCGTAAAGTAAACTCAAATAAACGCAATTGTAGGTTGGTGTGTGCCTCTCTCTCTCTCTCTCTCTCTCTCTCTCTGTGTGTTTGTGTGTGTGTGTGTGTGTGTCCTTGCCACTGCTTCCTGTTACAATGTCCTGTGTCCTGTTTGTCCAACCCTCCGAATGATTCGCAGCAAATGCCTTGTGCAAATATAAAAAAGTCGACACTCATCGTTCTGCTTCCAAACATTTCTCATTTCGTTTTTTCGGGGCACAATTTGACATTAAAAATATGCCAAGCAATTGTTCTCGTTTATTTCACTCCGTTTGTGTCTCTGCGTGGAACATTTTCAGATTCTATTTGCGTAGCGATTTTCTTGTGGAAAATTCATGAATTTGTTACCCACACACACACACACAACAGACAGGCGTGCTCATATATGCCACGCCCACATATAGATACACAACAAACGTATTTGGAGTTAAGCAATCTGTTGGCTGTTGGTAATTTGTTTGTTTTATGGATTTGGCAACTTTGATTTTCGAGGGCGTCTTTTGGCTCGACATATGCTTAATTAAACAATTGCCACTGAGACTTTACCCAATGCAAACACGACTTAAATCAAGTAAACACACATGCTGCTGAGGGGAGCTTTTCCTTAGCGCCTGTTTTTACACACACACACACACACACACACATACATTAACGCACTTTCCAAGGCGTTGAGCCATTTGGAATCGAAGTCAATTTCTGCACAGTGAGACAGGGATAGAGATTGAGAGCAGGTGTCAAGTGAGCAGTCAACAGGTCAAGTAATTGACTTATATATTGGTATATATTTGACACCTGAATGCAATTCAGTTCACTTAAACTCATCTCAAATAGATTAAAAAAAAACTTTAAGCAAATGTTGCACTCTTAATCAAGTAACTCCACACAAGAATGACGCTAATATGCTGAACATTCTGTCAAGTGATATTAGTAATCTATCTGATTCAATTCAATTCTGATGGATAAAATGTTGCTAACATTTTCAATATTTGCAAATGGCTCTGTTTTGAGCTAGAAGTGAATTTGTCAAAGACAAAAATTAATTTTCATAATATTTCCAAAATCATTCACTCAATCATTCCATAGTCAGATATGTGGAAATAAAAGTTGAACACCTTCAACATGATTATATATATAATTTGAATTGCCTATTATTATGATAATGAATACGTATTATAAAAAATACCATTCCGTTAGTATTACAAACTATTAACAGACCTTTCACACTTCAAGAAGACTCTGTTAACAAATTTTGTTTTGTATTCTGATGGCAAAGTTCAGACTTCAAATAAGATGAACAATTTTTTGTTTTTTTTTTTGTTAAGTTAAGTTGGTTGTTTATTAAGTATGTGACTAACCTGTACTCTGGATTCGGGCAGATTTATCTTTAATGCGACCTCCTCGCGCATGAATATGTCCGGGTAACGTGTCTTGCCAAAGAGCGCCTCCAAAACATCGAGCTGGGCCCGTGTGAACGTTGTTCTCTCCCGACGCTGTTTTCTCGTGTTGACTCCTGTAAAATGTGTTTAAATAATAATAAAAGAAAACGCGTACATTAGCTTCCATTTTCAAATAGTCAAGTGCCTAACCAAATGTGCTGAAAGTTGGGGCTCCCAAATCTACATATATATAAAAATACTTATATATATATATATATATATATGTATATACTTATATATATTCATATATATTTATATATATATATGCATATATTGCGCATACGCATCGTCGGCAAATGGAAACTTTAATTAACATGCCGAATCGGAATTCTTGTGAGTGCGCGTGTTTTTTTTTCTTTTCATACTTTTCCCAGTGTTTTTGGCTTTTTATTTGTACCAACAGGCAAACCGTTATTCTTAGCAACCCCTATAAAAATTCCACCCCTAAAAGCGTTCTGTGTTTTGAACCAACCCCGCACAGCAGCAGCGGCAAACCCAAAATTTCTTCTATATGAATGTGTATATATAATGTACTCACACACACACACACACACACACATAAGTATGTATATAAAAGCGACTATGAGTGTGTCTATGTGTCTGTGTGTGTGTGTGTGTGTGTGTGTGTGTGTGTGTGTGTGTGTGTCTAAGCCGTGGCATTGTTTGTTTTTGCCGGGCAGCCGTTTGTCGGTGCGTGTCTGCTGTGCTGCTGTCCCAAATATTCAGCGAGAGCACCCCTTTTTGGCCAGGGCATGACAAAATGCCTTTTCAATTCGAGCCCCCTCCCCCCGCTCTCCCTGCTGTCCCTGCCATCCAGCCACCCTGTCTTGAGCTAGCTACACATGTATGCCCATCTCTGTCTGGCGCACGTGCGAAGTCTTTGGCTCTATCAAAAATTAATGAGTTAGTCATTTTGGTCATGAATTTATAAATTGAATAAAAACTTAACTTCACTTGGCTCACGTATCGCCTTTGCCACTGCCACTGCCTCACCCTCTACCTCTGCCTCTGCCTCTGCCTCTGTCTCTGCCCCTACCTCTGTCTCTGTCTTTGCAGCTGCCGCTTTTCGTTGTTGCTTTTAGTTTATTTTCATTTTTATTTTGTCGCTTTCAAAATGGTCGCCACAGCAGTGGTTGTTGTTTTTCTTGTTGTCGTTGTTGTTGTTGTTGTTCTTGTTGTTGCTGCTTTAAAACAAAATTAATTGCAATTTGTAGTTTGCTTTTTGCGGCGCACAACAACAATAACAAAATCAGCCAAGAGCATTTTTTTTTTTTTTGTTATTTTTTATTTTTATGTGTTATTTTGTAGTGCCCGAAACCTTGGAAAATTAACTGCGCCCATTGGTTATTTTGTTGTTTTCGTATTTATCAGTTTGTTTTTTCTGGAATTGATATTTGCTCAAGCTTAAAACTGACTCTCAGCATATACATACCTGAATAGTAAAAAGACCAAGGCTGATCTGAAATGATATCCAAGTTTCAGCTGCTAATGAGTCAATATTTAGACAGCTCTCAACTAAAAGTTGATGTCGAATTTCAATCAAAGCAACTTTTCACATCTTTCTTATTTGTTTTAATTTGTTTGACGCTATTAATGATTATTATATTTATGCTGTCTATTTCCTAAAGTTTTGTCTTATGTCCCCGGATTACTTATAAAATACTTAGGTAAATGTCCCAGATATTTGTTGGCTTGTTTGTAAATATTCTTTGCCAAAAAGAGAAAGATATATGAACTATATTTTTGCTTCCATTCTCCAAATATATATTCATCGAGATGGGTACTCATATCATTATCAATTGTGTGTATCTTAACATTTTTTCAACTCTGAGAAAATCTTATCGTATTTTCTTTTCGTCTGTTGCACAAACTGAAAATATATGCCTTATATAACATGAGTATTTCATCCATCGTCAGGTTCTGCTTTAACTTGGCTTGTTACAAGTTGAAATAAATACAAATTTATTACATGCGATTGTGTATTTTTCTTTCGGCTCTGTCTTCTTCTACTTTCTGACTGCTGAATATATATTTTTTTCTTTTTCTGCGCAAATCTTTTGTTGGCGTTAAAGTTTTTTTGTTATTATTTTTTGTTGGTTTGCTTTTTGGCATTTTGTAGCATTTTTGTCAGGTTTTTGTCATTTGCAGCGTCACCAAAATGAGACAAAAACCCAAAAAAAAAACAGAAAAAAAAAACTAAATAAAATAAAATAAAAAGATGAAGAAAAAAAACCGGAACCCAAACACTCGACTCATGGATTCCCAGAGCTGAGATTCGACTTCGACTTCAGCTTCAGCCTCAGCTCATTATTCATTTTGACAATTCAACTGATAATGATGCAATCGATGCGAAACGGCATTGAAAAGCATTTTGTGCGACAACTGGGCTGCACATCGACGTCGACATCGACATCCACATCGACATCGACATCGACAACGACATGCCCCATACTCAATACTCAATACTCAATGCCCATTCGGAGTAACGTATCCCCAATATTGCCCCAAACGTCATCCTGCGCATGCAAATTGAGTTATCAGGCAAAACGGCGTCTGCTCATGCGCTCCATATATCATTTATCAATTTAAGAGGGGAAAGGAGGGGAGAAGTGTTAGCTGGAGAGATTTTGTGGTCGGTTCCCCACATTCAACTTTCAGCACATTGTTTTCGCTCAGTTCTTACGTGTGTGTATTTGTTGTTGTTGTTTTCTTTTTTCGTTTTTTTTTTTACCAAAATTGCAATGCGATATTTACCCCACATACCTTGGGAGAACCCAACGGCCTCCAGTCCGTGTGGCAGGCCGAAGGGACCCAACGATGGCATCGGCATGCCCGGCGGCAGCGGCCCATGCGGCACCGAGTGGTGCGGATGTGGGCCGCCATAGCTGTGCGGATGTGGGCCCAAATCACCAGATTTGAGAAAGCCCGCCGCCATTAAGGCTTCCGTTGAGTGCAGCGCCACGTTGATGCTGTTATTTATATCCTTGGCTGATCCTTCAAATCTCTCTACACTGACTTACTGTCCCTCTCCTTGACTGCTCGTCCTCCTCTCTGTGCACCAGTCGACCTTTGGATCTGCGGGTCTGTGGACGCTGCAGTCACCTCTCCGTTGTTTTTAATTAACACTTGTTGCTCGGCGTTTATCTGCAAAGGATTAAAAGTTTATTTTTTTTTAAACGGATTATTGAGAGCGAACGGAACTGTGAATGTTATGTGACAATATTTGAACGGCAACACAACTTGAAATAATAAAATTCAATGCTAGCATGCTGCATAAATGCTCGCTTTTTACACGCCTACTTTGTTTTAAAAGCAAACCCCTTGAATGTACCTCATCTCTAAATACATGTATGCACATACAGCTTCAAAGCACTGGGGGACGACTACATTCAGTTAATTATATTCTGTATAATTACACAGAATAAAGCGCAAGTTCCTTTGAACTAATGGCTTGCAAATTCTAAAGACCTGTGCGATTTTGTGTTAATGTGGTTAAGAGTTGGTAATTCACTTGTGCAACAACCCGAGAAACTGCGGTAAAAATTAATTATTTTATTTTAATTTACATAATTGATTTATAATAATAAATATGACAAATTCGACATGCAAATTAAAATAGAAAATTGCCATAAAGTTGGTTATAAATTTAAGTATGTTTAAATTTCTTTTTAGTGTGTAGTGCAATAGTTTCTACGTATTTTAGTATTTTCGTAATCGAATATTTTATATTGGTGACCTCTTATTATAAATGAAATAAGTTTTTCGCAGGTTTCATTTAATTTATACACCGATATATGTAAAAATGTATTCGAGACACATCTCCAGAGAGACATTCACAACGTAACCTTTACAAAAGATTCTCTCGGTTGATTATTCTATTTTCAGACCACCATATCCTAGCCGGTCATCAAACGAAACTGCTTGAAACAGTTTCAATAGCCCGATACTCCTGGGGCATGAACTGAGCCGCGTTGCTAGATTGGTCAGTCGGCTGGCCTGCCCTGAACATCAATTTGAGCCAGATGTGTTATTAATTTGAGGTGCGTGAGCATGTAATTTGCGGTCGGCGGACCGAGACGGCGTAGACGGAGACGGAGACGGCGAGCGTACTCCGTTTTATTGGGTTTGTGTTTGGGTTTCGGTTTCTGTTTCTGTTTCGGTTTCGATTTTGGTATTTGGTATCTCAGCATACATAGATACATGTATATTGAGGGATTCTGGCTCGAGTGGATGTTGCGATGAATTTGCGGCTTTGGTTTTTGGCTTTGGCTTTGCCGGTTTCCATTTCGCTTGCGTTCACTGGGTGCATTTGGATGCATTCAGCCATGAAAACGACATGACAAAACAAAACAAATTTGTTGTTCCCATTGCAGGCTACTTAGTGTGCTATGTGTGGATTGATTTTTCGGGTAGATGCTATACATGCATGCTTATGGATATATATATATATATTCATGTGACAAATAGCCTAGCTGCATTTGCCAATTTCACAACAATGAAAGACCGCCGAGGTGTCCGTGCTAATCCCGCAATTTCACTGCCTCTCACTTCCCTACTGCCTGTCCCCGTCCCTGTCCCTGTCCCTGTCCCTGTCCCCGTCCACACAGTACGTATTCGATAGTGCTAATTTTTTTCGCACGAAACGACCAAAAATTTTAAATGAGAAAAAAAGAAATGATGTTGGACAAAAGAGTTTTGAACTGGTCGCCGGGCATATGAGTATTAAGCCAGATTCAGTTTGAGGTTAAGGTTGAGTTCTGTCTGCACCTAATCTTAATACCCAAGCCATTGTCTCATCATGCCCAATGCCCAATGCAAAATGCTTAATGCTCATGTGTGTGCGTGTGTGTCTGTGTGTGTGTGTGTGTGTGTGTGTGTGTGTGTTCCTACCTCAACTCTGCACATCCCATTTCGTCCTCTTAGTGAGTGTCGGAGCTAATCCAGCGGCTAAGCACAGATCAAACATCTTCGAACCGCAAGACAGCCCAAAGAGTCTAAGTCTAGGCGGTAACCGTTGGCGTGATTATCGAGTTGGGTAATCTTGCAGTGCCATTGCGATAACAGACCCTAAATACGGCTCTCAAATCTGAGCCGTACAGAAAACAAAGTTCTCAACTAACTAAATAAATAGTATATTATGTAATAACCATTTAATAAGTTAAAAAAAAAACTAGAAATTGTCATAAATCGTGGTTTATAGCGGTAAACCTTAATAAATCTCAATGTCTAACATCGCCCGACATTGACACCTCCGAAGAGCTATATATAAATGTATATATAGCATGACATGTATTTGTGTCTGTATCTGTTTCTGGCTCAATTGTTTATTGCCAAATGTGGCACATACAAACAACAAAAAAAAAAAAAAAAAAAAAAATCCACTAAAATAGAAACAAGAAAACAAAATAGAGAGCTACGTGATTTTGTTGTCATTCGTCGCTGCTGATTATGAAAAATCATGGCAAAAAGTAAAAGAGCCAAAGGCCCCGCTGGCTTTTGTGATTGCGCTTCGGGGACTTGAAAACGGGGATTCTCTGCCACAAAATCATTTCGGCTCGACATATATCACGTACACGCACTTTCATAAAAAATTCACTCGGCATTCGACGTTCGACAATTCGGCATTCTGCATTTTCACTTTCAGTTTCCGGGCATTTGCTGAGTTGGTTTCTTATATATTTCTGGTTTTTTTTTTTTATTTTTTGTTTTTTTTGATTCCATCATGTTTTATGTGTTTCTACCTTTCGAACTTGACTCCTATCCTGCTGATGCCGTCGCTATTTGGTGTGTTTGGCTTATGATTCTTGTAATGTACGCGCATATACATATTTTCCCTCCTGCCTCTTGCTCGTAATTACGGTCAAAATAATATTTTCGAACTACTACTGGCTGACAGCGGCGATCTGAAAGTAAACAGCCTTAGGAAAATAAACAAATCGAACGCTACCGAATCTTCCAACTGATTGACTGACTCACTGACTGACTGACTGATTGACTGGCTGACTGGCTGGCTAACCGACTAAATGACCAACTGACAATTGACCACTGGACAATTGGACCAATGGGCCCGCACTTTTTGAGATCGGACAACTGGACAACTGGACAACTGACGAAACGGTAGCCCAAGAAGAGATTGCGTTTATAGACTTGGACTGCTCCTCTTCTTCTTCGTCATCTGCTTCTTCTTCTTCTTCTCCTTCTTTTACTTTGTTTTGTGTGTTTTATCTCTGTTTTTTTGTTTTCTTCGTTGTTTTTTTCTGATGGTACCCTGGGAAAGTGTGTAACCAAATTTTGGTGATTTTTAGCTGTGGCTACTGTTAATTTGTGCCATGGGAATATTTTTTGTGCGTATGTTGCCGATGCTAAAAACTCTTCGACAGTTTCAAGTTGATCAATTAATATATTTTGCATTTATTTGATTAATGACTTGCTGGCCATTCAAATGTTGTACAAATACAAATGTTGTTGCATGCAAATGGAGACGACTGATTGCTGATTGACTTCTTTGGCAGACTTGTAGCATTGAATGTGTGTTTAGAAAGCGAAAGATGAGCCACATCGAATAAAGCCAAGTTCAAAGTCTGGCCAAATAAGATGCGAATTGACTAGTTGTTGTTGTTGTTGTGGTTGATACCAAGATTGCGAATATATACCGTTCTATTACCAAAGACCAAAGACCTGACAGCCAAGTTTATTGTGCAACATTCGGCCAAATCCAGCGGCAAATTACCAGAGATACTTAAGCTTTAAGACGGGCATATGACCGCAGATAGATAGCGAGAAGCGAGTGCAACCAGCTGTCAAAAGTGCTCACTTGTCATATGCAGTTGTTGTTGTAAGTAGCCCAGTTGTTGTTGGTGCTGTTGGTGTTGTTGGTGTTGTTGGTGTTGTGCTGCAGCAATTGCAGCTATTAGCTGCCTTAACAAGCTCTGTAACCGCTTGATATGTCCAGGCGTGTGTATTTACAGTGCCCAACACAAGACTGGAAATCATAATGATTTACCATATCAGCAATGCCACAGGCAAAACACATTTGTACGTGTGTGTGTGTGTGTGTGTGTGTGTGTGTCTGTGTGAAAGTTTCAACTAATGTGAATTTGGTGAACAAAAGCTGTCAACTGTGGATGTTGCAACTTTCCTAAGTTGTGCGTTTCGCTTGCAGAACAGTGTAGAAAAGTGTGAATAACGCTAACGTTATGGCCGACCTGAGAAATATTTCTCAGGCTCATTTACATAGCGTATAGCTACCGGAATATATGTATGCAACCAGCAGCAGCAACAGCAGCAGCAACAGCAGCAGCAGCAACAGCAGCAGCAGCAGCAGCGAGCAACAACAACATCAACAACAAGTCGCTCAACGAGCGGACTGTGACTAAAACTAGTAGTCAGACGGAGACGGAGACGGAGTCGAAGTCGAAGACGGACTCGGAGTCGAAGTCGAAGTCGGAGACGTAGAAGGGGACGCAGTCTGAGACTAAGACTAGCCTAGCATAATAAGCTGTCTGTCGAAAATAATGCAACTTAATAAACGCAACAAAGAATGCAAGGCGGCTGAGGTGGCACGTCCCAAGCTGCCACATTGCAATGCTGGCAACTTCGCAACTGGAAACGGGAAAGAGAGTGAGACACACAGAGAGAAAGGAAGACAGGCAGACTGAGAGAGACAGAGAGAGAGAGAGACGAGAGAGAGAGAGAGAGAGAGGGAGAGAGGCAGACTGGAACTGGTAGCCAGTTTTAGACCATGTGCCATTTCTACGCAAATCCATTTTGACATTTAAATTTGCAATTTTCGCATAAAATTATATTTATTTTTTCATTGGTGAAAATGCAACCTTGCGACTGCTGTTGATGCCGCTGTTGCCGCTGTTGCCACTGATGATGTTGTTGATGTTGATGTGTACAATTCCAGCTACTGACTCCGGCGACTCTCTGACTGCACTGAGTGACATACTGACGTTGACGTTGCTGAAGTTTAATTAACAAACGTGCCAAATAATTGAAAAAGTGTGAAGATTTGACAAGTTTAAGACGCATTTAAAATGTGCACATGGCCTAGAAACCACTTGCTAAACCGATAACAGCCCGCAGCCAACGGCTAATATGGCGAGATATGGCGACAACTTGCCCATTTATTTTTAATTAGATTTTTTTTTTTTTTTCATTTTTTTTTTGTGCTTGCAATAGTTTCTCATTTTGTTAATCATATGCATTACACATTAAATTAAATTGACAATTGAGCACTTGACTATATAATTAATAGAAGCACGCCGTTAGCATTTTAATCACCCATTGCCCAATGACAAATTGGCCAAGAGTTATAGTTTGAAAACAAGTCATTGCGATTGCAATCAGACAACTCGGGCGGGCACAATCTTAAATATACAGCTGAACTCTGTGCATTTTCTGAATGAGCTGAATGAGTTGTTTCACGCTGTTAAATGTAAATTGCAACTGCAATTTTGATATGTTTGCAACTACTAAGCAGGTTTCAAACTCAAATCAATTAGCGATTATTCATGCATACACGGCTAATTGGGTCCAATTGCCTCTCACACTTTGCTCCTTGCCCCGTTGTCCGTTGTCCGTTGTCCGCTGTCCGTTGTCCGCTGCCGTGCCCGATGAACTTTATAAGTCATAAGGATGATTGTTTGGCCCATTCAATATTGTAAAAATAGCAACAGCCGCCACACAATACAAGAAAAACAACAACAAATGAACAGAAAAATTATTGAAATATTGTGACAACGAGTCTGAGAGTGTGTGAGTGAATAAATGAATGAATGTTGCCTTCAATTCGGACTTGGCTTGTACAAATGATTGCATCATAGTAAAAATAAATCAAACAAACACACACACACACACACACACACGCACACACATGGGCACAAATCAATAATAATGCGCTACGGTAATAGAGTAAAGAGCCCTGACTGGGCAAAGAGACACTGAGACCAAAAACAGTAACAACAACAACAACAACAACAATAGCAACAACAATAGCAACAATAACAACAAACTTATTATTTGACGCATTGTCAATGTGATCTTGATAACTGGCCGGTTCGGCATGGTACGGTTAGGTTTGGTCTGGTCTGGTCTCGTCTGGTCTCGTCTGGCCTGGTCTGGCCTGGCCTGGTCCCCGTGAGTGATTTCTATTTAAATGGCTTTGTCAACGAAATTCGAGAAGCAAAAACAACTAAAAAGTTCGGGTACAGCCGCGTAATGAGCAAAGAGTGAAGAGAGATAAAAATTAATACAAATAATTGGAAGAAAAAAAAATAAAAAAAATAACAAAAAAAAAAAAAAAACACGAAATAATAAGAAGAAAAGAAGTCAATCGAAATGAAATGAAACCTCACTTAAGGCGAGGCGAGGCGACGCCAAGGCGTCACAAATTGACAAAGACTCGAATCCGTATGAGCCTCCGCACCCGCCCCCGTCTCTCATAGAGACTCCGTCTCCGTCGCCGTCTCCGTCTCCGAGTTCAGCTCAGTTGTTCAAGAAGAAATCAAAATAGTGTAGGCACACAGATATTGGGCGTGCATCGATGTATCTATGCTAAACAATGGCACTCTGGGCCTGGAAGCTTTGGCTCTCTCAGATAAGCTATCAAAATGTCGCGACGCGATCTTGACTTGAATTCAATTCATGAATTGAAACGGACCAAGTAACGGATGTGGATTTTGGTTGTGGATATGGATGCTGGATGCTTGACGCTCGATGCTCGGTGCTCGGTGCTCGGTGCTGGATATGAATGAATGAATGAACTTGCCTGCTTCGATTCAAATTGAAATTGAAATTGCTAGTGGAATGGTACATGTATATTGATATTGTTGTTGTTCTTGTCGCTTTGGCGTGGGCGATAGGAGGGGGCCTTTTATGCTCTGCTCAGCTCAGCTCAGTCTCTGTCTCAGTCTTAGTCTCGGCCTCAGTGTTTCTTTCTTTTTTTTTTCTGGGGCAGAGAATGAATCTCGGTGGAGTAAGAGCGTCTGTTGGTTGTCGGTATCTGACGGTTGCCAGCCAGCCAGCCAGCAAGCCAGCAAGCCAAAACAAATTGCCTTGCATATTAATTTGAACAGAAAACATACAGAAACATCCATATACATATCTATGCAAATTAATAATAATAATAATACAAAAAGCAGCGACGAGACACAAAAATATTAAAAATATATACGTTTGTTTGTATGCACGTATGAATATACAGAAAAGACGCTCGATGTTTTAATTTATAGCCAAGCCGCTTTGAAATTAGCTAATAAAGCGCGGCGGCAACAACAACAATACCCCAAAAAAAAAAAAAAAAAACCTAAAAACTTATCAAAATGTGTGAATAATGTGACCTGAACGGGTCCGTCGGTTAACAACGCTTTAGTTGAGTGGATATTGGATTGGAGACCGAAGTAAGCATCGCTTAGGTTCAGCATAGTTTTGTTCAACATAGTTTTGTTCATCTCCATTGTGAGGCGATGCTGCACAGTAGTTTTGGGTTCAGGTAGCCCCTCGCATATAATTATAGCATATGCATACTACTTATAGTATGTTAGTTAGTTGTTGTTGTTGTTGTTGTTATTGTTATTGTTATTGTTGTTCTTGTTGTTGGCTGCTAATGTTTTGCTTTTGACTTGACTCTTGACTCTTGACTCTTGAGTCATGGCTCTTGACTTTTTGGCCTTTGTTGTTGCTGATTACAGCCATATATCGATTGTTCGCCTTTGCCTAATTAACAAACAGTCCAAAAGGGGCGGCTTTAATATGCCCATTAAAATTATGAAAATCTATTTTGAATTCGTTGCGTTTTCAGTTTTAACAATATCTGGCTACGAACACCATGCAGCTTACTCATCTGGAATTTCCTGTATGCCTGCATCGCAAACTCTTCTTCCATCTTCCATCTTCTAACTGGACTAACTGCTTTTTAGTGCAACTAGTCTGCTATATTAAATGTAGAACATAAATTACAATCATATTAATACCCCTTACTATTACGATGCATAACTCTGTGCTGGATTTGAGCTGAAAATACTACTAAAAATTACAAATAACTTAATGCATTTCACGAGCATCGATTTTCTATTACCCCTATATCTATCTACCTATATGCTTATCTATATACCCCATGATTAATATATTAACACATTAATTTGCTCACTTTGTCAAAGTGAAACCCTAACACACTGTTATTAAACATATTCCTACAATATCGTTTGATTTGTGTATGAATAAATTGTAATTCTTTTTATTTACTCATTTAATTATGTTTTTTGAGCACTGCAAATTAAATGGGTCATGGTTATGGTAATATACATTCTTCCCAAATATGGCAATTCAATTACACTCATATTCCAGGTTTTCATGTAGATATATATATATATATATATATATATAAATATAAATATATAAGACTGCTTTTGCATTGTTTTAGTTTTAGTCTAGCCCCTCCGACGGTCCAATGTTGGATGTAATTAACTTATGTGTAGGAAACATATGTTTAAGACTAGCTCGGATCGGTGTCATATTAGACCAAAAATCAAATACTATTTTCGCTTTTTCCTTTGACTTATAACTACTATATAAGCTTGCATGAATCTAGGTGATAGTTATAATCCTTGCCGTGTCGTGTTTGCAGCGTCGTCGTTGTGTTAGTTGGTTGCAAAATATACAATGTGTTGATATTAGATTGTGGTAGTAGTACGTATATAGATTTATTTAATCGATGGTTTTGTACAAATGCAAAACTCATCTGGAAACAGCACTCACCAAAAAAAAAAGAAAAACCAATAACGCGCAACTTGCCCCGTCGAACGGATATTCCAAACGATCGAGGAAAGGACCGTTAACAGAGATCGTAGATCGGAGATCGGAGATCGGATATGACTGTGGTATATATTATTTGTATATAGATCCAATTGTTTGCGTTGGTGGCATGTGTTTAGATTATGCACTGCCTGGCTGATTGCATATAGTATTGACTATATATAATTTTCGATTCTCAGTTATTGTGGCGGTTGAGTTATTGTTGTTGTTATAGCCAGGCTAAGGACAAATACACTTGCGACAGACACCAAAAAAACAATGCACACTGTTTGCGTTGAGGAACGGAGTATCTTTAAGAACTTTTGCTAGCGGTTGTACTCGTTGTTGTTGTTGTTTTTTGTTGTTTCTTGCTGTTGTTGTTGTTGCTGTTGTTGCTGTTGTTGATGTTGATGTTGTTGTTGCACACGCGCATACACCAATGTTTGTTGTTGTGTTTTTATTTCTTATTTTTTCTCAATATATTTTTTTAATTTTTGTATTTTTGCATATAACTTTTGCGACGTCTGTTGTGATATCGAATTTGTTTTTATTATTTCTGGGTGTGAGAGTGTGTGCTTGTGTGTGTGTGTGTGTATTGCTTGCGTGTGCTTTTGGTTGTGTGCGTGACACGGCAATCAACAAACGCGGCGAAGTATAACGGTGAACGGTAAACGATGAAACGCTGTGGACCAACAACAAAACGAGCGAGCGGAGCGACGAACGCACAACCCGAGCGGCACGAATGTTACTTTGGAACTGATTTTCGTCGTGACACCTTCAATGCGACCAGCAGCAGCAGCGGCGGTAACAGCGGTAACCCAACAGCGACTAGCACACAAGCAAGCAGCGACTGCGGCAGCAGAAGTCGTTCGACCAGTCCAATTTGTTGTTGTTTCTGTCGTTGCTTCTACTCTCGTCGTCGTCGTCGTCGTCGTCGTTGTAGTCGTCGTCGTCGTCGTCGTATCGTCGTCGTATATCGTCAAACGGCAGCAACAGCAACAACAAGAGGCCAAGCAACTTCCTTTTTCCACGCACGCACACACACTCACACACACACACACCGACACACTCTCGTAAATTGAGAGCGAGAGCGCAACGGTTAAGCAATGGCTGACAGCGAACGTGAGCCGAGCACAGCGTGCGCCAGAGCGAGATGACTATATGGTGTGCAGCAGCGATTGCCTGGCTGGTTGGCAGCGTATTTTTTGTTGACGCTGGCAGCGGCTTCTCTTTTGTCTCACTCACCACGGCGCGACAATGTGACAAGTGTGAGCGAGTGCGCTGCATCTGGCAGCTGTATTTACCTATGTGTTGTTGGTGTTTGTGTGTTTTTTGCTGAACCACACCCCCAAAAACAATGAAAAATTCAGTGGTTGTTGTTGTTGCTGTTGCTGTTACTGTTGCTGCTGCTGCTGCTGCTGCTAGCTGGCACTTCTTCGCACTCGGTTCAACAACCAAGCAGAGCGCCAACTTTGCTTTTTATTTATCTTTTTCTTGTTGTTTTTGCACAAATTGTTTGATTCCCCTTAGTTGTTGTTGTTGCTGTGTTTTGCGCGCGCAATGAAATTTTAATGAGAATGACAGCAGCCCAAACACACGCAAAACTCCACTACTAAAGCAATGCCGAAATTGTTAGTTAGCAGGAATGAAAATAAATAATAAAATAATATAAAAACAAAAAAAAAAAGTCGACGAAATAAATAACAAGCAGAGAGAACAGCAGAGAAGACAGAGGAAGCATGTTGCAGACTGTGCGGGGCAATGGGGTAAAGGACTCTGGTCAGGACGACAAACACCCAACATAACAGCAGCAGCAGCAGAACCAGCAGCAGCAGCAGGACCAGCAGCAGCGACCGACGTTGGCGTCACAACCAAAATTGCTATATACTGGCAGCAACAATGCTAATGGAGTCGGAGATGTACACACCACCAACCCCTACCCCCATTCCCCTCCCCGTCCCAGTCCCCCTTACAGGGACAACAGGGAAAATAGCGGCACGTCCTGTAGTTGAAAAAATCATTCACTTCTGCTTCTGCCAATTGGACCTCAAAGTGCTCCTCGACTAGAGCTTACTAGAACATACACAAATAAAAGGGGAAATACGTATACACAAATACTTTCTGCAGTTTATGACAAGACTATGAATACATAAGCATTTGTTGATTTGCTTGTTATTTTTAAATTATTAATTTATGATAAATCACACAAAGAAAGACAACTCAATAAATTCAATTAATTTGAATTTTAATGGCGAATTTACTTAATTGGATTATTGATTGTATTGAAGCTAATCTATTGCCTTAAACCTTTTAAAAGCTATAGCTTAAAAAAAAAACGAAAAACAACATAAAGAAAAAAGTTGTAATTTATCTGAAACTTAACCAACTTTGCTGAGGCTCGTGTATAAAATATAGAAGTATATCAAATTCGTTTTACATATATATCGATAATGGAATAACCTTCAGACACAAGTTAATACAATACTGCGACTCCGCTGTACATGATAGTTAGCCTACCCCCAACAACAACAAAATGGCTGACACGGCTCATCGTTCGCTGAGTTTTTATACTCTGCCCCCCCATAGGTCAAGTGGGCATACATATTGCAATATGTTTGACAATAATGCAAACTTTGAATATTCGTATTGTTTGCTCACATATATTGATCCGAAATATCTGCGGCAGCCAATTTTAAAATATAAGCAACTGATGACTGTTGACAAAGATCCAATAGATCCAATAGATTATTTCCACCATCGAATTCTAGTTAAAGCGGAAACAAAGTATTGCGCAGTCGGTCACATTCGATTGAAACGTTCTTCCTTTTTTTTAATATATACATATATATAATTTTTGCATTGTTTGTTTTGCTGCTATAGCTGACGCAGTGGAAAAAAAAGAACAAGTGGGAAAAAAATGCCTTATCAAATTTGTATGCCACTTTCAAATAGCTGACGACAGTTTTTTTTTCATTAAGTTTTACTCACACACGCACAGCATTGAAACACGAACGAAAGTTGAAAAACATTTATTATTTTCGTTTTGTGTGCTGTTTGTCCATTTGGCGCGGATCGAAAAAAAAATGGTCCCCGGTAATTGATTTGTACATCAAACATGGCGGCCATATATCCCCCTAACCCTTTAAATTTGGGGCATCAGAAAAATGTTGAGAATAATTGATGATATGAAAAATACGAACTTTCGAGGTGAGCCCTAAAAGACGGAGTGCGAGAAGAAACATTCGATTTGAACTAATAAATATAAATATACTTTTGCAGCCTCTTTGGTTTTTTCGTATCAATTTGTTAGTTCAACTAATATTCAATTACATAATTAAAGCTAATAATTTGTTATTTATTTGTTATTCAACTTTAAAATACTAAATGAGTTTTAATTTAATCTGGTTGAGTGAATATCTCTTAAGCAGACTTCAGTCTCAACCATACAGAGGGAAATGCAAAAATATTTATGGCAACCAACACGAATTAACTCATAGATACAGACACACACACGCACGCACGCACACACGCACGCATTTACAAACCACTTAACGTTGAGGTACCTCTGCATAAGTTGCTCTGTGTATTTATTTGTGCGCTTCTTTAACTACAGTTTTGCAAAGTGCGGTTTTCGAACTAACAGCTACTTTTATTTTATATTTTTATTTTACGCCACAACATTGAGAATGTGCGCATATAAAAAAGGAAAAATAAGTAGAGAATTGCTAATAGCAATGCAGAGAGCGTGTTCGACTTGCAGATATCCTATACCATTCGAAAAATTGCACAGAAATTCGAAATTTATTGATTTGTTTGAATGGAGTTAACGGGAATATAAAGTAATAAATCGTATTTATTCTGATATATATATATATATGGTTTATAGGAGTGCACTTATTTTCTTCTTCTTCTTCTGCTTGTTACATACATTTACACAACTTCATGATACCCATATTTTAAAGACATGGTTTTAATGGGTACAGGATATAAACAGAACCCAAAGCTTTTGCATGTGTGGGCGCTTTTGCATGTGTGTGTGCGTTTGCGATGTGTGTGTGTTGCTTTTATGCAGGGTTCGACGCCATTGCCCTGCGCATTTTTCATAGGAGACAGTTTTGATTACAGGCACGAAAGGAGCGCATAACTGAGAATGGAGAATATGGGCAAGGTGGAGATTTGCACTATGTGTGTGTACTTGTGTGTGTGTGTGTACGTGTATGTGTGTGTGCGTGTGTTTTTGTTGATGTGTGGGTGTTTAGCTACTGCACAACAATTGCAACAACAACAATAAGAACAACAACAACAACAACAACAACAGCAGCAGCAGCAGCAACAGCAACATCGAGCGGCTAAAAACTCAACTTCGACTTGGACATGGACTTCAACTTCGCCATTCGCCTGAGCGCTGATTAACGACAATTCGTTTGCCAGATATTTTATTGCCACATGCAGAATGCCACTCATGCTCGTTGTTGTTGTTGTTGTTGTTGTTGTTGTTACTGCTGCTGTTGCACATTCATTAGGCGCTGTCGTAGGCGCGTGTCCAGACTCCAGTTGCAAGAGTCGGGCCAGTAAATTTCATTAGCGCCTGAGCCGTTGTCTTTTATTGTCTAAAGCGAGCTTGGCCACAAGGGGGCGACAACACCAAGGGGCGTGGCATAAATATCATGATTAACTTGCGTATAACAAGCAGTAGCAGCAGCAGCAGCAGCAACAGCAGCAGCAGCAACAGCAGCAGCAGCAGCAGCAGCATCAGTATCAGCATTAGCATCAACATCAGCAGCAGAAAGTTTGAAATGTGTGACAGCTGCAAATGTCGCAAAAAAAAAGCCTCAATTGGCCAGTCGTTACGTATACGTAATATTTGATATCTTTTTATCACAGATTTACCGCTGGCAACTCATCGCATCGTCGATGATTGCAAATCACACAGCAATTGATACAAGAAAATGAAAGTCCACAACATGTTGATTAATACGAGCTTAAAGCTATATAGATATGATATATGACATATTAAATGAAAGGAATAATATGGCTAAGTTGCTTTTACTATCTTTACTGCTAATGAACTATTTTTTTTTTTATATGCAAATGTGATATTGCATAATTTCTCGCTGGGCCAATTCTAATATTTCTTTACATATATATTTACTTAGCAACTTAAATTGTATTTGCAGTATTTTAGGACTGTCAATTTACCTCTGTATGTATATGAAGTTATTTGACTTCATTTCGTGTGTAGGCATTTCTTGAAATGCCATTATTATCACCAAAACAGAAAACCCTGTAAACAGTTTCCACACAAAACCAACAAAGTCACAAGCTGGAAATCGAGAAACGTGTAATAAACACTGCTTAGAAATGGAATACGCAAGAGTATCAAAAAAAAGAGAGAAAAAAAAGAAGAAAAATACTACAAATTTTAATTAATTGATGGATAAGACAAGGATTGTCAAGACGACAGAGCTGGTGCTTAACAAGGATACACCCAAGGGCGTCTCCGTGAATGGAAATTTCGGCGCAAGTGGACGCAAGTGGACGCAAGTGGAAAGCAAAGGGAATAAAGGTGGAAAACCGGGTGACGTCTTCTTTAAAACGGCAAGTGGAAATTTTATTTCGTGGATGGAATTTGTGTTCGTTCATTAAAAGGCACTCTGGCTCCGACAAAATGCTACTACAAAGGATCAATGCAGCTGGTGCAGAAGGGGCGGGCAAGCGGGCGGTCACAGCGGGTAGCGGGTAGCGGGTAGCGGGCAGCGGGCAGCAGTCAGCGGACCAAAGCAAAAGCCTGGCTCAGGGCAGAGGGACCACCGTCGTGCGTTCATGATGATGATAATGGTTTACTTTTATATTTGGTGATGGTTTTATGATGCGGTTAAGCGCTCAAAACCGCAAAGTGACCGGCGCGCGACCTGCGCTGCTGCTGCAGATAACGCTGACGACGAGGACCTGCATGAGGATGAGCATGAACATGAGGACGAGGATGAGGATGAGGATGAGGATGAGGACACACAAAAACAAAGCAGAGACGAGAGACCAACACTCAAAAGAGTCGCGTAAGCTGTTCAAGTTTCGGCAATGCCAGACCCAAGACGGGGGCAGGAGCAGGGCAAACAGCAGCAGCTACCTGACAGCGAGTCCGTCCAAATCTGAGTTCCGAATCTGTACCTCGACCGTTTCGCCGCAGAGCGCGCGACATAGAAAATAGCCAAAGGATTAACCGCATTCCGAGCTGTTTGGCTTTGGGCTCGGACGCGGTCTCAGTCTCGGTCTCAGTCTCAGTCTCGGGCCAGCAACTTGACGACCCTGCGCGAGTTGAGTTAAGCATCGAGGAGAACTGCGGTTAGCCGGATAAACGCCTTAATCGTGTTCATTGTTTCAGGGCAGGCCAAAGCATGCGGAAACAATAAAAATGCGAGCGCATTAATCTCAGACTGAGCGCAGACTAGCCGCAAATCGGAGCTGAACTAAGGAGGTGTAAGGAGCTATCGTCGCCGTTGCAGGACTCCAATTGCGAGCCCTAATTATTACCTGAAGCACTAGGTGATTATGGGTTTATGATCTCTCCGTCTCCGTATCAGGTAGCTGTTGAGAAATTTAACTGGAAGCAGCAAAAACAGCAGCCAAACAGCAGCCAAGCAGCAGCAGCAGCAGCAGCAAGAGCAGCAACATTCGATAGTCGACGGCTTTACGCCTTTGCCAAATCCATGCTGACTTAATAAAGCTGAACCACCGCCAAAAATGAAGCTGCAGCAACAGCAACAGCAACAACAGCAGCAGCAACAACAACAATAGCAGCAGCAGCAACAGCTACTTGAGCTCACGGATTTATGGGTTTTTGGTAATTGAAACCACGGGACCTGTGCCAGTGCCAATGGCAGTGGCACTGGCAGTGGCAGTGGCAGTGGCAGTGTCAGAGTGTGTCCAGGCCCAGCAGCGTAGATTCAGCTGCATCCCGCTCGATATCGCCTAAGCAACAGCATGCAACAACAACAACAACAACAGCAACAACAACATTGACGATTATCAGCGATTATCACGTTTTCGATAATGAGATTTCGTTTTATGATTTCGTCAGCGTTTTACCCCTTGCGCCAGAATCTCCGATTTTTGTTGTTGTTGTTTTTGTTGCTTTTGCTTTTGGTTTTGGTTTGGCTTTTTTTCCGTTGGCTGCGTTCGTTTGTCGAGTTTAAGGGCGGTTCCAGCCAACTGGGCTGGCAATTAAGTTATGTCAATCCACTTGCCATATGGCCCTGCACTACATGAAGAGATTCGAGTGCGTTGAGTGGGGCGTCTGAAGGGAGTCGGAATCTGAATCTGAATCTGAATCTGAGTCTGAGTCTGAGTCCTGGCTTTCAGTCTGAGATTTGTGTTGTAAGTTAGCCGTTGTGTTTGTTTTGAGTGGTTTCGGGTGTTTATCTGCCACGTTTAGACCATAAGCGATTAGCAATTGAATGAGAGGCTCTTAAGGATTCATCCGCATACCTCTCAAGCGCACTCCAACTGCAGAATACTCCTCTGGAGTCAAGGGGTCATACTAGTATTTAGCATTGATGCATATATTTAGATATGGAGAAGCTTCTTACCGTTAATGCTGATTTTGTAATTAATATGTTATTTAGATGTTTATCCATCTAAAGATAAGACTCAAGTTAAACCATTATATGATGTACTCTTCGCAGACGTATTATTATATTATCATAATTTATTTTATTTCCACACGATTTTACGTATTACCAAACTAGTTTTAATTTTTAAAACGAAATGTTTACGCTTTAGGCGTTTGTGGTAACACCCAGCCCAAAGTTGGCAGCACTTTTTAAGTACCACCTAAGCCTCCATCGAGAGATGTTCACTAACAATTATTACTATTGTTTTGTTTCAGATGAAGTACCTTGCAACTTGTACTAATTGAGATAATATGATAAGCTCGATTTAGCTAAGTAACTATTATGAATTTTCATAATCTCATTTGAAAGAACTGGCATACAACAAATGTTTTGCTAAACACACATAACACACACTTTTGCCACTGTTATTCGTATTTATCTATTTATTTTGTTAATATTATTGTGTTGTTTATATTTACAAATGTATACAAGTTGTGCCAATTTAGCGGACTACTGTATTAAGTTTAGGCTTTAGCTCTCACAAAGTTGCCTATTAATTCAAATTCAAATCACTTTATTCTTTTAATTTGTAATTTTATTTTTAAGTTCTCATTCATTTGTAAAGAGTTTTTCAGATTTTTGACGACTGTAAATCGTTAACATAAATTTATAAATCAATAAAAACGACGAACGATCATCCACTGTTTGCTATCTTTATTTATTAAGAAAAGAACCAACCGACCGAAGGTTCCTATGGGAATATGTCATATAACGATCCGATTTTGATCATTTTTTGACACTCCATCGCAACTGGAGAGCTTCATTTAGATATATTGTTAAGCAGAAATAATATTCCGATTACTTCTATGACTGCAGCAAAAGAAGGACATTCTTAAGGTATCATTAATACAGCAAATAGCAATCACTATAATAATAGTGTAATATAGACACCAATTGGAGGCAACAACCATTAACAATGTTAAGTACATATTTATATATGATGTTACAAAGACAGCGTTCCGTTATATATAAAAGTTAGTAGCAGTTCTCAGTAGCTATTTAAAATAAAATGTGAATCCCATTTGCAGTAAATGGTTAACTTTTGCATCTAATTTGCCGCACGTAGTCAAGCTTTACACGTAATGATATGCAAATTAAAGCGTTTGATTTGCAGTTTTGATGTGCTCTTGCTCATGTTATATGCTTAAGTTGTATTTCCTCTTTCCCAAAGCAATTTCCATGCGCTGTTTGCTTTCAGAGAAATGCTTGTTTTCTTTTTGGTCGAATTTAGCTGACCGTTTCCCAGATTATTGAGCTCCCTGCTGCAGCGATTTTCATTAATAAAACTGACTTAAATTACACAAACAAATAAATCAGTTACGAAAAAGAGAACAGCAGCAGCAGCAGCAGCAGCAGCCACAACAACAACAACAATAACAACGATCGCACGCCGTGGCAAGCAGTAAATATTCATCGAAGAGGAAGAAACCTGCCAAGTTGTAGATCATACAACGACCAACAACAACAACCAGTAATAACAGCAACAACAACAACAACAACAACAACAATCACTGACCGTCAGTCCTCCTCTCGCTTGATCGACAGCCACTGTCTCAGCGCAAGTCTCGAGCGGAGTCTCTCTGAGTGCTTGAAGATTTGTGGCCGTCGGTTCGTCTGGCTGTCGCAGTCGGCAGTCGGCAGTCGACAGTCGACAGTCGTCTCTCCATCTCCATCTCCATCGCCATCTCGAAGAGCTGGGCAGTGAGTTGTTGCACGGCCGTTCATCATATACCCTTCAGTCCATTTAACACGTTTCTGACACTAATCCTGCCTTGATGAAACTAATTTTTTTCATGTGCCACGGCCTCCACAGTGCCAGTTGATTTATTTCAGCGTGCGCTGCTGGCGACCAACAACTTAGACAAAGTATACTGTTTATATACGAAAGTCTATACTATATACAAATATGAATATATATAAAACTATATAAATATATATAAATATATATATATATATATAAATGACAGACTGACTGACTGACAGTCGCAGAGACTTTGCCGTTCTCCGTTCGCCGTTCGCCGTTTGCCGGTCTCAGCTTCTGCTTGAACTCACACGCAGCCAATTCAACTGTGGCAACGTTTCGGTCCCAAGATCGCTGGCTGTGATATGTATGACTATATCTGTGGCATGATCTTGCCACAAATTAGTTTGGTTAGCTGCCGTTGGTTGGTCGTCGTCGTCGCCGTCGTCGTCGTCGTCGTAGCCGTCGACGTCGCTGCCTGCCTCTGCGATTCTGCTGGCCATGTCAATCATTAAAAATATATATGCAACAATCCGATCCGATGCCGATGCCGTTGCCGTTGCCATTGCCGCTGCGTGGTTAAAGCCACTGTGACGCTCACTGCGACAGCGACAGCGACAGCAGCAGAGACAGAGACAGTGCAATGTCATGCTTCATTTCCTGAGTTGTCAATTTGTTGGACTTGTTGGAGCGATTCGAGTAGAGTTTCCATAAGCAGTTTAAGGTCGGGATGCGAGCTGTGCTCGCCTGCGATGAGTAGCCAAAAATAAACAAGTAAATGCATTTCAGTCGAACCCATCCGACTGCACAATACTCTGTTGCCAAGCAGGTGGCAAAAAGGGGCTTGACTAGGCCTTGACTATCCTTGAACTGCTTTTCGATATCAGTCAGGATATGTTGACTAGGAGATACTCCATAGCCAGGTCTTCAGGGCCCACAAAGATCATCTCGGTTAAATATACTTTCTTTATGCCTGCTTCACACACTTGCCCAACTTCATGCTTTCCGTTGAACACATTTTTACAGAGCATACAAATATATGTGAAAAATCCATAATCAATATTTTGTTGGTGTCCGCTTTCGAATCGGTGCAACCAAAACGCAACTGGAGACAACAACTCAAAATTAGTTAGAAAGCAAATCAAGAAATATGGAAAAAAAAAACTAATGCAGAGAATTACCGCTTAATGCCATTAAATGAACAACAGGTGTACAACTGTTAAGGCATCGGCGGAAGTAAGTCGGGTCGGGTGGAGGTCAGAGGCGGCTACACAGTGAAAGTGGAAGTGCCAAATGAAACGAAAAGAGTCTAAAGTCCGAGTTAACATAAAAATTAACTTACGAGTATTTTGGAAATTTGCAAGAAACTCGAATTCGCAAACAGAAAATATGATTTTTATGGTTTGGAATCAAAAGGTGTACATTTATATAAATATTTTAAAGGAGTTATACGAATAACTCTGAAACTTGATATTTGCAACTATAATAAATGGAATACGATTAACATATAAATACAAATAATAATAATAAATTCAATTCATTCATTGCAGCCCGAAGAACAGAAAAGAAAAAACCTAAGAATCTAAATTGCGAATCTTGACTCAATATATTTTTTTGTGCTAGAATGGGAAATCTTCTGAAACTAAGAACTAATATCTGAAATTAGGAATGGCTTCATCAAAAATTGAGTCATCTAAGTCATATTCTTAAAAGTTCAACATAGATCGTAGAATATTTTCTTGAAATACAATGTTTACCACATTAAAGTCAAAGAATAACAGAGTTGATTTGCGATTATTCAATCTTAGGACGAATATATTTTTAACTTAAGATTTTTGTCACTCTGTTCAATTTTGATAAGTTTTATCGCTCAATCAAGAATATATTTTTCAAGCTGTTCTTATAAATATCTGCAGATTAAAATCTTACATTAACTGAATTCACATACAGAGGGTCACGTAAAGGTGAAGCCATCTCGACCAAATTCACTACTAACAACTTGACAACAAAGAGAAATATTATTTACATATAATAAATGCATAGAATATACAAGATATATTTAAATATGCAAGACCTTCAAAGCCAATTTGACCATGTGAGACCATGTGAGCAATCGAAAGCCGTTGTAGAACGCGTAAGTTCTTTCAAGCCATGTTTATCAAAAACAAACATGCATAAAGATATATATATATATATCTATATATATATATAATATGCACATACCAACGTATCTATATCTAGATCCAATAACCACACACACTTACATATAATATTCACCATCGAGTATATCATCTTGGGTATCGCAATGAAATACTTGGCGAAGGCATGTCCACACCAGTCAAATAATAAACAAACGCCCCCCGAACAAATGAGAGCAAACGAACAAAAACGAAACTCTCCATGTATACAAATACATATACATATATATATACATATACAGATGTGTACATAAACGACGAAGGAGAAGGAACATAAACCATAAGAACAATGCGACTGCATAATATGACTGGGACTGAGACGTCAGCGGTGTCAACGCCCATGGCAAACAGTGCGAAATAGAAAAAGATTGTGAGTGTGTATGTGTATGGGTAAGTGGTGGCACAATGTGTGTGTGTGTGTGTGTGTGTGTAAAAGGGAGAGAGAGAAGGAACCGCAATGATCGATTGATCGACGATCGATTGGGCAGCACCTAAAGTGAACAGCAACAAGAGCAGCCCCTTCAAGTAATTGCCAAATAATTGCATATCATATAGCACACGCACACACACACACAGTCGCACACACACACGCACACACACGCACACACTCGCACACACACAGACAAAAGGCAAAAACTCTTATCGATCGTTGCCTGCAGCGTTTGTTGCTCCTTTTTTTTTTTTTGTTGTGCAGTGCTGCTTGCGGTGCTCGCTGCAGGCTATTTGCACATCGGGTTACCATATAGACCCACAGCCCACAGATAGAGCCTAACGATAAGCATACACACACCCAGATCTCACTTGGCATGTGTGTGTGTGTGTGTCTGTGTGTGTGTGTCTGTGTGTATGTGCAAGCATGCGCAATTAACACGAGCTCAAGAGTTGAGAAGTAGTTGGGTTGAGTAATGGGAATGTGCTTGGGTTTGAGTTTACCTTTGGGAATGGCCCTGGTCATAGGGGTAACACGGCGAGAGGACACGAACAACAACAACAACTACAACAACTACAAGAACTACAAGAACTACAACAGCTACAACAACTACAATAGCAACAGTAACAAGAACAACAACAACCAGAACTGAGCACAGACAACGCGGTGCCTTTGCGAGTTTTTAATTGAATGCATTTCAGCGTAAAAGGTGAAAATACTTTTACTTCCTTACACCAAAAGAAGCAAAAACAACAACAGAAAATACAAAAACCACCAGTAAGCTAAGCATCAAAATATTATGGGCATAACCGCAGCTCGAATACACTGTTTGAAAGCATGGTCTTTGCTTTTACAAAACTTAATCTGTTCGACTTTATCCGGGGCTCATCTTATTTCTTCTCTACGCAGGCATACTCAAATATATATATATATATATTTATATATACAGTATATATTTATATATACTGGTTTCTCGCAATTGGTAGGGTATATGCAAGAGTATGAATATGCACTTGATATTAAGTAATATGAGAAAATAATGGGATACATCAGTAAGCCAACACGCAATTCTCACCCCACCCTGGCAGCTGCCTCTTTCAAGCCCACATTCGGTTTGCTTTGCAACTTCCATTTTTCGGGCTTTAAGCACAGGTCACCCTCCACTCACACACCATACATACACACACAAACACACACACACCAAACTCACACACACCCAAACACACACACACCAAACTCACACACACCAAACACACACACACATGATATTCTTCACTGTTTGTGCTGTTGTTGTTTTTATTAGCGCTGCTGATTCTTCCCCGAACAGTTTTTATTATTCATACTTCGTTATTGCAAATTATTTATTTTATGCTGTTCTATTTTTGTATTTTGTTGCTCCATCTTGAAATATTTGAGATTAGAAGCTAGCTACATGTTTTCGGTAGTCAAGAAAAGATAATAAGCAGTAGATTAATTTCAGGTCGATATCCATTCTTTATAAATGTTTATTATTTATTGTGACACCGATATGTACAACAAATATACAGCATAATAATAATTGAATTTCAGATACTTAATCATTGAGATAATTCGATGTGCTAATTTTCCTTGCTTTCAATTGTATTTCAGTCATATTAACTTTGTATAAATACCATAAAATATTCGTATTTGTTAGTAATTAAGTCAACTTAAAACTGCATTTTCAAATATATTACGGCAAATACGGTTGTTTGTTGAATTGTTATACGTATGAAATGCCAGGAACCACAACAACTGGTATTGCATTTTTATTGTACATAAGTAATATAGATGAAGGAGACAGGCTAATGAGCAAGAAATTCGAAATCAGGCACACAGCACATCAAGTCGTCAAAGCAATCCAATATAAGTCAGCATCAAATTGCGCATACGCCGCGTATTCGAGCGTCGAGCAGCTGTAAATAAAATAAAATGCCAACCAGCAGTTACTCTTGTGTGTGTGTGTGTGTGTGTGTGTGTGTGTGTGTTTGAGTATTCGTTGTGTATATGGTTCTATGTCCATTGTGTGTTATTTCCGGTGGCCTCTAAAGGAAATTTTTAAGACGTCAACGGTCAGACAACAGCAGCAATTCCATCCAACAAAGACAATTCCATCAGGTAGTTCCCCATTCTCCCCCCAACTCCCGCAATCTTCAAACCCATAATAAAGAAGAAGAAGCGGTTTCATCTTAAAAGTTTTCTTTCTTTTGCTCTTTATGTGTAGAAACCAATAAACCGAAGAGCAGAATATGAAATGATATCAATAAGAATAATCAAATGACCCAAGGCCCCAAAACTCGTCGCTTTCTCAACAGACACACACACACACACACACTAATAGGGGCTGGGCAGCAAAGGGCTGAAGGGGTGTGGGGAAGTGGGGGAGGGGAAGGGGAAGGGAAGGGGGAGTCTATAAGCATAACACTTGCTGTTTAGCGTAGATATTTCTTTAGCATCTTTCATGCCTATAACATTTTTTGGCAATATCTTGTCTTGGGCTTTCTCTGGGGTCTGGGGACCCATGCATATATTACCCATGATCGACGCCTCATAATTATTTTATTTTTTATTTTATTTGTTAATACTTGCAGCAGCAGCAGCCGTTCTTCGCGTCGCGACAATAACAACAACAACAACAACAACAAAAATAAATAATACAAAAGATTTTTGAATCTGAAAGATCTTCGCTGCGACTACAAAACTTTGCTGCCGTTCAGTTTTTATATGCATGCATATATATTTATATATATATATATATATATGAATATCTATGTATGTTTTTTCTTTATATTTTTGTTGCTGTTACTGTTGCTGCTGTTCTTGTTGTTGTTGTTGTTGTATATATGCTTTTTCTTCTTTCTGTATTTTGCTTTGCTTTTGGCTTTTTGTTTAATAATGAGACGACATTTCGAACGCATAAAATCGTCATAATAATTTTTGATATATGAAGCAGCGCAAGCGCGATACAGAGCGCTAATATCAAACGAATTCTTTTCAAGATATAAAAAAAAAAAACACACACACACACACACACACTGATGACACACACACACACACACGCATACAGGCAACAATAACTGCGACGCAAAGTCTCGCAGCAAAGGCCGAGAGCATCTTTGAGTTCACTTAACGAAACTTGATTTTGAGGCAGACACGGTAGCTGCATTGCACGAGGGGCAAGGGGAGTCCAGTTGAAGGGAGGCTAGCTGCCGCAGACCAATGCTGACCAATTCTTATAAGAAAAGCCATCGGCAGAAGGCAGCAGCATGCAAGAGCATAAATAAATAAAAGGCAGCCACAGCCAGCAGCAACAGCAGCAGCAGCAGCAGAAAAATCGAAGAAAAAAAAAGAAAGAAAAAAAAACACACACAATATAAAAGAAGAAAAAAGAAGCATTAATCGTAACAATGTTATTAGTCGTACAACAGGGGATTAGGCTACCGATTCGTGCGCGAGGAGCTGACCAGCAAGCAGCTCTTGGAGCTGTTGCAGCTTGGAGCTGCGACTTGCTTGCTACGTTTATTGTCTGCTCGATTGGGAACCTGCAACGGTTGCTGCTGCTGCTGCTGATGCTGCTGCTGCTGTTGTTGTTGCTGCTGTTGCTGCTGTTGCTGCTGTTGTTGTTTTTTTGGGCGCGTTTTATGGACAATCTTATGGCGGTGATTAAAGAGGGTGAGGCCCATGGTGGCATTGGAGGCGAGGCCCAACGCCAACGCCAGCTGCGCAGCCATTGCCACCGTATGCCACACTTTGTTGTTGCTGTTACTGCTGCTGTTGTCGTTGCTGTTGCTGTTGTTGTTGTTGCTGTTGTTGTTGCTGTTGCTGTTGCCGTTGTTGTTGCAAAAGTTTACGGCTGCGCACTATGGTTCGTTCCCTCCGGGATTTGTTTGGTTTGCCTTCGTTTAATTGCATTAATTAAATGCATCACAGCCTGTCAGTGAGTGAGTGGGTCGCAACGGGGGCGTTGCCCAAAGGGGGCGTACTTCACGGAAGCAGCACGGAGTCGGGGAGTGGGTGGGGGTTGTGGGGCTGTTAGTTAAAGGCTAGTTTGCAGTAGGGCACAAGTGTCGGTTAGTTTCATACAAATTATGCACATTGTTGTTCGCTGATTGTCTTATTTATACTTCTTGCTCACACCATTATGGAGAGTTGTTGGCTTTTAGACGAGCATATATATATATATGTATCCAGATATGTATATAGTCCGTATTTACCGTAAAACAAAACCAATTAATTACGTCTGGAGTGGAGAGTACTTAAATTGCAGTTGCCCACAAATCAGCTGAATAATATAAAAATAACTTTTCTTTTTTAAATTTGTATATATCAAAAAAGTTCTACCAAATGACACACGTAAATATTTCAATATATCTTTATCAATAAATTTCAAATAATATTTGCAAGTAGAACTTCTTGAAAACATTTTTAGCTGGGCATATTTTAATTCTATACATAACCACAAGCTTTCAAGTGAAATATTTAATTGTTTATTACGCAGAAGTACAGATAGATATGTTTATGATGCACAGTCTTAGCAGTCTTAACGAGTAAACTCAAAAATTACAAACTGTAATCTTTGTATGTCTAAGCTTGTCTGCTATTAGCTTGTATCTTCTCTTGTAACCCAGGAATAGTTGTTCCCAGTTACATTCGAGTTTAAATTTGCAGGCTTCCCCACAAGTTGTGTTTGCGCATTTAAATGTAGTTTTAGCCATTGCTTTCGAAACTGGATTTAGTTTTGGCACACAAATTCAGCTCAGTACTTTAGTAGACCCATTGTTTTTTTCAATTTCGCCACGAATTGTCCAAAAACGCCTCTTAGTGCTCAGTCAGCAATAAAATGATGGCTTAAAGAACTATCTATGACTGGTTAATATTTTAATTTACTTTTACTTTAATGCTGAAACAATCATCTAAAAAAAATGGATATATGTGCATATATATTTTTGATATAAACTGTTAATAAATTGATTGATGTGCAGTCTAGCTAAGAATTTCTAAGAATTTAATCACGCCAAAAATTATAGGCTTCTTTCGCTAGAAAAATAGCTAAAGTTGAGTTTAGTTAATGGATTTCACGTACTTTGAGCGAGCCAAAGTTAACATTAGCTGTCAGACTAGCTGGTAAATTGTCTGGACAGGTGTATGGACGGTGTGTGTGTGTGAGTGTGTGTGTGTGTGTGTGAGTGTGTGTGTGTGTGAGTGTGTGTGTGTGCGTGCTTTAAACTTTTCAACAACAATGAGCGGCGTCAATCAAATTCACTGTGTGCTGTTAGATCTGTTAAATAGTTTTGATATCAGGCCGGGCTTATTGGGCGACTGCTGACAAAACATTGACAAGATCAACAATGGCAGTGAACTGACGAGGCGTACTGTAAATGTTAAGCCCACATTGGCGGGGAAGGGGGGAGGTGGGGGGCTGGAAACCAAAAAAAAAAAAAAGAAAAAAAAGTTCACTCGAAACACGGAGAAAATTTCTGAAACGAGTTGCCAACAATGGCCAACAAAGATGGAAGAGAACCGAACCACCGGTTCCAGGAATGCACACACCGAGAGCGAAAGCCGGAGACGGAGTCGAAGTTGGAATTGGAGTTGGAGTTGGAGACGGTACAACGGTTTCTTGAGATACGTTGCGCTTATCTGCGGCGACGTCTCCAGTTGCTGTCGTTGTTGTTGCTGTTGCTGTTGATGTTGCTGTTGCCGGTGCTGTTGTTGTGCAACCTTTTTGATTGACACTATTTACGTGCGGATTGAAGACAACCAAATTTTCGAATGCAGTTCAGTTCAGCTCAGTTGAGCTGAGCCCACGCATATGAGAAAGTAATTGTTTTGCTCGAGTTCAAATTGATTTTTACTTTCTTTCATGCTCGACTTGGCCAGGCACTCACACGGTCCCTGTTCCCTGTTTCCCTATGACCATCCCTATCCCTATCCCCATTCCATTCCCTTTTCCTTGTTCGTCTTCTGTGTGTATTCTCAATCCCTCGTTCCTGGCTCATTGTTTTGTTTAACCTTTCAATTTCTTGAGCCCCGTTTGCGTCTACAAGTTGATTTTTTTTTTTTTTTTTAAATCTGAGCCGACGCCGCCAACGCCAATGTCTGTCTATGTGTGTGTGCGTGTGTGTGTGTGTGAATTGGCCTACTGTATGCACATGCATAGACAACGTGCCCATGTTGATATGTCTTCATTCTTTCAATATTGATCATTGCCGGGATAATCCTTCTTTTTAGCTGCAACAACTTGGAATTGAAATTGGGTCTCGGTCTCGGTCTCGGTCTCGGACTCGGTCTCGTTCTTGTTCTCGTTCTTGTTCACATTCTCTGTCTGTTCTCTGAGTTCGGCGACGGGCTGTCTACCTCACATTCTCATACCCACTTTCTGTCCGTCTCCGTTGGTGTTGCTCTCTCAGGCTACTTGAGCACCCGGCTCTGGGTTTGATGTCCAAACAATGCGCCCGTTGAAAGCAACATTGGCATATTGAGATGAATTGTGCATTGGCCCTTTGAATTCATAAGCACACACATACACAAATATGTACATATATATATATATATATATATATATATATATGTGTGTGTGCATCTAATATATATGTGTTTCATATTTCAACAAATAAATTCTTAGCTGATTTGCAGTGGATTTGTTCAATTGTTCAAAATGCTTCAATTGAATCCAACCAGCTGCCAGTTGCTGCCAATTTCATAGCTCTCTTTCGGGCGCCGATCAAATCTCGAATTTCCCAAAAACAAAAGAAGAAGGCTGCTCAACCTAATACGATGGCAATTGATAGCAATTTGTTGTGCGAGGCGGTTCTTGCAACGCCTTTGCATAATGGCGACACCTCAAAGGTCAAAGATCAAAGATGAGATCGGTCATTGCAAAGATGTCAAAGGAGATCATGGCCCAGATCTTAGCATTGCTTTCAGGCTCTGCATATAGTTTAATTAGCCATATGTAAGTTTAAAATATATCTGACTATTGCAGCAAATAATCAATTTATATTATTTATAGTTATTTATTGAATTATTTTACATTACAAATTAAAAAATTGAATCAATAATAATCCCATTGCTAAATATAATAAAATACTACTAATTCTTGTAATAATAATTATTGTTATATGATAGTCTCATGACTTAATTTCTGTCATTCGCAGTTTAGTAACAGGTATCTTTGATGAATGCCTTTTATTCATATCCATTCTCACTTATTCTTCGTCCAGACAAGATTTTGTTTTATTTCTTTTCAGTGGCCAACCCATTAAGATAGTTTCACCTTTAACCTAGTAGGAGTAAACATTGTCCAAGGAGGCAGCAATGCATCAATGTATCAATGATTCTCAGTACCCATATTCATCAACTGTGAAATGGTTCAGCTTCTGTGCATTGTACTCATTTAGATTTGAATCAGTGAGTTGGCTACTTGCAGCATATATAATCCATATGTTGTGTTCTCTTATGGGTATGGGGAGGGGTATGAAATGACGGCTATCTGCCACACCTTGTAACTTGTAACCTGTGCTGCCTGATTGACCCAGCGTTGACCAATGCGTCGCTGTTGTTGTTATTGGTATTGTTATTGTTGCTGTTGCTGTTGTTGTTGGCCAGTTGCCAGTTGGCAGTTAGTTGCCTGCTGTCTGTTTTGCGGCATTGGCTTTCAGATGTTGCGCCTTTCATGTTGTCACCGCAGCGGAGTGAAAAGAAACCAAAAACCAGAAGCGTATCGAAACAGATCGAGGCAACACGACAGACAACCCAAAACCGAAACCAAAACCAAAACCAAAACCAAAATCAAAATCTCGAGACCCTTGCACGCGCCCGTAATTAGATGGAGGCTGCGGCTCGTCCAACTGGGGATCTTGGGATCTCGGCCAGCACTTGGCCAGCGATCTGTTTTGGGCGTGTTGGCTGAACAAATTTGTTAAGAGCTCCAACAGCGCGAGCGGCTCCTTTTTAGTGTGCTGCTGATGCTGATGCTGAAGCTGAAGCTGTTGCTGTTGCTGTTGCTGCCTGCTGTCCTTGCACCTTTTGGTATGCAAATTGGCTTTGTTGTTGTCACACGGCAACACCAACACCAACAACAACAACAACAGCAACATTAAGAACAACACAAACACCAATAATACAACAGCAGCAACAACGGCAGGCAGCAGGCAGCGGGCGGCAGGAATGTGCATAAATTTTGCCAGTGTATTTGAAGGGGCTCCAAAGCAGCTCCCATAAAATTATGAGCAACTGCAGCAACGACACGGACGATGACGCAAAAGCGTTCAAAGGGCGGGGGGTGTGCTGCGGGGCAACAAGTGGAGATCCAGGGACACGGACACGGACACGCATTCGCAGCTCGCAGCTCGCAGCTCGCATTCTCAAATTATATGCGATCATTAAATGTCTTCGACAAAAATGAGCATAAAACTCGCACACGGCACAAATGAAAATAAATTAAAGTAAAGCAAAGCAAAAGCGATAACTAAAATACAAAATACAAAATACCAAATCGACCAACAACGGACTTCAGCATACCCTAAACTCAAATATATATCTGTGGCTAACCATTGCAAATATCGAAGAATTCAAATATGGCTGGGCAAAGAAATGAAATAGGTTTAAATACCATTCTATTCGCAAAGTTAAGTTGAGGTTTTTCTTCACTTTTACTGATATTTTCTAGTTCGAAATATTCGCAGTTCTTCAATAAATATAATACACAAGTTAAGATCGAAAATTATTAAATTGTATTTTGCAAAAAGTGTTCATACAAAAGTTAATGGTTATTTAAAAAAGTATAAACTTAAATTGGAAATATAAATGTATCCATTTTATAATTAATCTTTTCTTATTTTTGTTGTTACTGAAGCGAAATATTAAATAATGAGAAATATACAAAGGCAGTTTTTTAAATATATTTTTCAAGCATTTATATTGATAGAAAAATGAGAATTTAAATGTAGTTTTACTTAGCAGTGAGACAAGGAATTTATTTATACATATACATTATATAATATATAATATGTATTTGAGCTGCATCCATTTCCATTTGAAGTGCATTAAGCTCTACTTGGCAAGGGTATTGAAAAAGTCAAATGAATTGTTGGAGCTGCTGAGATGGTTTCATTCGCTGTTTGTGTTTTCTGCTTTGTATTTGTATTGCTTGGAGTCGAGTCGAGTTGAGTTGGGACCCACATCAAGGCACCGCCGTAGCGCAGCCAGATGCTACTCTCTCCCTCTCTCTCTCTCTCTCTCTCTCGATGTCTCTTTCTCTCTCTGTCCTTGCTGTCCGTCTCTTTCGTGCTCTCTTTCTCTATCTTTGTATGAGTCATTAGGCCAAGTGCCCAACTGGTCAACAGTTCAACTGGCCAACTGGCCGACTGGTTGAGCCTAAACTGGAAGCTGCAAATGCGTCTGTGTTTGCTTCTGGGGCTGGGGCTGGGGCTGGGGCTGAGTCTGTGGCTGGGTCTCGGTCTGGGTCTGGGGCTCGGCCTAAGCCTAAAGATTGGGGGCCTCCATGTTGTTCTTGTGTGGCTCAGCGATCGTTTCGTCGACGCGTCGCTTGGCATTCAGAAGCAAATAAGTCACGTGAATAAGATTTCTCGCATAATAAATTATCGAGGCTGCTCAATGTCCAGCAGCAAAAGCAGCAGCAGCAAAAGCAGCAAAAGCAGCAAAAGCAGCAGCAGCAGCAGAAGCAGAAGCAGCAGCAGCAGCAACAGCAGCAGCAGCAGCTGTGGCAGAGCTTAAGAATGCGCTTCTGTGCAACGCCACAAAACGCCCCAAGAGTCGAAAAAATATATTTAAAAAAACAACAACAACGACAACGACAAGAAGAAGAGCCGAGCCGAGCAGAGCAGAGCAGAACAGATCGGAAGAGGTCCGCAGCCGAACATATTATTGTGACCCGTAAATGATACAAAAATTGTGTGTCATTAATAAGCGGCACAGCGTGCATCCCAAAACGGCAGCACCCCAACCACCCAGCTCCCCCCCCTTCTAGCCTTACTTGCTAAGCCCCCAACGCCGACGGCGATACAGACTGAAAGTACACAGCGAGAAAAATGTCGGCTTAAAGTTAGTTAAAAGTGATACAAGTAAGAAATTGGAACAAGTCTTAATTTAATGAATTCTTTTATTTAAATATTTGTTTTTGGTTTTAGAAAATGATTGACTTATTTCTTTCAGTGCAACACTTGTAGACTGACCGGTGCTAGGAACCGGCTGCAGCTTGTCGTTGTCGTCTACCCCAAGCCAAAGAAAAAACTCCACTAACCACAAGCCCAATTCTAGCCAGGAGTCACAGGGCGTCACACAGGGTGGTCCCTGTTGTTATTATGGTTGTTGTTGTTGTTGTTGTTGTTAATGTTGCCGTTCTTCTTCTTGTTAGTATTGCTTGTTGCGTGTTGGTTGTTGCTGAGGCCGCTTTTCCAATCGTTTGATTGATTTGCCATGCCATGGGAAAATTTGATGCGCTGTCCAATGTCAACGATTTGTTAAACGATTTTGGTTAATATCTGCATCGCAACGGATTACAAAAGGCTCACAGCACTCGACATGGAACTTTCTTTCGAAGACGCCCCATCGAGCCCCCCAATAATCGTGGAAAAGTTTCAGCTTGTTGAGTACTCAGGAGGAATCACTCAGTGAAGTCAGTGCACCTCTGGCCTGGTCCTGTAATCCGTTGTCGCCACTCGCGTTCCTCGGATTAGTAATTGTAATTGAGACAATTGTAAATTTGCTCAATTTGCGGCTTTGAAAATATCGCATTACGAACACACTATATATATATATATATATATATATATATATATATTATAGAGTTTTAGAACACTTTAATGCAATAAATCTATTATGCGATATATTAAACAATAATGATTAGGCTATTAAGACTAACATTCTGATCAAAAGGTTTTCATTTTAAGAACTTTAAGGAAGAGATAATCTAATAAATAAATAATTAATGAATTAATTATTTGATTAGATTAGACGATTGCTGGCCAATAAAGCCAACTCACTTGGACCGTTGTGCTAAAGTAATAGTTAAATAATAATAAATGTATAATTAGATATTAATTCTACATCTAAAGCTGAGCTGAGCACCTAGAAAATGAGATATTTAATAACGAAATTATAAATAATAATAAATGAATAATTATTTATGAATTCTACATTATGCAGTCGAGTATTTGATATGAATATATTCCGAACTCAACTCTTCAAACTGACATTGACTGACTCTGACTTATTCAGAATTAGAAATGTCCAATGGCGAGTTATAGCTGATGCCTGATTCCAATTACCATATTATTATATGGACTATATATAGTTGATAAATACACACATCTTTCCTTGCCTCTTTCGCGTATTCTAAATTTATAGTGAGTCGTCTAACGCATTGAAGAATTCGCTTACAATCTCATAGAGAATATATACTCTTTATCGGCATTCATATTAGCTGTATACAGGCTAATTTCAGATAACCTTGAACATATCCGACTTTTAGATGTGGGCAGGTAGGTGGAGAGTATGAAATCTTTGCCGTTTTTAATTCCATATTATTATGAAGAGGAAACAGGAACTCAATTGCACAATGGCAACTGCAAACGATGTTGGCGGAATTGTGGCCACCTCCAAGGACTCTCTCTCTCTCTCTCTCTCTCTCTCTCTCTCTCTGTGTGTGTTTCTCTCATCTCCGGTCATATCCGGTCAACTGAGTCAATGAATGAATGAACACAAGTAGCTGCGGCAAGTATTTGTCATTCGATTTGATCTGCAGAAACCGCACAGTGGCTGCAATTGCCGGATTTGATGACCCGGAATAGAACTCGGCATAGGTTAGGCTGCTGAAGCCAGATGATTTGTACGGGGCTCGGAGACAATGCGACAAATGCTGAGCGGCTTCCTGTGGCATTGTTGTGACCAATAATTGGTCGGTAATTGTTAATTTATATTACGACCGGAGCGAGCGACCGAAACGGCCTACACCTGAGCAACTGACCCCGAGTGTGACTGACCTTTGACATAGGGGGGGGCAGCAGGCAGAGCCAGAGCCAGAACCACAGCCAGAACCACAGGCAGTGGCAGAGACAGCGGAGCGCATTTGAAGACCAGTTGCAGTCGCGCAATTGTTCGAGTTGACAGCCTCACATAAATTATAACACAAAATGAATTGGTTGCCTAAATATGCCCCATCCAACCCCCCCCCCCCCCCCCCCCCCCCTAGACATGGACCGTTGTTATCTGAGAAATGTGGAAATTAGAAAAATGAATTAGTGATGCAGCGCGGGGAGTGGCAACAACAGCAGCAACAGCAACAACAACAACGATGAACTTTCGCTGTTTCCCTACGATTTCTTTCAACATTTTCTTCTTTCATAAAAAATGAAGAAAAAAAAATCCAAAAATACAACAAATAAAAAAATGCATTTTTTTTATGTGCATTGATTCATTAATGCATAGCAGCCTCAAATCTACATGATGATCATGATGAACATAATCATAAGCATAATCATGAGCTGGTCCGAGCTCACGGGGTGTCCCCCTTTGTTCATGCCCCTGCCCCCTGCCCCCTGCCCCTGCCCCTGCCCCTGCCGCTGGCACTGTCCTGCTATGGCAGCCAGGCAGTCGGTAGCCAGTTCGATGTGTGTTTAATATCTGTTTTATTGCCATTGAATTAGTGCCCTCTGTCAGCATTTAGGGATCTTAATTTATATACGAGCAGCAATGAGCGTGACTCCATAACGAGCACGGCTTCCTGGGCTATGCGGATGCCGACCCCTGCCCTCTGCTCCTACTACTGCTACCATTCCGACAGCGACTCTGACTCTGGCTCTGGCTCTGGCTCTGGCTCTGACTCCTTCTGCCAGTGCCTGGCGACTGTTACGACCTCTGGCAGATGCAAAGGTCAACATACACACACACACACACACACACACACGCACACTAATCCCAAATGATGGCCGCCCTGCCAGACTGACTGTCGTCGTCGTCGTCGTCTCGTCCGAGTTTGCCGCTTCCACATCCACGTCCTTAGCCAAAACAATTATAGTTGCTCATAAAAAAATAAAAAAAAAAATAAAAGTGGATGGGGAGCGACAGAGGAAGTCGTCCAGGCATAAAAAATAGTTGCGTTCAAGTTGTCCCATTCCCTGCCCATTCCCCTGCCCATTCCCCTTCCCATTCCCATTTCCATTGCCATTCTGATTCCCAATTTGATACCGCATTCCGAATCTCGCCGAAATGACGATTCGTCGCGGGCGGCGAGGAACGTGCAAAAAACAACAACATTGTGTTTGAGGGCCGAGCAGGCATTGTGTGCTGCTCCTGGAGAGTGAGTCAACTACACACGCACACACGCACACACACGCACACACACACGCACACACACACACACACACACACGCACACGAATGTTTGTGCCTTAGCCCATAGAAAATGAGTTCCTGCCTCGCGCGCACATGCGTGCCAAATGATTTTGGCCGCAATATTTTTACCGGAAATCACGAAAATCACACATATATATATAAAAATATATATATTTATATATATATCATATATGTATTGTGTGATTTGCGTGATTGCCGGCAAAATTATATATTTCTTTGGCTTCTTACCTCTTAGTTTAAAATCACTCTCCCGATTTGAGGTTAAAACTCCTTAAACACGATTTCTTATTACCAAATAAATAATTATTAATTTGAAGTTTAAATTCCTTATGTTCCATTTCTCATTCTAGATTATGAAATTCTTAAGTTCTAAATTCTTTATGTGCGATTTCTCATTGCAGAATACAACAATTCTTTAGTCAAGATTCGCATTTTGGTTTTTAGAATGGATTTTTTTAAATTAAATTGTTATTAGTCTTAAATGATTACTTCAATAATATATAGTGTATCTATATGGATTCAATAGAAGCTAGATGCATTTTCTGTACTTTTTTCTGCATTGATCTTTCTTATCTCATTTGAAAATAGATAATGTAATGTATATCTGTACTAACAATGCATATATCTATATCTATATCTACACCCAAATAAAGCAGTCAACAGAGCAAATTTCAATAGCATTTTCTTAGCTGCAGAAAGAATTTTGTCTAGAAATAAGGGTCTGTAGTTCTACTTTTAAGAAACATTTTCTATTATTACGAAATATATTTTTAAAAAATAGAAGAAAGCATTTCTAATTTTAAAAAATGTTGTTTTCGTTTATTTAATAATTATTTCTAAGAACCAAAAAATGTTTCTAGTTTTCAGGGTGATTTTCTTAAATTTAAGAAAGATTTGTATTTATTTATATTATAGATTCATAATATTTATATTTGTATTTTTGACTGGCAACAATTTCCATTTGTCAGCTCTTATATAAACCACTCTCTTAATCTGCAAGATATTTTGCTGAAACTTGTAATTCGCTTGGATCGCATTATTGTGTACCTTGCAGCTGATGAGTTCTTATATATGCTGGACCGAACTATCTAATTACAAGATTTTTAATATTCTTGACCAAGTCACACAACCCAATCCACTATTAATTCGAGCATCGAGCATTTTTCTAAAGGTTTTATTTATGTCTAAGGGATGAAAAGTAGTTTAAATATCTTTAATATCATGCAAAATAAATACAAACAGTGAAAATGATGTAATCAGAGAAATGCTCTATGTACGAATTATTAGCTGCATCGATGAAATGAAATAAATTATTAAATGAATAACGAGAATTTGATATTCTTCTGTATTTATATATTCAATTGCATTAATACATTTTTCATTTACAGTGTAAGCATAAATCTCTTTGTCATTATTACAATTTCATAATATCATAGAATAGCTTTATCGTTAATATATTTATATATATATTTAACATCTGGTTTGCTAACTTTAACCAAATATGTGGTTAGTTGAAATACGCATATATTGTATGATTACAGACAGCTCTTGAGATTGAACACATAATCAACTTTATCAAATTTAGTTTTTGTATTGTTATTATTACTTTTTTACAACTAGTACTGATCATCTTCATCACCTTTTCCCCCAGTTTTTCACATATAGTTTATTAATTACCATTTCCCAATTGCTGTTCGTATTTACTTTTCACATTTGGATGGCCAATTGATTTCTTGCCTTCGTCTCAATTTGCGCTATTTGAGCAGTTCCGCCAATTAGCGATTGGGAAAAGGCCGCATTGAATGCGATCGATCCTTGGCAGGCTGCAACTCGACGTTTCCAGCTCATCGCTTTCAATTTGTATCAAATATCGGAAGGAATTCGACAAACAACATTTGACTGTTTGGGAATCTGTCTCATTCAAACGACTGTTTGCGTTGCGAGGAGCAGCAACAATTGAAAGGTGCACTCAGCTCTGAGTGTGTGTGTGTGTGTGTGTGTGTCAGTATATTTTTATATTGAGTAGCGTGAAATTTGCAAGGCTCGCTAAATTGCACTCGGCAAATTGCCTGAGGAGCTGCCGGCAAAGAAGTCAGAAGTCGATCAAGTGTGGCAAACGCGGCGAGGAAGCAGCTACAAGGATCTCTTTCCATTCCTGTTATTGTTCTGTGTTTTTGTCTGAGGGCTTAAGGAGCAACAACTAGCGCGTTGAAAACTGTAGTTGCTTTTTTGCGTATTTGTATTTCTGCGTTTTTTATGGCTCTTCGAGTCGGTTCTCTCTTTGCGTCTCCAACTATCCTTTGGCTCTGCTGCCTGTTTTGTTGTGCGTGCTTTGTGTGTGTTTATTTTTATTTTGTATTTTGTATTTTTTGTATTTTTTCGAGTTTCAATTGTTTTGAGGCACATTCAAGTGGAAGTCCTTTGAGTGATTTTGCCTTTGGCCGAGCGCCCGCACTGCAGCTGTCCCGCTCCCACTCATTAACCCACCTGCAGCCTCCATCTTGCTCTGCTCTCTCCCTCTCTCTCTCTCTCTCTCTGTCAGAGATTTCATTTGTTTGTTGCGTTTTGCATGCAAAATTTGTTTGCAGTTTGCTGTCATTGTTCACAGGCTCGTTCATTGTCATTCGGTTTTCAAATGTAAACCTCATTTTCAGTCTCAGTCCCATTCCCATTTCCATTCTAATTCCCATTCTGATTCTTGGTCTTGTTCCCATTTTCAATTTTATCCTCATCTCCTCAACTCAACTGAAATCCCAAGTTCGGTTTTGTTCGCAACTGTTTGGTTTTATTTTTATTTTTATTTTTATTTTGGTTTTTGTTTTGCCTTGTTTTGCATTGTTTTATTTTCATTTTCATTTGCCGTTGCTGCAATTTGCATGCGGTCGTTTTCCTCAAGTTTGCCATTTTCACTCGCATCCATTGAAGTTGTCATGCATTTTTCATTTTCCATCTCTCATTTTGCATTTTGCATTTTGCATTTGCCATTTGCCATTTACCATTGTCTGACAATCATCAGGCAAATTGGTTGGCCTGTGTTTCCATTTGTGTTTAGCTCTGATGCCTCGATAATGAACCCACCAGTGTCCAATTTTCAATCTTCCATCTTCGTCCTCATCATCGTCGTCCTGTCATCATCCGAGGCATTATTACGGCTTCTGTTTGGAAATGCTTTCATCATATTCAACCAGTTCAGTCTGAGCTACTCCCTGAAGTCCGCTAAAATATAATGAGAGATGTATAAATAAATTACCCATAATATTAATATTATTAAATAATTATAAACATATATAAGATTTTATATAAGTTCGAACTCTTATTTGTTTGCAGCATTTTATTTAATTTGTACAATTTGATCGCCCAAACAGCAGTTTTAATTGGCTCAAGTTCATAATAAAATGATATTGCAATTGATTTATTTTCAGTTCAATGTCAAAGAGAGAAATTAAATTAAAAGTTTGTAGTGAAACAAGTGGAGCAAATAAAATGAGCACAAAGGACATTAAAGCAATGCTGAAAAAACAATTTTTTTAAACAATAGACTTTATTTGAGCCATTCAGTTGCTGTTCATTGTTTGTTCATTCTGCTCATTTTTAATAAATTGATTTAAGATATTGAAAATAATGTGGTAATATTAAAAAAGGATTAATTGCGTGTAGCTGTAGAACAATTACAGATAGCTCGTAGAAACTTAAAGTTGTTACTTAATTTAAGTTAAATACGAGGCTACAAAACAGCGCAGTGCTCTAAATAAAAGTAATATAAAAGAAAATTAAATATTGTGCGCCTCAAAGTAGGCAACATATTCTAACTGCAAATGCATAGCCAGAGAAACACACACACACACACACACTCACACACTCACACAAACACACACACTAGCGCTAATAACATGCAAGCATTCAGGAAAGTATAAAAAGAAAATCTTAGCGCATCCAATCTACTTTATTAATTACACATAATTAAAGTTTAATTAAGAGCGCAACTTTTGCTGCGCTGTTGGCCTTTCAAGGTTGCGTCGCTGTGTGTGTGTTGGTAAGCGTATTCAACATAAATGAGAATACACACACATATATATATATATATATATACAGCTACACATACATGCATACATATTTGAGTAGTCGAAGTGTTTGTGCCCAGAACAGAAACGGCAACAACAACAGCGACGACAGAAATAGAAGAAGCAAACAATAACAACCGCAATTTGTAGTGCATTGCAGTTGTTGTTGTTGTTGTTGTTGCAGTTGCTATTGTTTTTGTTGCAATTTTGTTTGTCTGTTTAATTAAAGCAATATGTGGCCTCGAGGAATGTTGGGTTAATTGACTCATCACTTATACGACAAACGAAGCCCAAGCAAACAAACAAACAAGCCAACACGTACACACACACACACACAGGCAGACACACACACACACACACAGGCAGACACACACACAAAATGGGGGAAACATCAGCGTCGGAGCAGTTGGCATACGCACATAACGGTTATCGGGGGGCGTTGCCAAACGGGTTTCGTCATTTGTGGAGCTTGTGCGCAGCAGCTAAATGGCGTTGGCCAATCGCAGCTGTGGATGCTGTTTGCGTACGCCCACACATACACATGGGCTGCTGAATCAAATGCGTGCCACACACACACACACAAGCGAAGCACTGAAAAAACTGGTAATAAACCAAAACTCGCCAAATAGTGGTTATTGCATTGGCTTGTGAGCAGCCAACTTCAAGTGGGAACAGTTCTTGGGCGCAGCTCACTTCACTGGAACTCTGGCACCGGAGCGCGCAGCCAACTTAACGTGAGTGCCAAATTTGAGCACTAGGCGCGTTGCCAACTACTTACATTAAGCGATGAGTTGTAATTCTTAATCGATTAATCATCGATATTAGGTATTGTATTGCTACGTCAGAGACGAACGCATCTGCAACGCGGGTAATTTGATAATTACATTTTGCTCGACTTAAAAATCTTAAAATGTTCGCTGTGTGCAATCAAAGTTCATTATATTATTTACTCATTCATGCCAATCTCCTTTCATAATAATAGTGAATGAATTGCTGAAATAAAATGAAAAATAAAATTATGTTTTCAATAACATTGAGTTGAAAATCATGTGCGTTTATTATGGATCAGTATAGCTGTAACAGTTGGTTAACATATCCATTTGAGCAACAACATGACACTAACAGATCATTTGAGCGACAACAGTGAGCCAAACTAACGACTACGCTGTCTCCATAAACAAAAAACTACTCTAACATTCGTCATACAACGGAACAACAGCGCATCTGTAAATGTAAACGTACACACAGATACGGACACACACATACATACATCAAATGAGCAGCCAACAAGTTGTTTGGCATTTTATTTTGCTCTTGCCGCGATAAGTTCGCTTCTGCTGCGACTGTGTCAAGTGCTGAACGTAGATACGTGCGTGTTTAATATTGTTTTTCGTAGTAGCATTAGTTGTTGTTGTTGTTGTTGCCGGTCAGTCAGCAAAAAGAGATACATTCCATTTCCATTCCGTTTGCAATCGCAATTCGCGAGTCGCGACTCATTTGGCAGGCAATCTGTGTGCGAGATCGGCGACCTGCTAGTGACAGTGCTGTTAGTGTTGCTGTTAGTGCTGCTGCTGCTGGTGATAAAAGCATGGAAATGAATCATTCAACTCGGCGGCGCATATCATAAATAAATAGTTTGTGTCCAGCAAAAACTAAACGAAGCGAAACTGAACGAAACCGAAGCAGAATGGGGAGGGGAACAGTTTAGCACGATCATATATAGAAATATGTAAATCATTATGTGCAGCGTCAATTGTCAATTGAAATCCCTCTTCTTATTCTTCTTTCAGACAACAAATGTGCCCAAATAGTGCAAACAGTGCATTTAAATCTTCTTTATTTTTTATTGTGTCTGTGTTTGTGTGTGTGTGTATGTTTTAAATGTGGGCCAACGACACAAATTTCGCATAATTGCATAGAAATTTGCAGCTGTCCAGCGACAAAAGCGAAAGGTAAAAGTTTGTTGATTTTCTTCTTGTTTTTATATCTTTTGGTGTTGGGTTAATTTGCATAAATTTGTTAACATATACAAAACATTTAAATCCGTGTCGAAAACAATAACAAAACAAAGAGCAGAGGACAGAAGAATGAAACATGCATCCATCCATCTCTGTCGCGCAATCGCTCTTTTTATCGCTGGCCCTCTTATTAACCTTTAGGCGTGCGCCCGCATTTTCTTTCCGAAAACAATACACGCCTTAAAAATGCATTTCATATGTATGTATGCATGTGTATGTATGTATGCCGATTTATGTTATGTGATCGATGTTCCATTATCTAACTCTTAACAGTTGCTTAACAGCGATTGCAGCAAACATTTATCTGCTTTCTCGCAGTTGCATTGTATGTGTGTGTGTTGCTTGTTGTGTATAAATGAATGCATGCATACATACAGCATACACAGACGCGTGCGTTTGATTGTATTTGTTGTATTATCACTTTAGCAAAAATTGTTGTTGTTGTTGTGCACACTAACTAACTTACGACTGCTTATCACTCAAATTTCGAACAGAGGGAGAAAAAGCGAGAGAGCGAGAGAGAAAGCAGATTTCAAACTTAAATGTAAACCCGTTATCGCTCTATATCTCTCTCTGTCACTCCGATTCAGTATGCGTAGGTATATATATGTATATTTATTGAATGCACAGTGTCCACCTGTTGGCGCAAAATGGAACACGCTTTGACCGTGGGGCCCAATTCGCATTCGCATTTTTGTTCTTGTTTGTTTTCGTTGTGTACGACAATTTTTTTGTTTCTAACGCTTTTAATTGTTTAGCAATTTGAGACAATTATAAACATATTAAGTTTGATGCCGCTGACACACATTCACATGTGTGTGTGTGTGTGTGTGTGCTTTTTTTTGCGATTTTCACTCTGGCAAATTCCATCGAGAACTTTGATAATCGATTGTCAGTAATCGTTAATCAAAACGGTACATACTAAATAGATCGGTTTGCTTAGCTTTTGTTTTTAGTGAATCAGTCGCATCAATACTTCAACTAACTCAAGATTCAACAGCTCAAAAACTCAATTCACCAATAAAAAGCTGAACTTCAAGTTCAACTTTGCAGCGATGCTCGCTTGCAGATACCCTGTAACCAGCTATATATAAAAAATATGATTGGAAGACAAATAATTTAAAATTAAAACACAATTAAATTTAAAAAAAAAACGTATTTCTATAAAGTCGGAGCGAAATTTTCCATTGACCAGCTCTCAATATTGCTGACAATATTGCTTATTTAAACACAAAGCACACTAAAAAATTTGTCATTTGTTTTTTTTATACAGCAGACCACGACTCACTCCACTTTTTCAACTTGTCGCACACACAAAAGCACAATTGCAGACAAGAAGAAGAACAACAACAACAACAATAACTGGCTGCCTGGCTGACAAGCCCAAAAAACCAGATGGGTCACCATTCGCGCAGCAAACACGTCGCCTTCAAATGCACAGCGTGCAGACACTCATACGCAGACACCCTCTGTCTGCCTGTGTATGTGTATGTGCATTTGTATGCATGCATGCACACACACACATACGCATTTAGTTACAAATCAGCTTTGTAATTCTTTGTCTGTCAGCTAATCAAGCAACGCATGCTAAACCACTCTCTCTCCCTCTCTCTCTCTGTCTCTCTTTCTCCCGCTCTCTCCTCCATTTCGAATTGGCTCTTTTTGGATAGTCTTTTCACGTTTTGCTGGCTGCATTCAAATGTTGTTGTTGCGCAGGCGCGTGTGTAAATCAAATCAAATTCGAGTGAAAATATTGAGAAAATCAAAATGTTATCTTTAAAGCTTGGCTAGTTTCACGGCGAAGAGCAACAAAAGATGTAAATTAAAAAATATATATTTATCAGTCGATAAGTTACACAAGTGGCAAGAATAACCGATGCAGTTTACTTATTTATAGCGGTAACAGATCTTCGATCAACAACAAACAAATTGGAAATCTATTGATCAGCTCTCGCAATGAAGTGTGTATATATATATTTGTATGTTTATTTTTTTGTTTACATTTATTCTTATACATTTGTGCTCTGAATTGCAATGGATTTGTACTGATGATCGGTGGCAATTTCTTCATGCGTTGACATTTGAGTGTTCTGCTTACTCAGCACATACACACTCACTTGCCATATTCACATTCAAAGGAATTTCCAGTTGCTTGGAATGCAACTCGAACTCCTGCGGCATCAGCGTCTTTTGCCGGACACTGCCAGATAAACTCGATGAGTATAAATACCCACACACACATATATATATATAGATATATATATATAGATATATACATATGTGGATGTCTGTTTATTTGTACATAGGGTTTGAGTATGATTCACACTTGTAACAACGAATCAATGTCAAACAACAAGAACAACTGCGCCGTAAACAAGAGCTATCAAATGTACTCGTCAAAGGGCAAGTGAATCATTCACTCACTTTCCTCCACTCCACTGAAAGTGTACATTTTCTTTCTGGGCAACTTGTGACATTGCTACAGTTTGGTCAACTCTGTCGCTACCCCGATATTGAGCTCAAGAGCAAAAAGCTGTTCAGTTAGCTAACATATTCACTGTCACTGAACTATGTCAAATATAAATATACACATAAATATTTTGGGCAGAACATGACTAAGGGGCATAAGTAATCTTTGAATCTGTTGTTGAAATGTACATTTGCCAAAAATAGATTTGTGTATTCAATTCAAATTAGTTTTCTTAAATGAGAATTGAATTTGGTATTCATATTTGGGATCTTTAAGTTTTAACTATAACGCTTAAAAATGCAAGCTTTGATTTCTTTTCTGTTTTTGTTTCTTGTATTATAATAACCGAAGTTTTCATATTCGTTTGCGTCGATAATTGCAATTCTTCGAAGCAGTCTGTCAGCGTTTGTTTATTAATAACCAACTGATAACTCACAGCAGCCGCAGACTTGAGCCTTTCCTCTGTACGCCTGGTTCACGGAATGTCCAGAGCTGAGCTCGAAAATTCTCAGTGCGTTATCGCTGTAGCCGTATATATATATATATATATATATATATATGTTTATACTTTTTCCAAGAATGTTTTATTCATATGCATTGTGAAACTTTGAACGCCATAATCAAAAATGTATATTTCTTAAATGTACAACTTCGCGGGCAATAAATAATTATATATATATATATATATAGTTCGTAAAATGAAAGATGTGAGTTCAGAAGAGCAGCAAAATAAACAAAACCGCTAATTCTGCCATGTGCAACTCAAACAACTTTTCACCGGTCTCGCGATAATTACAAGATAAGACAATATATATTTGTTGTCATAAATTGTTGTCTTATTAAGCACACACTTTGCGTATATACAAATAGATGTACATACATATATATATATTTATATACATATATAGAGCAAATTCTTTTGTGAACTTGAACAACTTGGCTGTGAGTTATTCTTGTCTTCTTGCCTTCTTCTAGTCTTGTTATTTAATGCGTATTTCTTTTGTTCAATTTTAATGTTTTAATCCAGAAGAAGAAAGCGAAAGCTCAACATAGATCCATGATATATCACAATAGACCGATTGATTGATGGGCGAATTGAATTGGGGAGCCCTAGTTGGAGATGGTTAATGAATTTAACGAGCTGCCCATTCATGCCTTATATGCGATTTATAATTGTCGCTTACCATTCGTTCTCGTTCTCGTTGTGCTTGTTGTGGTTGTTGTTATCGCAAAACTATGAAAGTAACCACAATCACATGGATAAACACACATATACACATATATCCGCAAGATGTGAACTACAGCGATATATAGGTTCGTGGATATATGTATGTGTACCCATTGAATCATTTAGACGTGGAACAATTGCTTCAAGCAGCTTTCCGATTAATCATCAAGTCGACAATATTCCGTCAAGTGGGAGTGGGGAATGTGGGAGAGGGGAGACAGATGAGTTGCTGTTCCTAGAAAATGCTTCACATGATGTAGCCCAATTAGAATTTGATTTGCCTCGTTGGGGATGGTGATCGACCCTCTCCGTCCCTCTTTCTCTCGATGTGTGTCCGTGATTCAGGCAGCGTCCAACAGATGCATCAGACGCATTGTCATATGCAAGTTCATTCATCCATTTATTCAAGTTGTTGCGGAAAGCAGCAACAACAATAACAACAGCAACAACAACAACAGCAACAACAACAAGTTCATTAACATTGTAAACAAAATCATTGAGCCAGCTGCAGCTGCCCAGGGCAACTTTCATTTAAAGTGCTGGGCACTTAAGCATCAAACAACATCAACAACATGAACAACATGAACCATATCCATCCCAAATTCCATCAAATGTCCAGCTGTCTACAGCGAATGGCCCGGTTCCAGAGTTCACTGGAACCTGTGGCATCTGTGGGCTGTGCACAACTTGAATACCTATCAGTAAAGAAAACTATATTCCTTAAATGGATAATTGTAGACTCTGTTGCATTAGCTTGGCACTCATGTAAAATAAATGTTGTTGATAAACCATAATATATTTAATCTATATAGCTTTATGGCTTTACGAGATATACAATAGTTTTCGTTATCGTATCGGCCAACATGTTCTGCTGTGCCTTAAAGCCAGATTCCAATGTGCCCAACATTTCGTACATTCACATTCTTCACATTTCGCGATTCCACTGGGAGTCTTCGTTGTCATTGAGGTGATTTAAATAAAAGAGTGGCTCGATTTATTTTTATTTCTGTTTGTGAAGTGAACAATAACACAATTTATTTAGATGTGTTTCTTGCTTATTTATTTGTTGTTCTTTTCGGTCTTTGCTCATCCTCAAATTATATTCTTAATATTATTGTTGAAATGTGTCAGTTTAACCTTTTACATTTTTTGACAATGATATTGCCATAGCTTTTATAAACTGAATACGAACTTCGGTGGAACATTTAAATTACTTTACTTTACTTTTCGAGAGTGTTAGAAATGTTGATAGTGGAATCAGGCTCTTAATTCCTAGTCCCCCATTATAATAAGACTTTAAAATGTTGTAGCTTTCAGCATCATTTGCATGTTTATTTTTTGGGAGATACAAATTAATCTTAGAATTTTAGCAAAAGTGTCGTTTTATTTCCAATAGATATACGTATAAAAATACTTTGACTTGAGACTTTATACATATTTAGCAATGGATGCACCTGGTCAATGAGCAAAAGCAATTGCGCGACTTTCTTTGAATTCAGGTCGAAGAATATCTTGCTGTGAGTGTTGCTTTGTATTCGAATGTATTCAAACTGAACAGACTCGCACTGAATGTAAATACATATGTATTTGTGTGTGTGTGTGTGTGTGTGTGTGTGTGTGCAGCTTGAATGGTCATTGGAAGCTGACTTTCTTTGTGAATTGGCCAAGTTTTAGTGCCATTATTGAAGACTTTTATTTTTACTCTGCTGCAACCGGACAGAGGCAGAGAACAAAGTTCGTGAGCGATCAAAGAAGAAAGTGAAAGCCAAACGGGCAATTAATGATGGCTATCTTTATATGTACACATCTATCTATCTATCTATCTATCTATCCATCGACGGCGATTGTCGTTTAAGTAATTGGCCAGCGTGGAGCCAAAGAGGAAACACGTGTCTGACATTTTCGCCCAGTTTGTGTTTTTCGCTTTGGCTCTGTTTTCTGTTTAAATACCCTCGCTTAGAGTATTATGAATGTAGGTCAATTTGTATGTATATATACATATATATATAAATCAGATTGTGAAGGAAGGCCTTTTATAAAGGTGAGCATTTAAATGATGCAAGTATTCCAATTTATACACGCTTAGTTTGTCCACGTTATTACTTATCATGTCTTCCAGCACTTTATATCTGCGTTTGTTTTCTTTTAAAGAGCGCTATAAATTGTCGTTTTTAAATAATTGTTCAGTTTTATTGTTCGCTTTGTCGGATTTCTTTCTATGATAATTTGCACTTAAGTATGCAAAACTTAGACTATGACTACTCAAGAGATAAACGCCTATAATTGCTCAAGCCAAACTGGAACTCGAGTCGCCTCCCTCCGCTCCAGTGCGAGTCGCAGCAGACGTCGCTCTTCCAGTTGCTGCAGCTGCTGTGCGACGAGCATCCGATGCAGCAGCTCCACTTTGTCATAGGCCGTGGCATGCCGCTGTGCCAGTGGGCGATGAACCTGTTGCTGTTGCTGATGCTGAAGCTGTTGCTTGTCTCCAGTCTCCGGTTGCACCTTTGTCTGCTTCGTTGTGCAGCAGACTGTGCCGAAAAACTGCAACAACAGGCAGTAGAGCAGCTGCCACAGATTTTGCTTAAGACTTGCGATTTGTTGCATGCTCTTGTTGCACTGCTTTGCTAGCGTTAACTGTGCCGCTGCTGTGGATTAGAACTCACTTTTATATACATGCAACAGGTAGCGCTGCCTGCCCACACAAATCCCTTGCCTGGCATTAACTTTTGACCCCACACAAACCTACCCTTCTCCCATATGGTCTAAGGAATCTCCCAGTTCCAGGTAAACAGCAACCAAAAAAGAAACCCAATCAAAGCCTTGATGTTGACCCTTTATTTTCCCTTATAGTTAAGTGTTTTGAATGTCATTTTTACACTTTTTCTATGTATATACATCATCTGTACATACTTAGATGTAACTATGTAATATATATAATAAACCTTTACTCTAAGGTTGAGCAGAATTGGCTTGCGGCATGTGATTAATTCTAAAAAGAACTGTTTCTTCTTCGGTCTAGTTAGTCTTAAGAGCTCATCGGTGAAATCGATTGATTTGATAGCTATACTATATGGTCCATTGCTTCATTATATACATATAGATATATATATATGTATCGCTGCTTTTGTATATACATTTTTATGCTTATGCGAAACTCTTCTCGCTCTCTGATCTGCTTTCAGCCGTCTTTAGTCATGGAGCAGGCGGGCGGCACACAGACGCGACCCGTGCCGGCGCCCCGTCGCCTCTACCCGGAGTTGCGGGCCTCCAACTACGAGAATATCGAGATCAATATGGGCAGCAGTTCCACTTCCACTCCCAGCAACAGCAACACCAACTCCCTTAACACCCATCACACACAGAACCACCACAGCAACAACATCCAACAACAACAACAACAATAACAAAATCAACAACAACAATAACAACAACACTAACAGAAAACAAAATATCGAAGCGGAGAATCTGCATGGCAGCTGCACGGAGAAGAAGCTGCCGGCGAGTAGCCATGGCAAACTGATACTGCAGGAGCACAGCGTGGAGCAGCCGATATACGGCCCGGATGCGAATGAGAATGTGTCCAGCAGCGAACCAGTTTATGCCACGCCCAGGCCGGCGCCCAGGCAGCGAGCACGCGCCGAGCTGTTGCCGGAGCAGGATGTGGATCAGTTGAACAGTCGACAATCGCCAAGGAGCGCACTGCGTGCAGCGCCCCAGGTGCCACAGTTGCCACAGGTGTCCAAGCCGCTGAACATTGAGCAGGAACGGCGACGACCCGACCGCTATTCCATCTCCAGCGAATTCTCGACGACGAGCATCGGCGGCGGCGTCAATGGGCAGCCGGAGGACGATTTCCGTTACACCTCAAATGCATCGCTCGACTGCAGCGAGAGCTCGCAGAGCGGCAAATACAAGTCGGCGTCACCCGGGTACGTAGACGAGGGCGAGCAAGTGGATGATGTTCGTCGGGAACGTGGGCAAGATGAGCTTGAGTGTGATTCCGAAATGGAAATGGAAACGGGGGCGGAGCGCGCCGCCTCGTCCGATCAGGCGGAGCTATCCTCGACCTGTGACGACGATGACAAGTAAACTTTTTTTGTTACCAACAATTTTGTTCAATCTTGTTCTTACCTCTTCTTAAACGAATCTTTGGTGTATTCTTACCATCCTCCTCCCAATGGCCTGCTGCAACTTATATATATATATATATATATATGTATATAGTATATATGTATATAGTAGTGCACTGCCACCCTTCCCCCGTATTTCTATGGTATTTTAATTTGAATTTGAATTAATATTTTATATTTGTTGACAACTAATCCAAGTGGGTCGGGTGCGATGATTAACACTGTAGAAAAGCTAACCGAACCACCAACAAGCATTTGATTGCTTTGTGTATAAACTAAATATGAGTATTAGAAATTGGAATGCACGACGAATCCCGGCGCCAGATTCGGTTGGTCTGGTCTTGGTCTGGTTTGGGACACCTTTGAACCGAAGGTGTGTACATACACCGAACCGACACTGTAAGATACGTTTTGGCACCCTTTGAATATCATCTACTAATGTGGGCTCATTAAGCATCTACAATTAAGAGTGATAACTGGCAAGAGTCATGGCAAATTGAATAGTCCTTTGCAGCTGTCGTAATTGTCACACGGATATTCGATTTATTTGAACGGATTTCACCATCGACTCGACACTCGAAGCATGTTTTAGTTTTGACTAAGGTGAACTTTAGAAACCAACTCCAAGTCAAGTAGATATTTGTGTGTATCTTCAGCATTCGATTAACTGGCCTACTTCAAATTGTCGAATGATAATCGGTATATCCTTCTTTGTTATTCATAGATCAGCTTGCTGAGCGCAGCTATGCACTGCAATGGTTGTTGAGTTGCGGCTTAGTTAGCCCAATTATCCTAAATCACAACATGCCTCTTTGTTAAGGTGCAGTTCTGGGCATATCGGTTTATGTTAATTGAACAGATATTTAAAATATTCATTTCCAATCTATTTAGCAATAGATCTTTGACTGCTGTTCGCCGATTCAATTCAGATGCATTTTGTATTATTTCGCTTTCGCTTGAGTTGAATGGAGGCAACAGCTGAGACTGTTGCAGGGATGGCAGACCGAAGTTGCCGCCCCCGCCTAGCACACCCTAAATGAGTGTGTATGTTGCGCACAACTAGTCGCTGCCACTGATTCATCTGGTCCAATGTTCGCTCTATTTATAGGGCTCCTCGCGACTAACTCTGAACTTCAACTTCCGCCGACGCATTAATCACGCTCGCGTCGGGCGCATCCAAAAATAGTCGCCTGCCGTCTGACATTTCAAGATCAATGACAAATGATATGCGCTGAGCTCGGTTCCATTTTGGTTCCATTTTGGTTCCGTTTTGCGTTTCGTTGCCGCAGGAATTGTGATCAGTTCTCGCCTGGCAGTTGGCAGCGAATGTTTGACAACAACATACAGATATATATATATATATATATATGCGATATATATATATATAAATTCGTGTGTACTTTTTTGAGCTTGGCGCTAACCGTTTATTTGAGGGACTCTACTAACCCCAATTGGAGTTTGGCGGTGCGGGGCCGTTTTTGAGTCATTCAAGTTGAAGTCAATTGATTAACGAACGCATCAACGAATCACTCTGAATCTCTCACAGAAACTTGCTGCGCTCGCTGGGCAACACCTCGAAGCTACTCGGCGAAGCAATTGGCGAGCGGGTCGCGTTCAAGGCCAAAGGCGCCAAGAAGCGTCTGGATAAGAATCTGAAGAGCTCCACGGAGGCAATTAGCAGTCTAAGCGCAGACGCCGGCAGCCGGCTGAGGAACGCCGGCAAACTGTTTGGATCGAACTTTACGCTGGGCAGGCGAGACAACAAGCCGACGGATTCGTCGGGCATCACCAGCCTCTCCGATTTGGAACAGCAAATGGAGCTAGATCGACGACGCACAATGCCCAACACGGACGTCTTCAATACGATACAGTTCAGCAGTCCACTGCATCGCAATGCCGCCGGTGGCGGTCACACGGATCTCAGCGCGCACACGGAACTGGAGTACGAGGTGCCCAAGCCCAAAGTCCAGCACAAACCGAAGGTCAAGGCCAAGCCGCCCAGCTACGATGAGGCATTGCGTTCGCGTCCGGCGCCCCCCTTGCCGCTGGCCAAGAATCTGGCTCAGGAGGCGGCTCAACTGGTGCAGCTACGCAGTCAGCAACAGCAGCCACAGCAACAGCAGCCACAGCAACAGCAGCCACTGCCACAGCAACAGCAGCCACAGCAGCAGCGTCAGTCGAGCAGCGGCGATTCGACGGGCGAGGAGCAACCCATGCCCAGCTATCCGCCGCCGCGTCTATCACAGCAGCTGGATGCTGCAGTGCAGCCGCCGGTGCGGCACAAGCGCCGCAAGAACTACGAGAACATTGAGCTGCGTCGACCCCCTGTCGACTCCGCGGAACTGCACGAACTCAATCGGGTGGCAGCTGCCGCCGAGCGCGAGGAATCGCTACTCATCTCGGCCAGCATTGCCGTCGAGGAGGCGCGTGCGCCCAAGCCCGAGCGCAGCGACTCCTGGCACTTCTATGGCGAGGCAGCCGAATCTGAAGCCGAGCCCGTTGCCGATTCTGAAGCGGACGCTGACGCGGAAGGTGAATGCGAGTCCAGTTCCTCGCCGGAGCCAGTCTATGCCAATCAGGAGGCCACCTATGGCAAACTATTCGAGATGGCCACCAGCAGCACGAGTCGCGGCAAACTGTTGACGCCCCAACTGGAGCTGGCGTGCATCAGTGAGGATGGGGAGCTGGATAGCAATGATGGCGCCGTTGGCGGCTGTTGGCCAGCATCTGTGCATGCGCCGCCGCCGCCGGAGCTCATTGAGGAGTTTGATCCGCTGATGGGTAAATGCTCAACGCTGTCGCGCTCCAACAAGAGCAACGAGCTGCTGCTGCTGGAGCATATGCTCGAGGAGGACACCTATGGCACCATCAAGCGCGAACAGGACGATGTCAGTATGTGCACCTCCGAGGAGGATGGCCGCAATGATGCATCAGCATCAGCAGCTGCCACTTCCGCTTCCACTGCTACTTCAACTGACACTGACCCGGCCACTGCCACTGCAACTGCCACTGCCACTGCCACTTCAACTAGAAACCAGAAAAAAGAAGGAAAAGCAAGCCAGCCGCAAATTGTTCACCAGAATGCGCAGCTGTTGAGCGACAGCATGGAGCGCATGCTGGATGGCACCGATACGATGGAGCTGGATGCGTCTGAGCTGCGCGCCCGGCCCTATCTCTGTCGGCTGGAGGAGAAGCCAGCGACGGCAGTTGTTGATCTGGCGGCACCGTCACGCAATCGCACCAATTGGTTTGTCGGCGACAAGGCGCACATCGAGGGCGACAGTCCGCCCACCTATTTGGAGGCCATTGGCGGCGATGGACAACCGATAACAACGGCGCCGTCCACCGCGTCAGCTGCGTCCGCTTCGTCAGCGAATAATCCCGGCAGCTCAGAGACACGAAATACGCTAGGTTCCCGCTTCCGGCAGACGATGAACGCCTTCTCGAATGTGAAGATCCGCATGGATGCGATGAAGCGCAGGGCAAGCTTCAAGGCCGGCGGCCAGCGACAGTCGGATGTGAAGGTGGCGCTGCAGATGGTGCCCAGGCCGAGTCTGTCGCCGTTGCTGGTGCGCTACGAGGGACCGCTGGTGCGTTTTCCATCTGGGGTCGTCGAGGATATACTGAAGGAGATGCAGAACCGCAAGGCCGTGCTGCGGGACAGACAGTTTCAGACGTACCTCGACCAGGAGATGAAGACGCCCAAGGAGATAATACCGTTGGATGCGATCACGACGCTGCAGTGTGTCAGCAATAGTCGCGTCACCGATAGCGCCACACATTTCTACTGTTTCGAGGTGACGACGTCACAGCCGAAGAATGGCGGTGCCGGTGGCAGCGACACCATGTCCTCCAATCCCAATCTCTTGATGACCAGCAATGCCAACGGCAATGTGAAGCAGCAGCGTGTCGCCCATCTCTATGGCGTTGGCAAAGAGTCCGAGCGCGGCGTCTGGATGCAAAAGATCCTCGAGAGCCTCACCAACATTGTGCCCCTGAAGTACACCTGCCACTATTATCGAGCCGGCTGGTGCTATCTAAAGGTGAGTTGTCTACCATCCTTGCCATCAATCCTTCTTCATTGGCCTGATATATTTGCATTCGTCGCAGAACTCGATCACCTCAGAGTGGAGCGGCACTTGGCTGGTGCTGCGCAAGAGTCAGCGGCGCCTCATCTTTGTCAGCGAGGCCAATGGCAATGTGGAGAAACTGGATTTGCGAAAGGCGCGTTGCATTGGTGAGTTTATAAAAACTACAAAGATGATTATAAAAACTTAACAAATCTGTTCAATTGCAGTTCTCAAGGAGAGCGACGAGTCCATTGACAATCTGCACGTGGAGAGCGGCCCAATGCTGATGATCGACTGTCCGCCGTTTGCGGTCTACATGATAATGAGCTCGGCACGCGAGACAAAAATCTGGCGTCACATTATAAGGGAGGTGGCGCACAACAATGGCTTCTCGCTGGGCGATCAGCAGCTGACGCGCTACGATGTGCCGGTCATTGTGGATAAGTGCATTAACTTTGTGTACATACACGGCTCCATGTCGGAGGGTATTTATCGCAAGTCCGGATCGGAGAACTCCATGCACAAGCTGATGAGCGCGTTTCGTGCCGACGCCTTCAACGTGGAGATCACACGCAACGAGTACAATGAGCACGATGTGGCCAATGTGCTCAAGCGATTCATGCGCGATCTGCCGGAAAGATTGCTGGGCAAGCTGACCGACAGCTTTGTGTTTGTCACCGAACTGGCCGTGGCCACCGAGAAGATACCCATCTACAAGGAGCTGCTCGGCCGCCTCAGCACCATTGAGCGCGAGACGCTGCGTCGCATTGTCGGCCATTTGGCGTTCATCAGCTCACAGCAGGCCAAGAACAAGATGAGCGTACAGAATCTGACCATTTTATGGGGCCCAACGTTGCTAGCCAAAAAGGTGACAAAATATACTCATTGGCTATTAACCGATTCGCTCATCCACTTCATCTCTCCCACAGTGCGACGAGCTCATCTACTCTCAGAAGGAAGCCGATGTGCTCACCGATCTGATAGTGCTCTACAAGAATCTATTTCCATGCGGCGCTGATGAAATGGTAATGGTCCCTAACGTACACCAATTCAATTAACTAAACCACAAAGTTCATTTCCCTGAATCGATGAGAGAGATACACCAATAATGGATTAGAAGCTAACTGATCGATTGACTTTTGACCTTGTCGGGGTTGCTTCAACATTGCCACGAAATTTGGTGCAGATTATAATGTTGTCGTGAATTTCTGACCGAATAGAGTATATACGCATCTTGAACTGCAGGATGCTGAAGTGTCCCGCTTAGACTAGTCTCTCAGCTTGTGTTTTCCACACTTAAATACTAAGTTGAACAATATTATATATAGTTATATGTCTTATCTCGCTTTCTCTCAATGCCTGCTGCTATCTTTTTGTCTTTGCATGCACGTGACCCCTTAGAAAAAGGAGCAAGCGATGCTGATGTGCCTGCAGAAATATTATGCAGCCGCCGAAACATTAAAGGATGCCGTTAAGCAATCGGGTGACATTAAGATCTGGATCAGTCTAAATCCCAATCCCGACAATACCACAGAGGTGAGTCTAACTTAGCTTAGCATCGAGTGCAGTGCTTAATACAAAACTCCCACCCCGCTGCAGGAGAAAACGCAGGTGAACGCCACAATTTCGCCGACGAAGACCGCCTATGAGCTGTGCCGCGAGTACTCAAAGAAGATGCGGAGACCCACGCACGAGCTGACACTGTATGAGGTCATATTGAACGACAGCTTGGAACGTCCCCTGCATCACGATGTTAAGGTGTTCGATGTAATATTGAACTGGTCCTACTGGCCGGAGGAGGATCGCAAGCACAACTACCTCATGGTGCGACCCATTGAGATGCTGCGCGAAGTGCAGCGGGCTGTCAAGAACCTGGCGACGGTGACGCCTGGCAAAGAGCTGCGCTTCGCCGACTATCGCACCAAATCCTTCAAAACACTGCAGTGTGAGCTGCGCGACGGCAAAATCGTTGTCTCCAAGAAGGATAAGAACGACAAAACGACCATTGTTCGCGAAATCTTTTTGCATAGCTCCACAGCGTATTTGGGCTGTGAGCGCAAGCGAGACTTCCCCTGGAGCTGGGCCATCACATTCGTGGAGCGCACCCAGGCGCAAATTATGAGGTATACCCATAATTCTTATCTGTGCATTCTGTTTTTTCTTATGCTTAACGTGCTTTCGTTGTTTTTGCAGATCACGAGATGCCCCCTTCATTGGGCACGTGTTAGCCGGCAGCGAGTGGGTCGATCGCACCATCTGGTACTCGAGCATATGGTATTGTCTGTATGGCGATAACATACTGCCGCCGGCGGAGATTATCCTGAAGTGAACAACGGAATGGCGCATCGGAGCAGCCATTCATTTGCCAATTTATTCTGCCTGCACTGCACTAGCATTTAATATATATATATATATATATATTTAATCATGTTTTAAATCTCACTTTGGGATCCAAACCACAATACTGAGTATAACATACTTTTTCAATCGCAATACAATTCAGATCACTTTAATTTAATTATCATACAATCCAAAAAGTATGCTATATGTTTGTGGAATACGGTTGATAATTATTATTATTTTTTTTTGTATTTTTTTTTTGTACTTTGTAATCGCTGAATCGTTCTGTATTTTTAAATGTACATTTATCGCAATATCGCTCAGTTTGTAAGTGCGTTATTTTGTAGATATTAGACAAATATTTTAGTTACATTCATATACATATACATATACATATATATATTATTTATATATACTTAGTACTGCGCACTCTTTGTTTTTATTGGTCATCCCAGCACAGCGTCACACAGCACAATAGGCAATGGGTCTTTCATGGCTGTTTTTCATTTGTGCAATACGAAGCTTTAGATCGATACGCATTGATACGCGTATTGTTCTGCAACTCCTGCGGAGTTCGAATAGCCACTCCAAATGATTGAATACTCTGAGACAAGTATTTGATGGGCCACTGCCTTCGCACTTAAATTACCATCACATCAATATTGTATTTACACATGTGTACTTATGAATAATCTGCCAAAATCAGACAATAATTGCACTTGGGTTCCATAACCCATAACTGTACATAGTATCAGAAAATGAATCAAAGCATATATGAATTGTCTTCAATGTAGCTAGTTTCTGTGGCGCCCCTCAGATCTGTTGATCTGCAGACAAGTGTCTTGCCATTTTTGAATGGTTTGCTCAAGTGTTGTATTCCACGATTTGAATGAATATAAAGTAAACATTCGAATCAACTCAAATGAATTTGCCCTTCGGGGGAACGCATTGATATACTATATATAAATTATTATATTTCTCAAGAAATTATTCATAAATATATATTCATTTATATGACTATTAATAAACAAAGCGAATATAAACACTGTAATTATATTGGGCGTAATAAATGCAAGCATTTTGCACAAAATAACTATTTTAGTTAAATTGCCATTGCAACACGATATCAAAATGAATAAAAACTTAAATGCTATAATTTATTCAATCAAGTGATGGGAAACTAATCCGAGATATTTTTTTCAATTAAAACACGAAAGTTCGATTATCAAAGCCAGATCGACTCGGCTATTTATTCTAATTAAGCATATAGTACATGCTTATATATTCTATTGAAAAAGATAAGACGATATGAGTTGGTAAGAAAATTTGATTATGAAATGTGAACCACTTTTTAATTTATAATAAATAATAAATAAAAACGTAGAAGACATTTTTTTTTTCTTCAAATTAATGAAATTATCAACAAAAAAAAACGTATTATCAGCTAAGCAAAATTTAAGTTTAGTTACGGTGAAGTACCAACGATATCGCCCAGTTAATGATTCAACAGATTATTCAAAGAACTCTGGCAATGTAAGAGTCACTATTTGAATAGAGACGATTATGAAATTCGGTTTTTATGACATTTGACTGCAGAAGAAGCTTTTCACGATAAGTGTCATAAACGCCAAATTCAACCCAAAAATAAACGCGCATGTTGACTAAGTATGACGTGGCGCCACGCGCTTTTTAACGCCATTATTTAGAGTAGAGGTATTATGGTGTTATTATGGTAAAGTCTACTATCTGGCTGGGCGTGTGGCCCACATTATTTGCTTTTGGCTGAAATGAATCGCTCAGCGTTTTACTATAGTGGGCCATGGCCCACAATGCTGTCTCACGCCTCTTTGTGGCCCAAGGTCAAGTGGCCAAGTTGTCCCACAGGCGCACACGGCAGACGCGTGATAGCGATTGATATACATACATATCTATTTATGTACATGATAAGTATATTTTTGCATTTTGCATTGAGGTGACTTCCGTACAGGATGGCCTCGCTATCGTCTACGCTGCTGGCATGCCGAGCGGGACATCTATTTTTTGTGCCAAACAAGGCGACGTCGATGAAATGTTTAGTGGAAGTTTTGTTTTGTATTGAAACTGAAATTGATATCGAATTCAAAATCAGTCGCAATTAAATGCTAATGGGACTGGGTGGTTTTGGCAATTAGGCCGATAGACGGTGCGATAAATACAATTGCATTCAAAACTAATTGCCAGCCAATTAGCCCCCACATCGGACTATGTATAAAATGGGTGCATTAGCTGCCACCGAGCAGCATCTGCGAGAGTGGCCAAATGTTGCGACTATCTTTCATTATATTACTGCCAGCTCTGTCGCTGCAGCTGTTGCTGTTGCTGATGCCACCGAATGGTGCCGATGTGAGTCTGCATTTGCTTTTCAAATCTAAAAACTTCTAATCAATTTGTATTTTGTACAGTCAGCCACCTATGATATTGCTTTCGATGAGCGAGTTTTTGAGTCCTGTTCCAGAAACGAGGACAAAGGCAATGCACTCATTAGCGATTTTGTGGACACCAGCGGAGTGACGGTTGTCCTCGAAAACGATTACGAAACAATCCACTTTAGTGGCGACATCATTGTTAAAAAGCAATTACCCAATGGACCCATTAAAATTCAGATGGAAATAAACCACTTAGATCGGGGCGAGTGGGTGCCAACAATTGCTGCCCTTAAGCGCGATGATTTTTGCAAGTCCCTGAATGACCGCCGCGAGCCCTGGCATCGTTATTACATTCGCCAGATACCCAAAGATCAACGAACATGTCCTCCACAAATTGGTGTAAGTATTTGCTGACATTTCCATCGGTTAATCCTATTCAACAAAACCTCAGCTAGCAAATAGTTTTGTGAAACAATTTTGTGAATAACGGGCACCAAGTTTCCTTCAAGAAAGTCTGACCTAAAAACTGATTATGTCTCAAGTATGTTAGAAACCCGAAAAGGTGCTAAAGATCCTCCATGAAAAGAAAGTCTGTGTTAGAAAAATGGCTTTGAAGTCATCAGGCAAGAAGAGCATCAGCATAAGTAGCAAGTATGGCATTCGACTGGGAATTATGCGAAATATCTTTTGTATTATTATTTGGAATCGGCAGTAATATATTAATGTATGTAACGGATAAAAGTTTCTATTAACCATTTTATTGACTTTCAGCACGTTTACAATCTACGAAATGTGTCCAATCGAATGATAGCGAAGAATATGCCCTATTGGAATGTGGTCGGCGATCTAAAGGTTGTGCTGCACTTCAGTGTCGGTGGCATTAAGGGCTGTACTGTGGTGTACCTTACAGTAACTATGATCTCAAAAATATGAATAATACGATGTGTATATTACACATACACAGAAAACTGTTGCTGTTTGTGTATGCTACATTTTATTGTTGGCATCCCCGTTGGCAACTTATTTTATTATTTGCACTTCTTTAATGGGCCGTATTCTACCCGTGTACGAGTACATAAATATGTATATCTAAATTAAATGCCAGTAAACATGATATCTCAAATTCGTGCATAAAAATGTCGCGTGATTTGCACCCAATGTTCTCATCAGGCCGTTTTGAAATTGATAAGCGAAATACATATAGACATACGTATACAAATATATATATATATGTACATACATCTATAAATTCGTATTCGTAATCCCAGCGAAATGAAATGGAACGCTCTGCTCCCGTAATCCCCATAGCTATTTACCCACGGCTCAAATTCAGCGCCATTTCAGCAACTGAACTCATTCTTATGTGTTTCTCATCCACTGGCGCGTGATGCCCAAACACCCAGAGAATTTATGGCCGTCATTATATTATTTTATTCTTTTCTGCGGATTCCCTGGTACGGCCACAGCCACAACCACAGCGACACACTATCTGGGTAAGTCTCACGTGGTCGACTCGAGTCAAATCTGGCTGCCATTGGCAGCCTTGGTTTACATTAAAAGCGAGTCACAGCTGCCATAGCACTCTAATAAAGAGTCAGATGACTGGAGTTCATTAAGTTAATACGAATATGCTAACTTTCTGATATATCACCACACACCCGAACGGGAATATCAAGATAATCAGAAACCAAGAAGTAGAAAAATCAGCATAGATAAATAACATTTCTACAGGAGCTGCAAATAGAAAATACCCTGTACGCAGGTCAAAAGCAAAAACTTTGAGATTTTCTCAGAGCAATATGTGTTTTTAAGGATACAAACATTTATTTGGAAAGCTTCAGCGCGTACTTTTGTATAGACTTGAGATGATTAGTTATGTAGAAGAAAAATAATAAACGATAAAAATAACAAAATGAAGCTATAATTCACAGCCCGTATTTACTTATGTACCACTTTATCTGCCTTGCTATCTATCTTTAACCATTTATTTCCTTCAAAGATAGAAAAGTTGAATACAATGTGTTATTTGATCAAATACTAAAACAGTTATCTATATATATAGTTAACGAATTGTGCGGCGCTCCTGTCCCATTCGCTGTTGCATAAATTTAAACTTAGATTCCAAATAGCTGGGACTGTTTAACTTTAACTAGCAACACTTAACGCACTCTGTATTTACTTAGATAACCGCAAATATTAAAACAACCTCATATATTTAAAACAACAACGCTAATTTAGTGTAAGGGCAAATCATAATTATACACAGAATTCTACGCTAGTTGTCAGTTTTGGATTTTTTTTATCATTTTGAATATATGTTCTCAATATTTTATTGAACTGAACTAAAAATGACCAACTTTTCGAGTAGATTCTAGAATGCCTCAGCAATTTTAGAATATTTAACGTACAATAACGTTTATTAAAATTGAAATATTTTTGTAATGTTGGTAAGCGCAGTCATTCAAATATTTTTTAAGTTCTTTTCTTTATTTTATTTACAAAAAAATCATCAAGATTGAAGAACTACATAATATAAATTATGTAGGAACAATTGGCACTTAAAATTAAGATCCGCACAAGAATGTTATCTTCCGTCTTTCCAATGCGGGATACTTGGAATCCTCTCACAAAGGCCGACGAGCATCCTTTCTCTTTAAGTTTCATTGGCTTCATTCGTGGTGTATTCTCTTAAGAGCCGCCTCTGTGCCTGCTTATCCGTTTTGAATAGAACGCATATTTGCATATGAATTAGGGGAGTAACTGTGATTTATGTGCTTAATTTGCAATGCATACAAAATTAAGCTTGGTGCAAAAAACAAGTTGAAGACGGTACAAGTACGAGTATCTAGCTGGTATGTTTTTGATTTCCCCTTCTTCTGTGAAGGGGGTTGAGGGAAGGAGGAGGGTTGTGCTTGCTTGCACAGCTGACATAAGCTAAGACCCGAGATCGTGTCGTATCGCATCGTAATATAAATATATATACAGTTTACTGGTATTTATGTATATGTATACATCATAGTAATGTATAGTTTCAAATACGACTTGAATAAAAAATTGTACTCTAATAATAGATACAGCTGTTTGCTGCGCCATACTTATATCATAAATTTATATTAGCTACTTATTTGTTTGCTGGTCGACTTTTAAGCGCTTCAAACTGGTCGTGACCTGTTATTTGCGGGCTGAAGTTGAAATTCTATGGCACATGTTGTACCTTAACTGTACTTTCTACATATACAGTGCAGCTTCTCCATAATGAACGCCTCAACAAACTTAAAGTTACAGAAATACAAATATCCAGCTTAGATTCTTAGTTTCACAGTCTGTCAAAAGACAACGAAAAGCAGAAAAAGTCAAAACCAAAATTCGAAGCTAAAAGATCATTTCCCGATTTCAAAAATTAAAATAATGAAAAGTAGTGTCGTAAATAGCATCAACTGATCGACATGGAAATCATCAAAAGAGTGTCATGAACTTGATCAGATATAATTATCTATGAATAAGTCTCTGATTAATTATTTATTTTTATGGAGCTAGCGAAAATCATATATCATATGTATATATATATATTTGTTGTTTGTTTTTTGCCTATAATATTGTTATTACCAATATTTGTATATGCGGATGAATAAAACGACTGGAATATTATTCAAAACTTGAGCATAGTACAAAATAAAATGTAATTCCCAACAATATTTGACTAAACTGGATATATCTGGTATCTTCTAGTCTTATAGTTAATTTTAGTCAAGCTCGTCTGTAAATTTGCATATGATATGGCAGAGGTACAAGTATAATATGCATAATCTAAAACAGGTATTCACACTCAGAGTGGTTGTTTGGTCGATATTCATGAGACTGGCAAAGCACTTCTATCAAACAGCGCGTATACGCGATGGATACCAATTTGCATTGTGTGCACAGGATACCGGAAACGAACGGTCACCGTGCCAGTTATAGTTAAAACTACAGTTACAGTTACAGTTACTCAAATCTATATGTGTAGTTGCAATCGGTGTCGTAACGCCAATGACAGCTACTGTTTTCCCAGCACGTTTGATTGCATTGTTGTGAGGGCTTTTCCAGCGTACTTCCTTTGTTGATAAATTGTATATCACTCATACGTCGAGTTGACCCTGCCACGCAAATTGCAGGAATTAGGCGTCTTATTTATCGCATTTATGTAACTTTAAATGCACACACACATAATTATTACGAGATGCAAATATAATATTAGCTCGATGTTTGTCACAGTTTAGCGTCGCCCACACATGCACACACATGCACATGCACACACTCACACGCACATACACAACAGATACAGGAGCGTGTGCAGTTGTTTATTGTTGCTGCTGCTTTGCTGTTTGCTCGCACTTTAATTTGTCAAGATTGTGAAGTGTTGCTGCAATGTAACAAAACAAGACAATAACAAAATTAATTTATATGAACAAATTACACACAATAAAACAGAAAATAATAAAGGTTGTCGCACCCCGCTGGCAAGCGCAAATTCATAAGACCAGCCCACCACCACCACCACCAACCTCCCCCCACCCTGCCCCCCGCCACATCTACCACAGATACATTTCAAGTGCCAGCTCTTCTACCGAATTTGAATTTTTTTTAAATAATCTTTTTTTCTCGTTTCATTTGATTAAATAAAAAACAGCATTTAATCAAATAAGGGGAAACGTCGCGTAGAGTGCAAATGAAAGGTGTAAACAAAACAAAACCGAGCGCTTCATTCATCTGCTTCTTCCTGGGCATATTTACTTTATTATTTTCCAACTGATTGTATGCTTTTCTGTAAACATTAAATAAATAAAATTTAAATTAATTAAATAAATAAATATCAACAGAGGCACGAAAAATGCTCAAGAACAAATAACACATTGCATTGCGCAAAACTGCAACAAAAAAACAAGAAGGTTTTTGCACTCCCCCTTAACCTAACTCCCCCCCCCTTCCTGCTCCCATTAGCCAGCCCATTATAGTGGGCATCTGCGCAGTTGAAGTGAAATTCACGAATCTTACCATTGTGCATTTAAATATTTTAAGTATTTCAATCACGTGACCCTGACTGACTGACTCAGTCTTGCTCCGCTGCCCCGCTCAAGATGAGGGTTGGGGGGGTCGTGGGCATAAGGGGGATGCATGTCTTTGTTATTAATTTAAGCTATTTTCAATTAGTTGCATTCAATTTATTTAATAATTGATAGATTAACTAGCAAGTGCATGCAACAATTTCAGGAACGAGATGAAGGTTCCCCCAGTTCCGATAGTCTTTAACTAATTGGATAGCTGTAATAACTATTGTGATTGCTATTCAAACAATTATATACTGGATATCATCGCTAAATACTCTGTGAATATGAAAATATATCTATGAATATATAAGATAATATGCATTGGAGAATGACCCGTTAGATAGATACCCTTTTTGTCAGCTCTGATTATCATACTCAACTCAGTTATCGATTCTCGTTTTCTTTTTTTTTTTTTTGATTGAAAACTAAGCTAAATGTTAAGATTTACCCCATTTGATTGCACTACTGATGACTTATTTTTTTAAAGATGGAAACACCTATTTTCGTAGGTGCAGCAGAAATACACTGTTTACACTGTTATTACACTGGAAGCAAAGAATAACACAGTTGGAACATTTTGAGTGAAACTAACTTGCTTTTTATAAAAGTGCTCGTAGAAATATTGTTATTTTACTTCTCTGATTAAGAAGAAAAAAATACCAAAACAGAAAATTACTTAGCTAACAGAGCTAATTTTTTTTTTTATACTTATGAATAATGCACAGATCTGCTATGAATATGCAAAGATTGAACTTCAGATTCACGGAACGCGATGGAGTTGAAGGTGAAGGTGTTTTCTGTGAACATGCATAAATTTGAGATATTAATTCAATTACACTTTAGGCTCATTTTGTCAATGGCTTAAATAGTCATTTAATTTGAATAGAGACGTAGTCGTAGTTTAACTATTTCAATTAGTTCAATGGCCAATTTATTGCAATCAATAATTGCAATTAATCCCAAACAACAACTTTTTATATTTCAAAGACTTTCGTTGTTAGCTATTTATTGGGTGCACATTGAGCCGCAGTTGTCTATAAAATGACAACGTATCGTTAATGTCTACATATCAATCAAATATTAAATGTAGATTTAATCAAATGGAGAAGTCAAGACATCAAAATTGCCTGAAACACGAAAATTGATTAAGTTTTGACAAAGCTATGACACTTTGGCAGGTTTACGTGTCATAATTGTTGTCATGAAATTTGACAGAAAGAAATAGGTATGTGGATTTTAAAACACAAGCAACGACAGATTAATTTCGACTTTTAACAGTTGATATTGTAATTAGTAATGATCTGTACTTATTTAAAAAGGTTTAAGAACGAATAAAAACAGCCCGGTAGAAACACTATTTGGGCTGTACTTGAATTTCGACTACATTTCTGTGTGTATATCTCAAAAAAATCATCAAAATAGTCTAAAAATTAAGCGATTAGCTAGCATGGAAACAGATAGACAAACAGAATGAGCCCAAGGCTATAACAACTGATAAAGAACAAGAGCAGATATACATATGTGTAACAAGCATGCCATTTGCTTTTGCACATTTCTTTTTCATACACTCAACAAGTCAATCATTTATTTCAATTTTCAGCGTATCACAAAGATTATATTATTAATAAACGATTATATGCGCAATACTGTTAGAAATCAAATTAATTAATTATATTCATATATAAAGTTTCTTACAAGTCTATTGAGCCAATCTGAATAATTATGATAATAATTTGACCGAGTGAAGTTTAAAAATTATTAATATTGATAATGAAAATTGACCAACTGTACACGTATACGTATTTGCTGCTTAAATGTTCAAATTTGTGATATAAATTTGAAATGTTCAAGAATATTTTAAGTAAGCTGTATACAAAAAAAAAGTATGAAAAATATTTCTCTATATTTACTACGATCATTTTTACAACTATAATATTTCAAGAAACAGAGGAAAATTCTGTAGTCTAGTGGACTCGACTACAATATACCCTGAAATTTGTTCAATTTATTTATTATTAAATCACCGGCCTGCGGCCAATGACTATAGCTTGGGATCTTATTGGCCGATATGTCCAGTTGTGAATGTGTAATAAATATTAATTATAAGCCTTAGCCTTTAAAATTGAGGATTTTCAGGTTATCGGAAAAATATAAATATCGATATTTGTGAAACGGAAACAGCTATCGATAAATATAATGAAATAAACTTGTTCTGCGCGGGGTATACGAGAACACATATATTCAAAATTATAAGTCTCTAGCTCTTACAATCTCTGAGAACCCCTTGCAGATACAGACAGACAGACGGACATGACTATATCGATTCGTCTGTTGACATCAGTTAAGTAAAGTATATATACTTTGTGGAGCGAGAGGTGCTTCCTTCTGCCTGTTACATACATTTGCACAAAATCATTATACCCCTTTTACCCATTTTCAATGAGTTCATGACGGTATAAATTATATTTAGTTACCGTAGGTGATGCTAAAGATAATAACTATAACTATAACTATAACGATAATATACCCTGTACCTATTTCTAAATATAAATTAATTAAATGTCAAGTTATACTATATTAACAGTGAATGAATTGTGTACATATTTGCAAGCAACTAAGTTGTAAAGAAACTAACAACTGATTAAAGAAACTAGTTGCGAATATATTTACTTTTTCTCTAAGACAACGTAAGAATCAATCATTGTACATATTTACAATGTATTTTTTCTTATTAATTAGCAAACATGTTTTTCATTTCAGAACTTTACCAAATAGGCAGTTCTGAATATAGAATTTATTTCCGTATTCAAACTGCATAAGCATTGAGTTCTGTATTTACAAATTATTTATAATTCTATTCTCAAATTGCTGGCTCGCAAAAGCAAAATGATGCTCATAAAAAAATATGATCGACTTAATGACCTTGTGGATAGTATTATAACGCTGTCCTGATGTGTGTAACCCATAGAAGGATGTATCTCATTATCAGGATCTACACACAAGTCGATATAAACATATCCGTTACATATATTTTTTTAAAATTGGAATTTCTGTATTATGACTCAAAAAGTCAATAGACTTGTTTTTCACATCAATTGTATCAAATACAAAGTAACAAGTAGTATATAACACTTCAACTTAAATCGGAATTTTCTGCGTTTGATATTAGTTTAGAAAATAAACTTGAGATTCGGTCTCTATCCTTGTTTTCTTAAGAATTCAATTTAAGAGAACCATTTATTGTTAATCTCTTCAATCAATCTAATATTATTCTCCTTCTAGGATTTTTTGGAATAACGCAATTAAGTTAAATATCTGGACTTAGGTATTCAAGGCTATGAAATCTTCGCTGTGCCTAAGATAGATGTACTTTCTGTTATTCTTTTAGCTAGTAATTTGAATCCACTTGAAGAAGAAACATTTTGTAGCACAAACCCCTATAAGCTAATTTATTCTGATTCATAGCTTCTGGTTTAATCAAATTTGAACATTTTATTGCATATTGTTGTGGTCTTTTTAGAAATTAGCACCTATACTTGTTATTCGACTGAACGGAATTGGAAAACATCTAGAATAAATGCTTGATTCGCATTTGGAACACTTTCTGGTGGCAATTAACAGTTTGTTTGGTTATACATCTGGTTGTATTGTTAACACTAATGCATATATATTGCGGTCGGATGGTAATTGGTGCTGCAATGCGAAATTTGAAATTACTTAAGTCTCTAATTGAATATAATTTAATCGAATGGATGGCGCTGAAAACTTTCCGCACGGCAAATACCTACTGAATATGCGATATTTCACACGTAAATAAAATGTTTAAAAAATTAAAGATCAATATTTATATACATATATATATATATATATAATATATATGAAAGAAAGACAGATATTTATGAACCCACAACAGCCGGCACAAATGAGCAATAAATCCATTAAGAGCAAACAAGCGAGACAAATGAATAGGCCATTAAATGTTAAACAAACGTCAAGAAAGACACCGAGAAGTCAATTTGTGGGGACGAGAGTAGCTTTCCGAGCATGGCGTGCTCCGGATCCCAACCCCGAACCCCAGATCGGACCAGACCCAACCGGCTTTTGGCAGCTGGCATCGGAGGCGGTCGAGTTAGCACTACTCATCAATCCACATCGTAAAATCAATTTGCTGCTGTGAATACAAACTTTTATGGCGCACTGTGCGAGTAAACGTGCCGCTAATCAATTGGGCAAATGTGACATTTTTAAGGGTTTTTTTTTTGCGGTTGGTTTGTTTTTTCCGCCTCCATCTCCAACGTCGTAATTATCATGATCATAATGATGATGATATTGGGTTGACTTAAACCTCATAACGAAAAAGAAATTAACTTTAACACCTCGCACATTTTTGACATGATGCCCCAAAGCCTTGCGTAATTGATTGTATAATCAAATAATTAATTTCTCCACTGGCCAATCTATTTATCAATTCATTACTTATTAGCCGTTATTCAGATTTGAATTGGAGGTCGCATTGTAAAGGATTTTACGATCTTACTCCGCGAATAACCTGCTGAATAATTATCCATTAGCCCAATCCATAAATGATTGCATACAAATTATTTATTTACCACTCAATTAATCTATAGACATGAAAGTGTTACAAAACCTAATTACTGTTCTTGATGACAGATATTGTCTAGGAAGATTAATTATATAGAATAGCACCAACATTCAACATTTGATTTCCTTTATTAGTCTCCGTACGACACATAAGACAAATTTTAAATGACTTTTTAATAAGCCACTCGAGCCGCACTTTTTGATTATTGTGTTTGCTTTGTATTTTTTTTTCAATTATCATTTTTGCGGTCACGAGTTTGCTTCAACCAGCAACCAGTTGCTGCAACAAACAAAAGACGTCATTAGCAAAAAACAAAAAAAATATATCAAAACAAAAAATGGATTTTCTTTCTTTCGAACGCATCGAATGAACAAATACGCTTCGCATCTCTATTTGCTTTATAACTCTATTTGTTTTATAACCGCTTAATCTTGGTCTTCATCAAATTCATTTCTAAGCTCTTTCCTCTTCTGTTTTTAAACATTCAAAATATTTCAATAGTATTCTTTAAGATAACAAAAGCACATTTCCATTTCATTGGTCAAGAATTTTCAATAATATCATTGCTAAGGATACTCATTTCAATGGCCTTAAAATTAAATTAGTTAATTATATATATATTTCATAAACCGACCTCAAACTGACTGGAAATGTTGGAGGAACCCATCGTGGCCAAGTGTATGGTATACTACGACTTATGGTTTAGCCGGATAGAGTTTTTATTTATTGAAAATAGATGGTTATTGTATCTGAGAACATGATGACATAGTTATAATATATTTCTTGCTTGTTAACTCTTATCAGATTTTGGGAAAGTTTTCTCAAGTGGCGAATCTCAATTGATAGCCGGTAAATAATTCAAGCAATCTGAAGGTTGTCTTCCGATGCTTACGTATTTCAGATAGTTTGTTATTAATTAATGCCGCTCAGTTCCCCACCTCGTCCCTCGCCCCTCGCCACATGGAGCGGAACACAGGCAAAAGACCAGGCTAAAAGAAAACCAAAATGTATTTTTGCTGTTCGTTGCTGCTGTTGGGTGTGGGCCTGTAATGTAATGTACTTGTAATGTTTTCAATGGTAACTCATGCATTGTATTGGCCAACGACATAAATCAGACTATTGAATGGCAACCGATCACTGAACTATTCCGTAGAAAATGACCCCCCGGGAGCCGTCCTTTTGTACATTTGGCTCAAATGTGCGAAGTTCCTTTCTAACATGCTTATCACAGACGTCTTTAATCTAATTTCTTCCTAGTGCTGAAGAGGAAATAGGAAAAATTCATATATGGGAAATCTATCTGATCTATGTGACCTCTTAGGCTGACTAAGCCTTATCTCTCAGCTCTGCAACTGAAATTACTATTCGGATGAATGGGTCTGGGCCTGCGCACGGGCCCTGGCTCGGACTCGTGCTCGATCACGGGGTTTGGCAGTACTGGAACTGGTATTGGCTCTGTACCGGTTCACCTTGTAAATCAACGCCACATACTAAAAATACCAGTGATTGAGTGTTGTTGCTCTTATTGTTGTTGTTGTTGTTGGTATTGTTGGCTTTTGCTGTTTGTTTGTTACTGCTGTTCACTTGGCAGTCGGCAGACGGCAGACTTGGCCAATATGCGCTCTAAGCTGAGCCCGTGAACCGCTTCTAATCGCAGTCAAAGCAAAAATGTGTCTGTAAGAAATGTATATCTATGTGTATATATATTTATATATATATACGTATATATATAGTTGAGTAGTTGTCGCCATTTTGCTTGCCATTTTGCTCGTTACGTATTTCTTGTGTGTTTGTCGGTTGTTTATGTTATTATGTCGAGTTCTTCGAACTTTGCGCTGAAGTTCAAATTGCTGTTGACGAAATGAACCAACCTGGCTAAATCATCATCGTGCGCACATCTGAACGATAAGATAGTTAACCGATGAGAGCCAGTTGAACAGAAACCGAGCGATAGATAGGCAATGAGACAATGATACGAGAGATACGCGATTTCAGATTCGAGCGTTGCAATTGCGGAAGCTTTATTTATTTGTATGATTTTTTTGTTGTTGTTTTTTTGTTTTTTTTATTTTGTTGATATTTGAATATTTCTTTCTGGTTTCTTGTTAAGAGAAAAACGTGCACAAGCGAGCCGGGTCCGTTGCTCGCAGTCCATTGCACGTTGACCGATTTGATTTGTCGCAACGCTCTTTGTGGCAGATGTGTGTTGGAATTATATATGATCGTACGTCATTTCGCAAGAAGAAGTCTGTATTTAAAATGGTTGCTCAAAATTTGGAATTCTGTAAAACCGGCTGCGATGAATTTTGCTCATTTGCTTGATTGCTTTGGCCTGGAACTCAGGGTTGCGAAGTTTCTTGACACCGTCGCAGAGTTCCTGATTGCCAAAAAATAATACATAATACTCATTTCTGCCAGCCAAAATCGCACACTTCAACACACAAATGTGCGAAAGACACCTGTAAGTGGATTCCAATTAGAACAGCACAGCACCGCAACGCAGCTGGCTTTAGATTCAGCTTCAGATACAACTTGAGCTACACTTCACATCAGTTTGGTTCAGTTGTTCAGCTGCTCTTTTGACTCGCTGGCCTTGAGCATTGCCGCATTTCTGCAGCGAACCTGTTACAATCCAATCCAATCCAATCCAATCCAATCATTCCGACTATTGCAATCGAGCCCCAGCGCTTTCCATTTCCATGGCATTTCCATTTTCATAAACGCCCTTCTAAACAATTGCAACCAGCAACTATCAGCAGCAGGAGATTGTGCTGGTCAGTGGGTTGTGTTGTTGCCAATGATTACTATATGCATAAGTATGGCTTATGGAATTTGCTAAAACAGACTCCGGTCTCACCTCTATTAGCAATTTACTGTTGTATATGTATTTGCACTTTAATTGTTAAACAGCCTAAGAAAACTTAGCAATGTGCTAATCTTCACATGTTATTTATTATATATATATACATATATATATGTGTGTATATATAATGGCTTTAGGTTTATATACTCTGTTTTATATACTCTGTACAAAAATGCAGGCAGTATGAGGCGTTGCTCAATGGGTTTTAAGAACAGTAGTGCCAATTAAAACAACGTTCGTAATTTGTTGGATAAACCAATGCAATTGTAGACAGAACGACGCAAATTGGCAAGCACAGAAAGGGTATCGCACCTCGACTACAAATTCGACCTTGTTTATTATCGACTTTGCATACTGAAGAAATCGGCTGATACTGAAGCTGTATGCAAAGCTGTATTTATGAAATATATATATAAAGAGCGGTATAGCTATTGGGAAATTAATTGATTTGTTGTATTTTCTACTTATTTTTAATTAATTAAAATTGAATTAAAATTTAGAGTAAGAGGCATATTCGGATTTTAAAGGGTATTTCAGTTTTATATATATTATGTACAATACAGCAGAGTAACTCATCCATTATAGTGGACTATTGTACGCCAAACCATCACTTAACTAAAATATAGATATATTTCTACCTTTTATCTTATCTCTACCCAGTGTAGAAGAGAAAATTAGGAAAGATCCATATATGGGTAAAGTCAGATCTATGTGTGTCGGACTTTTGACATCGGTCTTAGGTTAACTCAGTCTTATCTCTTAGTTCTGAAACTCAAGTCACTATTTGAATATGAACATGTAGAAAATGTCTTTAGCCATTTTACGTTTAACACCGATTTGCGGTACTCTGCGGATCAATATTATTTCCTGTTCTCAGCGAAATTGTAAAGAGCAAATTGAATGTTTGTGTTAGTCACTTTCTTTCTTTCGATCTCACTCTTTGCTTAACAATTTAATAATAAAAAACATACTTTTTTTTTAATCAGCTGTGTTATGTATATGTGGAAAAAGTGTAGCAAAGTTCCGGTCTAAATGTTGCTTTCTGTTTAAGGGTGAGTCATTGAAAGAAAGACCCTTTAGACAGCTTTTCCCCTGTGCATTGTCTGCCCCTCTTCACCGTTCAGCAACAAGCTATATAATTGTTGTATAAACATACTTATTTATTGTATGGCTGCATTGTGTTTGTTGAATCAATTTTATTGATTGTTGTTGTGCAATACGAGGAATTAAGGTGATTTGTTAAATCTGCTTTTAATTTGCTTATGAGCCCCGGTTCATTGCATATTATTGCTATTATTGGGGGACCTCATGCACTGCCACTTAATAAGCTCTTATGAGTCTCCTTCTGAGCCCATAGTCCTTCCATGTTTCTATCTTTCCCTAGGATATTACTTCTTCTTCTGGCTATGAAGTGCTTTAAGGATTGCTTTTCGTTGTAATTTCATAACTATTTTCTTAAATGAAATTTTCAAATTCTGGTTGATATTAAATTTTAAATTTAAACATTTATTTAGTTCCTTAAAATTGTCTTTGTAAAACTATTTAATGTACATTTTAAATAGCATACCTTATCAAGGTAATCAATTTTGCTTCAGCTTGTTAACTTGTCCATGCAACTCGAACGCGTCCTTGGCCTTCACACACATTTTGAATGCAACTTGACCTGAACTGGATCTGGGTCTGGTCGGGTTTGGTTTTGGTTTTGGTTTTGATTTTGATTTTGGGCTTCAGCTATAGTTCGAGCTCGGACCTTGGCCTCTGGCTGCCCGCTGTCCTACTGTCCTCCAGATATTTCTAGTTATGTACCTGAACTGTGCAAGTTGCTTTTGGGCAGACGTTTCATTGTTGCTCCGTTAATAATTGTATCCGTTGTTGTTCATGTTGTTGGTTGTTGCCATTGTTGTTATTGCTGTTATTGTACGTGCTGGCCAGCAGTGATTTCAATTGTGGGACTCGAGCGTTTCTGTTTAGTTAATTGTGTTGCTTCTGCTGTTGTTGTAATTTATTAACTCGGATGCTACGTGAGTGTTATTGAAAATGGTCATTTTGTTCATGTTGCTGTCATTTGTTGTTACTATTGTTGCTGTTGCTGTTGTTGTTACAGTTTTTTTTTTGTCACAATTGTTGTTGTGGGCACCTACACAATGCTTTGGCACACTACCTCCACCCACATTATTATTATGGTTTGTCCGTCCGATCTGTCCGTCCGTCTATCTGTCTCTCAAAGTGTTTGTTCATTTAATTTATTCAAACATTGAACTTTTATTTGCTTTCAGGTGAGCCAAAAGGCGTTCGAGTGCACGACGCGTCTGGTTGCCAGAGCGGCGCTGGGAGTCCCCAGTGGGAGCCGTTCAACGGGTGGGTGCGGATTGGAGCACTGCCAGCAAACCAACGGTTGTTGCGCTCTTTTTTCAAATTGCCTGCGACCGGGTATCATCAAATATCACATGACACATGCATGTAACACGCAAAAGGAGACATCTGCGTTTCGTAAGAAGATCCATTTTAGAATGAAATGAAAACACGACATCAAAATTCGCATACAATTTGTTTTCATTATTGTGGGATTCGGCAACGATAAATCTTAACAGCTTGCAGCCTTCTGAGCTGAATACAGGGTATTTGCTGCTCAACTACAACACGCTAAGCAGCTTTTTTAAATAATAATGTAGTTTGCCATATGATTATATTAATATTTTTGTGGCTGTATTTTTATAGCCTTATGCAAAGTTTCAAGGAAACTTTACAGAACCTTTTGCATGCACATGCACAGTATTAGCAATGGCAACAACAACACCTATAATAAAACGACATACTAAAATAATCGTATGAATATGCCTTAAATAAGTAAACAAATGAAAGACTAAAACCGATCACAGAACGATGATATCGATTGAATGAAACCAGCCAGCCAGCAAACATAACCACAAATAAATAAATACCAATTAACAATCAGAAAATGTTTAACTGTTTGATAGCAATAACAAACAACAAAAATAGAAGAAGAAGCAGAAGCAGAAGTCCGTGCAATAAATACAATAATAATAAGAAGGTTAACACTCGATTTCGATGGTTGTGTGACTATTTCTATGAGTATTACGTTAAAAAATAAATAAGCGATACTTGGATGAATAGCAATTAATTGATTATAAAGCAGTAGCCCAAACGGTTAAATATCCAAAACATATTATATATATCGCAAAATTGTACAACAGGATACAGTAGAGAATGGGTTTGCTAGAAGACTTGACAGCTGTCACAAAACGAATGAGAGCACAGTGCAAACAAAAGATAAACTATCTAAGTTCAGTGGAAATTGTAAAACAATATCTGTATTATTTGGCACTCAACAATGCTCTATCCGAGAGGGCTCGACTCGAAGATACCCTGGACCCAAGTGCTTACCTATGAAAATCGCCATTTTCCCTTGTGTTTCTTAATCGATCTTGATGAATTCTTTATAGATGTGTTTTTTAACGTTTCTTGATGTATTCTATACAGGTGATGTGGTATATTTAAACTTATTAGAACGCTATAACTTCAGCTATTGTTGCTATTGTTAGGCGACTTTCTTCCATAATAAAATAATCCTGACCTAAACGATTTTCGACTCTGATCTTGATGCTGATCAAGAGAATACGTATGTACTTTATGGGGTAACAGATGCTTCATTCTGGCTATTATAATCTTCTGTACAACTTCAATATACTCTTCCTAATGGTGAAGACTTAAGAGTTAAATATCTTTTGTTATAGAAATGAAACAATTATATTTCAATTTATTCTAAGTTTAAAGCTCTGCGATAAATATCAATCTTTATGTGACCGCAGAATAAAACTGATTATGAGTATATACAATTCTAAAAGCAATTAGTTTTTAAGCTTGTGAATTGAAAATGACTGAAATTCTCGTACAATTAGAAAAATATAATAGTACTCGTTGCGAATTGTTTCTACTTCTATACAGGTTTGTTTTGCTGTCATAATGTCAAAAGCCAGTGAGTTATAACTTTCGCATTGTTACATGTACTCTGTACCCAAATAAAAAGCCAGAGTATATTAATCTGGAGTACTAGTCTTCTGTCATTATTAGATCACACTCACCAAAAAGTCGAACTAAATTTTAGAAAATCGCAATACTTTTGGCGCCAAGCATAACTCATCTAATTATTCAGAAAGTATATTTTTAAAACGGAAAAAACATAGCAGTCGAGAGAGCAAATGCTATTTCTATTTTCCACACTCCAGCAATGTTTCATGGGCAATTTTCTAAATTACAGGCCAATTTTTTGTTGTCTATGGTGGAAACTTTGCGTAGATCGTGATGATTGTCTATTTCTGTAATAGTAAGTTCCTAAAGAACTTCTTAAAGATCGAGCAGAAGGTATATATGTTAGAGACTTAAGGTTGTTGTCTTAATTGTAGGTTTATAAAGTAACAGACTTAGAGACACCAACAACATAATTCAAAACGTTTTCAAGTTTTCACAGAGTACATCACAGTCAGTTGCGTTCGACTACATCTATCTTACTTGTTGTTATACCCTGAACACATTAAAACGGGTAAGGGGTATAATGGTTTTGTTCAAATGTATGTATCAGGCAGAAGGAGGCATCTTCGAAGAATATATATTCTTGATCATGATCAACAACCGAGTCGTTATTTGATCGATAAATGCCTTAGTTTCGCGAATAGCAATACATATAGATTTCCGATAGCCATAAAAGCAACAAGCCTTTCAATTAATATATAGTATATATGTCTACATTAACAACTTCCGCCAAACTTTAAAATGGAAATAACGTAATTAACAGTTGAGTTTAGGGTATGTCGCAGTCGAGCTCAATCGAGTACTTTTTTACTTGATGATTTTGCTTGTGTGGCCTTGAAGTGGGTAATACTATTGGAGAGGAAGAGACAGTAAAGTGTGTGGGCGACAGATAGATGGATGGAGAGCGTGAGAGGAGGAGAAGGCAACGAACGGGCGTTAACAGTGAACTTCTCCCCCTTCACCGCGCCTGCCATCACTTAAAAGATCATAATTTGGAAAAAAACGGATCGATTGCCAGCACGAGCAGTGAGTGAAAAGCGATCACAAAACGATCATCAATTGTTTATCGCTCCATAAAACACGCTACTTATGCGCAGAACATTATTCGAGCTTGGTTCCGTGCACGACATCCCAAAAATGTCGTCTGGCATGTTTTAATGAATTGGCATGTGTCAGACAGTCACCACACACACACACACACACACACACACACACACTTATACATAGATATAGATATCTCTTGCTCAGATATGATACGATGCGATATGATATGATATGATATGATGTTTGGTGTTTGATGTGATGTATTGAAACTGGTTTCGGCAGTGGGACAAGCCTTCCAGGTTCACCAAGCCGAACCGCCATCAACTTGATATCATCGATGCCAAACTGTTGATCGCAAAAGCCTTTCGCAATTGGCACAAAGTCCGAGCTGCGACGCTACTTTTCATTGATTAATGATAATTAAACCATTCCGCTTGGCTTTTGCTAATGGCATGTGTAATGTCTGCTGTTATGCTGTGAATGAAGCATTCGATCTGAATGTGAATGCGAATGTGGATATGGATATGGATATGGATTGGCAGTTCACATATTGAGCACTTATCGTGCCAACGCTAATGCTCTCTAATAGAGCACGAATACAAAGTGATATTAATTGAAACACATGCAAACACTGGCCGAGAAGAAAAAGCCACAACAAGCAAACAAGTAAATAGCCAACAACAATAACAACAATAATAACAAATAAATAAAACTAATAAATAAAATGCTCGCCTTTCGAGGGGCAAATCCACAACGCTGACGATGACGATGACGATGACGATGATGTCTACTATGCAAAGTCTGGCTCGGATTCTGCCAATAACGCTGACTTTGGGCGAAATTTACCTGAGTCTCTTTTCCTGGCATTGAATACAATTGGCACTCGCAATCAAATATAGAATTTATCAATTAGCGGGACGCATTTTACACAGCAGCTGCAGCCCCTCAACGTTTCCTATTGCTAAATGTTGTTAATTGCAATTTACATTAAATGAAAACTTTTCGAGCAATAAAAACTAGCAAAAACAATAAAATAAAAAATCAGGTATTTAGTTTATAGCGACTGCCATTCAATTAGAGATACCCTATGAAGTAAATGTTTCAATATTCCATCGCATCTTATTCGCATTAGAAAATCTCTTTTAGGTTGGGAAGTTGCTCTAAGCTCAAACGGAAAATGGAAAATATTATGCAATATGTGCAATTTCGAGTTGGGTCGGGGAAATATATTGTTACAATATAGATTCTGGTTATATATGGGGGAGGTTTAGATAAACACACCTAGAGACGCTTGCAGTCTGAGCTTTGACATGGCAGTAATTGAATTTCTCACACAAAATAAACAATGAAAGCAAACAAATGCTGTGAGAGATCGTAAAAATAGTCAATATACCCGTTGCGGCTACAACAAATGCTGGGTATCAATACAAATAACAGTTTTCACATTACGGGCCACTTGTCAAGTGAATGCTGCGGATTGTTTCGAACTATTGGCTCTGGCCGGTGTCTGGTGCGGGAGTGCGGCAGGGGGGAGGTGGAAGATGGAAGGAGGCAGGCATCTGGCCTCCTCGTTTTATGTTTAAATTGTTGCAATAATATTTGTAGTTATATTTTTCAGCTACTTACCGTTTAATACACATTTAATGCGACTACAGCGCGGCTTTTTAAGCACCTGTGCTAATTTTCCCGTCATTGTCTGGGCCAACTTAGGGAAAACTGACGCCCAAAGCGATGGAGCGATGAAAAAAACGAAACGTTGCGCAAACAACAAATAAATATGTAAATAAGGGAGTACAAAAAAAAAATTATATATATTTATATATATATATATAGTACTTAGATAGAGCTAAGTCTAAATTATTTGCTATGGTTGTTGTTGTTGTTGTTGCTGCTGCTGCTGCTGCTGCTGCTGCTGCTGTTGGCGTTGTTTGTCGCTGTTGGCGTGTGGCTAACGCTTTTTATGCCCGAGAAGGTCGAGCATTGCCGTATTGCATCCGAGCTGAAGCTGGATGGTGATAGCTGATACTGAGTATGGGTACAAATATGCTCATACTGATCATATTTGGGCTGTATGGCAGATTATTCGAGTTTTAATTGCCTGCCTACTCGTGTTTGAATTTAATTTCTAGCCGCTGGCGGCATTATTGATCTTGCAACTTATTAAGTTAATCATTATAAAACTGGCTTGTGCCGGTTCCTTGTTGTAGCTCAACGGAACTCAGCTTAAGTCCAATCAACTCATATTGTTAATATATCACAAAATGCATATACAAATGAATTGCAAATTTATTAAAACACACGACACACGACACACAATTGAAATCAACTCATTGCATAGATAATTGTTTAGTCTTCGTGTTATATGAAGTACCAGTTGTGTGTAACAATATGCTAAGAAGGTAAATCGAGTTGTTATTGAAATAGTTTCAACATCTTTTGCTGACAATGTTTTGAAAGAAAACTCAAAATGAGCAATCGTGAGCTATATTTGTTGATACATAGTATATTTGGTGACAAAATTATAAATAGTTCCTTGGCGATCTGAATGAATTCAAATTATTACAATTACTGGCTGTTTGTGATGCTACCCAAGTCTTAAATAAGCTTTCGCCAAGTATCGATGGCAATAAAAACTAAATGTTCATAAACATGTTACGGGCCTGAAGATATCCCTTATTGCCTGTTGAATACATTACCACTCCCTTACTATAATCTTATGGCCAATTTTAATACCCAATAAAAATGTTTTTTCTGTTTTTTTTTGCAACTTTCACAATAAAGTTAATTTTGTGTAAAATAAAACAAAACAATTAAATGAATCGTTGATAAATCGGCAGATAAGGATCCTTCCTTGTTTGCCACGTATGCGACTCGGATTCCTTTCAAATTAAATGGCTGCTAATGCCGCAAAAATTATGCACAAATTATGCACAAATTGAATATGCCAACATTAAGTAAGCCAAGTTAAGCATTAAGCACCTGCAAAAACAAAATAAAAAACAAACTGACTGCCTGCATTTTTTTTTAGTCGCGGCCGTTCCACGTTTTCTGCATCGTCGCACGCGGCGTATGCGCAATATTTGCCCCGTTGCGCGCCAACCAATGCCCCGCAGCCATCGAGTTGGCCTTTGGTGCTACTAACTACCAACTACCAACTGCCATCAACCACACCTAAAAGAATGTCGCGCCTTTCCCACAATCTTTTGTTTAGCTCGTTTCCAATTCGCCTGTCGATGTTTATTCATTTTTTTTTTTTGTTTTTCTTTGTTTTGAGTTTGTTGCCGCTTTTTTCGCGACGCTCTTTATGAGCCAACAATAAGATTTTTTTTTTTGTGCAAGGCCGTTCGTGGCTCGTTTTGCTTTATCATTAAAAAACAAAATTATGTTGTTGTTGCTGGCACTCTTGGAAGTCTGGTTGTTGTTCGATTGCGCGATCCTTTTCAAACTGGCCCAGTTGAATAAAAATTTTATTGATGCTCATTCGTTGTCATCATGTCTCATTAGTCCCCGATCTCGATCCAGTGCCAACTGTATAGCCTTTGGGCCTGGCCTCAAGGCGCTGTACTCCGTCCACAATTGTGACTTTTATATTGTGAATGCAATCAATGCGACAAAACTAATCAATGTCGTCTATAAGAAATGCGCAATTATAACGAGTATTTTTCAAGTATCAATGTTTAAAACTTACCAAAAAAAAAAAAAGAAGAAGAAACTAAAGTTCTGCTTTATGCTCATAAAGATAAGGTGTATTTTTTCCAGCATACGCACAAGAAACATCTCCAATTGTATAAGCCAAGAACAGGTTATGTTGACTTGCTTCAGCTTCAGTTACGTAAATTGTATATAAATAAAATCATTTGTTTACTATTTACGTACGAGTGTGTCAAACAGAAGCTCTCGCCACCTTTGTAATATTGATTAAACAAAAAGCTGCTTTAGCATACAGAACATCTCTTAGTCAAGCGTACTCTGTTAGAACACTCAAACATGTTGCTTTCGAGCAGCCAAAAAGCGAGTGTTGATTGCCAAAATTGTTGAAAGCCTGGTTAATGTACGTCCATGACCATCGTGGACTGCCAAAAGCGACCAACCAACGAACAGCGACAGAATTTACGATACGAAAATATAAAACAATATCAAGAGTGCACTAGTCGTGAAACCTCGACTAACAGATACCCATTACTATCTCAATGCTAAATTAATTGTGTACAATTTTTGATCTTGTTCAGAACCAATCCTGACTCGACTTTTGATGCCGATCGATAATATTCAGTCCAACTTCCCTTACTCGAATTATATATATAATTAAAGATAATTTAAAAGCAAAAGCTCAAATTCAATATAATTTAGTGTTCATAAATCGAACATATTTGCAATTTGGAAGGGTTGTTCCAAAAGTCGAAATTAAATGAACAATTTTGATAGTATTTTGATAATAACGCTTCAAATTTTATTGATACAAAATTTGTGAGTTTGATCATTATTATTATTATATTATTTGATCACAATTATTTGTATTTTTCCAAATATTTTTGAGTCGCTCTTATGCTGAATCAGAGGAGTTTGACTAAGCACACTACTCTTGTGTATACGTAAAGGGAACTGCGTGGTCAACTGCATGATACTCTACTTGAACACAATGGCTGCAGGGTATACAAATGTGGTGAACATAACCGAGTCGCGAATATTTTTGTATGCAACTGCATAACGACTCGAAATGTTTCGAATTGTTTCGTTTCGATTCGTTTGGATTCATTTTATAGCGAATCTTATCGCATGCAAACAGCTCCGTTCGAATCCAATCCAATCCAATCCAATCCGAATCCGAATCCAAAGAGGCCATGCAGCTTAAGATTTATTTATAGACTGCACTGGCTTTTAACCTCCATTCGAAAACACGCTGCGTATGAGTTACGCCAAGTGCCCGACGATCGTCACAAATTGTTGGTTGCGGCTGTTGTTGCCGTTGCTGCTGTTGTTGCCGTTGCTGTTGCTGTTGTTGTTGCTGTTGTTGCTGTTGCTGTTTTTGAATCGTACAGCAGTTACAGCTAATTAAACGATCGATAGCGCTTACTGGGCGCGTCTGTTTAACATGGACATGAATTTTGGTGCCGATGTCGACTTATTGCAGCTCTTTGGATCTTTGTCCGTTTCGGCTCTTGATCTTTAGCACCAAAGTGGCTTAAGTCAACGATGATGATGATGATGATGATGATAATGATGGTGATATCTGTTTCTGTTCACCGCCCCTTTATCGCATATTGCTGTTAGTTTGGCCGGGACTCAATCGACAAGCAGTCAGAAATCGTTTAATGCGCCGCTGCTGCGCAACTTCACGTTCGGATGCCGTTCAGCGATTCTAGTTTGAACTGGCCCAAAGTGGTTTCAAGCCGTTTAATAGCATTCACTGCTAACGGCCGCTTGCCGGTTTTTTGTTGTTGTTGTTGCTGTTGGTGTCGCCGCCGCTGGTGGCGCTATCCCAGCTTGTCATAGGTACAAAGCCAAATCCAAAGTCAGCACAACCACAGCCAAAGCCACAGCCAAAGCCAAAGCCATAGCCAAAGCCAAAGCAGAAAGCAATTGAAAGATTGATGGCTCTGCTTCGACTGGCTAATGATTCAAAGCGGGCCGAATCGACTGCTGATACCGACTGCGATAAGACTATTCCATCGACCTCTCTTCCCCCCACTCCCCCTCCCCCACCCCCGCCCACTGACTTAATCAGCAGCACTCTTGCTATGCTGGTAGTCTAGAGTCTAGACTCATTTTACCGTTTTCTTGGCCAACCTGCTCATGATGGGTAGGGCTCGCTGTCTAAACTGTCCAAGTTAACAGCTTTCGATTTGACTAACTTGCCAGTGAAATGGGGCAGCAACTTTCAGATAAGAACAGTGGAATAGATTATGGTATGGAGTAGTTTGCTGAATATTCAAATTGATTCTAATTTCGAAAAATTTGCATCAGTGCATGTGATTTCTTTCTTAATAAATAATACATAATATTATTCTGCTTAATTTATATATTTATTTATTTAACTTATACTGTTTCTTCTTTATGCTGTAACTATACATTTTTAAGGTGAGAAATCATAAGCTTTCAATTATTGTTAATAATTAATGTTACAAAGTTTTCCAATACTAATACTAACAATTCATTAGTTAACTTTTAATTATATTTAGTTTATTAATAGAAGAAAAAATGTTGAATTTAATGCTATTGTTTTATATTATTTGATTTGATCCTGTTTAGAAAGTTACATCGCTTGTGAGCACAAGTATAAAAATTAGTATAATAAATCCGTATTCTTTTTAGATATATATGCACATAAAATATTTAATGGATTGATTAAGTAATTAATCAACTTTGTTTATTCAACTTTTTTTTGTCTATGTCAATTTATTTTTATCATTTTACTTCAATAAAACTTGGACTATATGTTTATATTTGCCTACTCTACTAGTCTAAAATGAGCACCCAGAACTGAATTATATCTCATTTGTACATAGATGCCTTGCCGATATTTTGAAAATTTAAATTTATATTTGCGTAATAAGATAGACAGCAATGCTGGGGAAGATAAGAACAAGGCGAATGGGAGCGGTGGTTACTTGGTCAACATTAAATTATTTCACACATTTTTACTCAGATTTCATACTTCGACTTAGATTAGACTTATCCGATACAAACCGACATTTTCCGGCATGGAGCAGAAAATGGAGGCTGGAAGATGAATGCTGAAAGCTGGTAAAGTGTTAATTAGCTGCGCCTATTTGGATGACAACATTGACTGTAGATCTTATTCTACCGAATTAATTGATCAAATTATATATATATATATATTGTGCATATGCAACAGTTAAACAAGATGATGAAATTCAAAAATTGTTATAGTTTTTGGACATCTTTCTGAGTTATCAATGAATTTAGATGGAAAGCCGTTAACTACTTTTTGACAAAATGAAGTCAATGTGTGTGTGAGTGTGTGTGTGAGTGTGTGTGTGTGTGTGTGTGTGTGTGTGTGTGTAACTGTTCTGTATCTAACACGTCTTTGCATATAGAGCTGGCGCTAAGTTAATAAACAATCCCCACACTTGCCTCAAGTAAACTGGGCCTAAACTGATAGCCAGGCGCTGCTGCTGACAGCCAGCGTTAAAGTTGACAGTACAGCTATCAGGCACACACACACACCCACACACACACACACAAACGCATGGCTAACAGTGAACTTGAAAAGGTTATTAAAAATTCAAGTGCGGTAGTTGGGTGCTAAGGTAAACAGACGACGGCGACAACTGTGACAACTTCGACGCTGACGCTGACAGCGACTGAGGCAGTGGCAGTGGCAGTGGCAGTGACAGAGGTAGAGACAAAAACAGAATCGGTGGCAGTGCAGCAGCAGCAGCGTAAGTTGGTTATGTGTATATCAATTGACCCATATTGCCGCAACTGTCGAGATCATGGAATTACCATAACAATGATTTATGCATGTACACAAAAGTGTTTACATATGTACGCATGTAAGTATGCGTGTACATACGTGGCATATGCGACCTGTCAGCCAACGCCAAACTCCTAATCGACTGGCATATGCCCTGTAATTACTCTAATAAAGATAAAAGTGTATAGCTCACTCTACAAAAGTTTGCTTAGGGCTGAATGCATGTAGAAATCTATGTAGAATCAGAAAAGTATTATACATATATATATATATATTCGCCATAAATATGGGGCAACTGGCAGCAACAACAGCAGGCAAAGTCGTTGATGCCTTAACTCACTTAATAAACAATCGTAAAAATGATTAGCTTTTTGATGATTTGGGTATGAATCTAGTAAGAGTTATCATATAGATATATGGCATGTGTACATATAATTAAATTCTAGCAGTGCAACTTGTTCTTAGTCAGCAGGAATGACATTCAACTTTGTGGATGTATGTAAGTATGTAAGCACAATAAATATACATACTCGCACATACATACATCATAATTGCTTAATACAACGCCTCAGATTTGATTAATGACCGCAAAATGTGTGCTTCAGCTGCAGCAGCTTGTGGATTGCCCATTATTGATGTGGCCGCATATTGATAATTGATATCAGATGTTTGCGATAATTGCACTAGGCATTATAGAAGTCGAGGCAATTTGGCACATGACTGCTTAAATGCCGACGAAGTGATTGAGTGAGGTAAGTGCAAAGCGCTGACTTAGGTTGCTTTGGTCAGCATCTCGGAATATCGGGATCTTGGGTTCATAGATGGACAAGCAGCTGGGACGGTTTTTGGCAGAACTCTGCTTCTTTTTTCTTATTGGAAATTAAGTTAAGTGATTCACACCAGCTGTCTTATAAGTAAATAAGCAATTAGTAGACTCATTCCCAGTGCGGATATACGAATATTATGTGTATAAATATTTGTGTATGGTATATATTTTATTGACAACAATATTTCATAAAGTACGTTGTTGAATTACTTTAATTCATGTGGGATGATGTAAGGGACAAGCTATGGCAATGTCAATAGACGGAAAAAATGTAAAATTTACATGCAAACTATAAATATCTAAGCGGAATTACAAAAGAGCTGGGAGAAGAGCAGAGTGAAAATATAAGAGAGAGCATTTGCTTAATTATGCTTATAATTAACTCACTGTGTGTTAGGGTATTAAACTAAATAAAACTGAAAGTATCTTAACTGAGAATCACATATAAGAGCTGACAATGGCCCGCAAAAGTACTTGATAACACTTATAAAATAGAATAGTACATCCGATCTATAAGAATATAAGAGCACTGCCATTGTCAGCAGTGCGAATATGTTATAAATTATAAGACGTGTTGGGCATGCTTTGGGTGCACCCCCAAAAACCTTGCGCACAACCCAAAAATAGACAAACGAAAAGAAGGAAACATAAAAAAGAATGTCAGTGCCTCGACACACATATATATACATACATATATATATATATATATATATATATGTAATTTGGCACAGCTGACGCTGCAGCGGCAACTGGTCGAAGTCTGTTTATAAGAGTGATATTTCACCAGCAATTAACGAAGCACAAAAAAAAACAAATAATGGGCTACAGATATGGTAGATATGTACATACATATACTATATGGATATAGACAGGGGCGTAACGTACTTTTCGCAAAGTGTGGGCCTGTTATAAATTTCTGTTCGTATTTTTTAATGTTAAACATTTTGCATAAATTCGAAACATAAAATTCAAAATACCCTGCAGCTAATTTTGTATGTCAACCAACGATGTTCCACCCACACCCCCCAACAACCCCCCGGGATGTGTGCCCTTGGATATTGATAGTGATATAGATATAGATATAGATATAGATATAGATATAGATATAGAGAATATATATTCAATGCTTGTAGCTGCGCTTTGAGTTCTCGTGACGTTTGCTGATGACGACGATGGCAATAGATGACGAAGACCGGAGCCAAAACTGACGGCGACGACGACGACATCGGTTCCTTAAGCTAACAAACAAATAAATAATTAATAAATTAAAAAAGTGAAGCAAAACAATAACTGGATATTAAAGTTGTTGTTGTGCGTATTTTTTGTTTTGTTGTATTTTTATTGGCTAGCAGTTCGGTAGAGATAGATATAGAGATAGAGAAAGAGAGAGGGGGAGAATAGCGATTAAAGATTTATCAATCGCGGCATGCAAAAATGGTTTTTCATTAACGCCAATTATTAGCAATTATTGCCTTGATAGATGGTAAGCGACAGCGGCAAGACTGACCCGGAGGCAGAGCGCCTGAGTATAGATCGGGCAAGGAGCACACTCACACACACATATATATATATATATATGTGTGGGGTAGGCGTGGCTGAGTGGCGCTCAGCCGCAAAATTTCTAATGAAAGTTGAAAAGCGCTGCTCGTGCGATTGGCTGAAATGTGAATACACCCGCCTCACCTTAACCCTCAGATCGAAAACCGTTAAGCTACAGGCAGGCAGGCAACAAACGCCAACAAATGCCAACAACAACAACAGCATCGAGCAAGTTTGATGCGAGTTCGAAGCGACAACGATGCTGCGCAGCCAGCGTCAGCAGCGGCGTCGACGCAACGCAAAGCTCACCCACACTCTGGCTAAATAGAGCCAAAAAAAAAACAAAAAAACAACAACAAAAAGCTGCGCTTTATTAGCGCCCATTCTCTCTCTCTCTCTCTCTCTCTCTTCTCTCACACACACACACTTTTCGTTCTCTTGGCGCCGGCGCAGCGGCAACAGCAGCGCTGCGACGCCGCCGTCGACGGCGTGCAAACAGGATCTGAGCGTATATTACGTTGCGGCTGGCTTTGAGCCAACATCATTCCCAAGCCGAACGCCAACAACAGCTGCCGTAGTCGTCGCTCCACACACACACACACACTTACACCCGCTTCAAGCACGCTCCACACGAACAGCAACAGCAACAGCAACAGCGAGCAACGATCTGCTCGATAACGAGCAGCTGTTTTTCTTTCATTTTTTTTGTTGTTGTTGGGTCCGTTGTCAGCGAGCGTCAGTTATCTGGCCGCATCTCCAGCGCAGCAGCAGCAGCAGCAGCAGCAGCCACGACAGCGCTCCCACACCCCCGACAGGCAGTTGAAGCAGCAGCAGCAGCAACAACAACAAGTGCAAAAGTGAAGTGAACTCAAAACGAAACCAAATCATCGCTCTCTCGGGTCGCACTCGTGTCGCGCTCGTGTCTCTCTGCTAAGCGATCGGCTCACACACCGCTTCCAGTCCCATTGTAAATTACTTGCAAAGTAAAATTTAGTCTCGGCTTTTAATACCGTTTTAGTGCGTTTTCGAGTTGGTCGTGTGTTTTGTTACCAAAAAAAAAATTTAAACATTTTTTTTTTAAATCTATTAGGCAAAAACAGACAGAAAGTTTAATCTGCGGCTGTGAAAATTAAGAAAAAAATAATAAAGCCTGGCTCACATTAAAAAAAGAAACAATATATAAAATATATTTTCGGTTTTTTTTTTGCTCAACTTTGGAGGAACAATCCGAAACGAAATAAACGTCCTGAACTATATATAACATTGGCAAAGCCTTGATACAGAGAAACACTTCAATTTAATTGATTACAAAACTTTTTTTTGCGTTTGAACACTTTTAAAAATTTAACGGAAATGTAAACTACTCGCCCCCGCCAACCAAGCCTCGCTTCCTGTAAATTAACAACAATTTTTCCCCCCCCGATCTTTCCATTGATATCGCAAAACCGCAAAGGAAAAGAAATTAAAACATTACATAATATTTGACTGCAAGTTCAAAAGTGTTTATTTAAAATTACCATAACGATTGAAAACAATAAATAACCATAATCAAAAATAACATAAAGTCCGAATCAAAATCAAGACGGAAGTGTTTTTTTTTTTTTTCGTTTCGCGCAAAGCGGCGCATCCTGTTTGAGCTTTCCGCGCGCACACACACACACACACGCACACACACACGCAGACACACGCAGACACACAGAGAGACTGAGACTCGCTCTCTTGCCGACGTATAAGGGTTGTGAAGACGGTAAGTGGCGCACTTGAATTGAAATTGTATTTATTTTTGGCACATTTTGTGGTCTAGGAAGGATAAATTGTGAACATTATATATATAAGAGTCGGATGCATTATAAGAGTCAGATGCCGCCATAACATTATCATTCAGCGTTAACATAACTCAAATCAAATCAGCAGCGCCAGCTGACAAAATGCCAACAGTATAAGATAGGACGGCGCAGATGACTTTTGTATAAGAGTGGACTTTCAGTAGGCAGGGGAAAAAACCCGAACAAGCAACGAAACCGAAATGAAACAAATCACAAATAATAACAATAATCATTCGAATAATCGAATACCTATTGCAATGTGCACATTGTGTGTCGTAGTAACTGAAACGATAATTAACGACGTCTCACCTACGAAACAGAATATATGTATTTATATTATCAAGCAGTTCCAATGAAACCAGAAACAGAATACCCCAGCACAGAAGACGCATCTAGACAGATATGTGCATTTAGATGTGCAGTGAGTGCAGTGCATGTCATAAGCGAAAAACCCATAAGACCCAACCACAACAACAATAAAAACAATTGCATTGCTTAACCAAATGCAAATTTAACTACCTGACAAAACAAAATACGAAATATTCGAAGCGCCCTAAAACATATACTCGATTGACAATTTCGGGCACTCTTCCAATAGCGTCGAGTCGAGTCGACTCACCGACAGAGCGAGAAAGAGAGAGAGAGAGAGAGAGGGAGGGGGGGAGAGAGATGCGAGTAATTGACATCTGGGCAGTTTGTCGCTTTGACGCCGGGTTTGGCAGTCCACACTTGACTAATAAAACACACAAAAAGAATATTGAAAGAAGCATATCGGTCTGAGAGGGTGTCGGGGGCACGAGGCAGGCAGCCAGGCAGTTGGCAAAAGGTGTACAGCAGCTGTCGCAGCAGCGTTTTTAATTGTTTTGCAATTAACGAGCCGAAGCCTGGCAGAGCAGCTCTTAACGCGCTGCCCAATCGATAGCCCATTGCCCAAATGCGGCCATGTGACGTTCAATGGATCAGCAGGCAGCAAACAGCTAGTGTGAATGCGAATGCGAATGCGAACGCGAATGCGAACGCGAACGCGAGTTCGAATACAAGTGCGAATGCGAATGCGAATGCGAATGCTAGTGCGAGTCCCAGTCCCAGTCCGAGTCCGAGTATCTTATGGATACGTCCGCTGTTGATTTAGCTGTTTGTCGTTGGCATGCGCGGCTGCATGGGGCATCTGGTTATTTAAGCGCTCAACGCACATGCGCGTTTTTCAATGCCTACGCATAGGCAGAGAGTCTTCACGCAACGCCCCAGCCATCCCCCATGCGCACACCCCTTACCATCACTCAGCAGCGCCTGCTTAGGCTAAAGCAGCTCAAAAAAAAAAAAAAAAAAAAAAAAAAACAGAAACAAAAAAACAGCATAGAAAACTTTCACTACTCACGAAGTTCCAGTTTACCAGTTTCAGTTTTCGATTTGGTTATTTTTTTGTTGACGTTTTGCATGAAGATGCGCCCAAAAGCCACACACAACTCAAAGTCCGTTAAATATATATATATATATATATATATATATATATGTATACACGTATATATGTATATATATCATTTTTTTATTTGTCAGGTTTGTGCTTGTGAAGCTGCTAGCGGATTTCCGCCGCTGTAAATTGTTCACTTCCAAGACAATTTGCATAAATGCTCTTACGATAACAAATCACCTCAAAGCACATAAAGTTCTAATTAAATGTAGTTACAACTGCGAAATGCAAACAGAAAACAAAAACAAAACAAAAAATAGAAAAAAACTAATTAGCATTTTTTGGAGAGAGACGAAAAGGTGAGAAAAGTGTTTCTACTCGACTCAAGTGCTTATTTGAATGGAAAATCAATGCACGATGCACTTCCGCAAAAGTCGCCAAACACAAACACACACACACACACAAATACACGCACACATACATAGACACAAACGCATACGCACGAACACAAACAAACATAATTGCAGATACTTGCTGACAGTTCGAGATACTCGGACACAGATACAAAACAACAGCAGGCAAACAAAACTTTTGACGCGTTCACAAACTTTTTAATTATTTATAGCAGCAACGACACCAACAGCGACGTCAACGTCGACTGCAGCATTCGCACTGCGCACTGCATAAAATTAGTTAACAATTCGTAACGGCACTCGATATACAAAGCCCATTTTCATAATCATATTTCCTCGATAAATTCGAAAATCTCATTGGGAAAATATAATTTCAAGATCTTTTTAAGAATCACTAAAAATCCAAAAATATAGTTTTTCGATTAATCTAAACTATATTGTAAAATATTTGCCATTTCTTTTTAATTATTATTTATGGTTGTTTTTTTTTTTGTTTTTGTTTCCGTTCACTGCAATTTTATTTGGCAGCATAAAATTTAATCAATATATTTATAAATAATTAATTTCCTCCTTTTAATATTATTCTTATTGTACGCCAGCAAAACTTAACCAAAGTCCAATGGGCAAATTATTAACAAAAAAATATTCAACTTACTTAAGCAAAAAAAAAAAATAAAGATTTAAAAACCACGTTAAAAGTAAATCAAATATACAAACAAGAATACCAAAAATAAGAAAACAAAATTACTTAAAATTATTGTGAGTAAGCAAGCAGTGTTGTGTAACATCTTGTTAAGCTCTGTTAATATTTCATCTGATAAAATTTAGTTTGTTTAATCTCAGTAAAGATTTATGGAAATGCAAACTTTGCACAAAAAACCTAATGGAAATGTGGCTAACAGATAAAAGGATTCCGTTTCCACATACATTATATATATATATATATATATATATATATAATTACTCATACTCTTCGTCCAATATAATTGTTTATCAAGATTCTTTGTTCTACTTTGGAGAATTCGAATAGTTTATCTCTTAGTCGGCTATCTTCTTGCTTATTAAGTTAGGCTGCAAATTATCTCTTTATTTTCATTCTTTTCAAAAATATATTTTTAAAATTATAATATTACATTCTTGGCAATGTGTATATATTTTAATTAAATAACAACATGCTATATGCATATTTAAATATAAATATATATATATATATATATATACATGGATATATACGATCTATTTAAATTCGGTCATGCAATCTCAAGTATCAACATTTATTTATCCTATGCAAATTTCTTTCGAGTAATTTGTGATTGTCGTTAAATTGTATACAAAAAAACTTTCGCCCCTTTTGCTGAAATAACCTTTGTTGTTTTTATTACTTACCATTGTTGTTATTATTATATTTTGTGCACATTTTGCGCAATTTCTTGATGATGACAACGTTGACGACTCCTTTCAACTGTTTGTGGCCGATGACGTGTGATTGTTATTGTTGTTGCTGTTGCTGTTGCCGCATCTACAGCAACAAAATGTTGATAATAATTTTGCTGCACGTCTCTCAGTCTGATTGTTGTGCTTGTTATCATCGGAATGGTTTACACAATGCCGCCAGTTACGCTGCTGCTGCCGCTGCCGCTGCCTCTGCTGCTGCTGATGAGCTGTTGACAGATTGACTTTATTACTCATCCGCCATGTGCTGCGCCTGCGCCCGTGTCTCAGTGTCTGTTTGTCTGTCTCTCCGGTGTCTTTGGTACGGCAGGTGCCAAACAAGCGCACAAATATTGAAACATGCCCGATAACACAATTTGCAAATAATTTATGCGCACTTGCTGGGCTAGCAGGTAATGAAAACAGCTCAAACTAGAGCGGCCCGGTAGAGTTTTGTTTTTTTTTCTTGTTGTAGCTAGTTTACTCGCATGTTATCACTTCATTAACAGCCAAAATGTTCCCGATAGACAGACACGCACACATATACATACATATATATGTCTTAAACAACATCATCGAACAACAACCTGATCGAATTTTAATAATCGTTGCCGCGCATGTCTTAAAAAAGGAAATCAATGAAATGAAATTATAAAGACGCCAGACACCTAATTTGCATGTCAAATAGCCCAAAAAAAAATTTAATAAATTGAATTCATACACACATGTATGTGTATAAATTGAATGACGCATTAGTTTGAGGAGCAGACAGAGATACTGACATATATATGAGCATCAGCTTAATATACTTGAATTGGGCACTCAAACCTGTCAATAGATGTCCAAGCCATTTAGCCTTATCAGCGCAAATCGTACAAGAATATCGAAATTGATTGCCATTAGAAAATACCCTCCAAAATGAGGAAATTGTTGCTTGTAGAAAAGCATGGTGACACATTTGGCAATCATTATTGGCTGCAGCTTACGATGCCCTTTAGGGACTCTCCCGACAATATTGCATAAGCCAACAAAATATGAACAAACAAAAAAACAACAAATACGAAAATAACAAAACAAATGTGCCCAGCAGCAGCCCTGGTCGGAAACTTGTTTTTTTCTTTTTTTTTTGTATATTATTTATTTTATTCAACTCTTTTTTCCTTTTTGTTTTGTTTTCTTTGTAAACGAAATTAACATTAAATGCGAACGCGAATGCGAACGCGACCTTAGAATGGAATTCAAGGCGCTCGGAAAACCGATCATGCCAGACTTGGTTATTTTCCATGTTGCATGCTGTTGGGTGGGGTCATCTTGGCGTCTTGTTGCGTCTCTCAGGGGGTCAGGGCTATGCTTGAGCGGCTTTCACCGTTAAACAGCTGAAAGCAAGACTCATTATGATGACGATGACGACGACGACGACAATGACAATGAGTATGATAATGATGTTGATGATGTTCGTGATAAGAGCTGCCCGCATTTACGGCCAAAAACTTTTATTGTTATTTATAGCCAAATAATTGCCGCTGACGACGATAAGGCACAAGCCCCATGACTGTCCACAGTTGGTGGCAACTGCCACGTTTAAATGTTGCTACCAGAAAATACATATATACATACATACTAGGTATGAGGATCACTTGGCACCGAATTATCTGATAAGATTTCGCATTTCATCACAGTTATCAGAAACTATTAGTCAGTCCGCAGACAGTTCTGTGTCTCTCCATGAAGATCAGCAACAATAATGAAGGCACAATCATTATGTTCATATGTTATTCACATACCATGATAAATAGTGTGAATGAATCTTCAAGTGCTTCACATGCCAACCTGTCGATTCTATTTTGGTTCAATTGGCGTTATCAATTTAAAAGCAAGTCAATATTATTGTGAACGGAACTAGCTAGATTTTCATGCAGTTCATCATAACCTCAAATCAAATTATTACTCATGTCATACATTATTCTCTTTTATCTTATTATTATTATTTTGGATATATATGTACTTTTTTTTGCGAACAAACAATTGACAATGATTTTGAATTAATATTGGATGTGTATGAGGCGTGGGCTACATCAATTGGGCCTTTACCAAACAAACACACAGCGTGGCAAAGTTTGCACCTGTTTGTGTGTGTGTGTGTGTGTGCGTGTGTGCGTGTGGGTGTAGGGGGTGGAGAGGGTGGCAGGGTATGGGTAAGGGTGTGTTTTGGTTATTGGATTGCCTCATTAGCATCATGGCGATTGACAGTCGTTGCAAATGAGACGCCAATGAGAGGACAGAAAACGAAAAATAACAAAAAATATTCGTATAAGAAATGAGAAAAATAAAAAGAAACGGATTTCAATTGGAATTGAACCTTAAAACGAGCTGAGCAAACACACTTAATGACCAGGCATAATTAACGACTTAAGAACACGCTGTAACAAATACGAAAAACCCAACCAACAACCAACCCAAAAAAAAAGAAAAAAATGACAAACGAAATTTGATTTATATGCATTGAATGGAAAAAAATGATATTAAGACGTAAAAACGCAATTCTAAAAATGGCCAAATCCCGGATAGGCAAACACAGATCCAAGCCCAGCAGGTGCCAGACCATACACACATGACAAGGCAATTTGCAAGAGCTAATGAGATCATAAATGAATTAGTGATGTTGCTGAGCCCCGACCATAATCACTTCCAAACTGGTGCGTACTTATCAGAGACAGCTACAACTAAATTTATTATATATGCCAACTGCGCAAACAGCAGTTCTGCAAACAAAACCAACATTTTGGCCAAAGCCGCCAGCCCAAAAAGTCAAATGAAGTGTGAACCTTGGCGCTGCCTAATCGACGGATGAGCGAAAAAAAAAAAAAATATAAATAAAAACAAACAAATACACAGCACGAAATGTTGCGAAGAGAACAGAGCTGAACAGAAAACAAATACAGCCGAAGAAATATAACAAAAACTGGGCTAAGCAAAGAACACTGAGGCTAAAATAATAATTATAAAACATGCAGCTTGTCGCACTTGTCGCAGTTTTTCCGCCAGCGTTAGCTCTCGCTCACATTGCTCATAAATAATATGCTATATAAGTAATTATTCTTACGATTGTTGTTCAAATTACGCCTGCTGATTATGATAAAACTAAAAAAAAAAACCAAAACAAACAACAACAAATAATAAATGAAAAACAAAAAAACAAAAAAAGCAAATAAGTTAACTGTGTCCGTCAAAGCCGGAAGCTATTATGAGAGAGAGAGAAAAAAAGCGAACTTACTATTAACTAACAATGAGTTAATAATAACAAAAAAAAAGTAAAAAAAAAAAAACAGACAAACAAATTGAATCGAATCGAATTCGTAGCACACAAGTCACACAAAATCAAATAAATAAATGGAATTACAATTGAAACTCAATTTCAAACTCAATGCAATGTTTTGTATTTGCTTAGAACTTTTGTGGAGTTTTGTTAATATTATTATTATTATAGTTGTTGCTGATGTTGCTGTTTTTGTTGATGTTGATTTTGATGTTGCTGCTGTTGCCACTAATTGCATTCTAATCGTCGACGAAGGTCTCGGTCTCGGTCTCGGCCGCGATGGCGGTCGCAGTCGCTGTCTGGCAACAGTACAAAAACAAACACACACACACACACACACACACGCACACACACTCACACACATACGGTGATAGATAGAGAGACAGTCAGACAGTCAGTTAGATGGACGGACAGCTAGATAGACTAGAATACTAAAAACTGCAACAAAAACAAAATTCATTCGTTTAGTTTGCGCTGTGGGAAGCAGTTGGCCAAGACGCATCTCAGCTGCATCTTAGCATCGGTGACTGACCACAAGAAATAAAAAAACCCGAAAAACAAGAAGAAAAAGAAAATACAGCAGCCACACGGTGCGTATGTGTGATTTGAGCAAATATACATGTATATATGCATATAGAGCCAAGTGGAGGTTTGTGGCATGTGCGATCGTTGTTATACTACATTCACCTTTCTCCCACATTTCTCCCAAACCTCTTTTGCCTCTCTTTTATTGTTGCCTGTTATTATTATTCTTTCTTCGTTGCATGCGCATCTTTCGGCCCACAGAGCGTATGCGCAATGCACTTGCCCTAGAACAACATTAACACATACACACTGTATACACCCGCAAATACAATCAGCGCCGTCCTCTCTCTGCCTGCTATTGGCTGTTGTCCAACATTTCTTGTATTTATTTTGATGCCTTGTTGATAAAAATCATTGGGTACGCCACATACTTACATCTCTATAGTATTGCATACATTGAGAATTGAACTAGACACAATTTTTACAGTTTTTGCAGACAAGCAAGCAAGTGTAGTAAATTGTAAATGCAATCTGCAAGTTCAAATCGAATCGTACACTTTTTTATTTATTCTATCAATTAGCCGTATTTAAGACTAATATCAAACAAACTCCAATTCCACAGTCAATGCACGACAAGGAGTTGATTGAACTTCGGCACGAATAATAATAGTAACCGCAACAATAGCAACAATCACAGCCATAACAATTATTTAATAACAATTGTCAAATTAAACAAACCAGACAATTATCGATACAAAGATATGTGTACATATATGCATGTATTTGTGGTTGTGTGTATTTTTGTGGTTGTTTCAGTTATATTTGCCGTCATTGTTTAATTATTAACATTCATTAGCTGTTGGCATCAGTTTGTAGTTAATTATTGGGCTTTTGGCCCATTGGCTATAAATGCAGCAATTTGTGTCACAAATAGATTTGGCCCATGCCCATTGCCAGCTGAATGAAGTGGTGGGGTGGGAGGTCTGGGGAGAGTGTAGAGTGGGGCATATACTGCTACTACTTAGTACAGCTACCAAAATGACTCGAATAATAGTTAATCCACACAGATCGTCATTGAGTTTTGTGCTGATCGCCAAGATACGTCTAAGTGCTGAGAATTGGCAACAAGCGCGGGGCGGCTCTTTGGATGTGAGCCATTTGCATTGTGTTAACAAATTGAAAAGTACAACAGCAACAACAAGAACATAACAACATAAAAAATAACAACACACCATTCCGTGGCGAAAATTACAGAAAATTAACACGCAACTGTGCACACAATAATCATATTAATAACAATGGTTTTTTTTACTATACACGTGTATTTATATATATATTAATCACATGCACAGTTCACATATGATATACATATAAATATATATATATATGTGTGATATACATAAGTATGCGATATTTTTGTATTTCATGCGAATAGCACGGCTTTTCCATACCCAAAATAACTGCTATTTTCATTTATTGTTCGCGTTCTTCGAGTGCTTCGCGTGACTTTCGGGCCATAAACTACTGTGCGTGTGTGTGTGTGTGTGTGTGTGTGTGCTTGTTCACCCCCATTATAATCCTTAGCCATAAATATATTGTATTATATATTGGCATTTATTGCACTGGCAAAACTCGTGCCGTTAGCGTAGGTGAAATCAAAGCATAATCAAATTTAAATTGATTGATTTCACTGCTATGAAGATTAGCCGCGAGCAACTCTAAATCTCTCGCATCTTATCACTGTGAAAACCTCGCATACCCCATTCCGATAAGCCAAAAGAGTTCAATAAATATGGTTAGCATTCGCATTCAACTTTCGACTGTCACCTGACACCTACTCAGGCTCAAATCAGTCAGAAAACTTGTTAAGCAACACCAAAATAGAACTTAATGCAATTTATTGAGCTGCAATTTGGATTTACAATTTTGTATATATAAACATATACATGTATATAAAATATTTGATATTAAAGCAAATTAAACTTGATTTACCTCTTAGTAGTATAGTTTTTATAGTTGTTAAATTTTCAATACCTTTTGCTATTTAATCAAAATAGTTTTGTTACATCTCTTGTTTGATTCTCAACTTTGAGTTGCCATACGATCAACATCCTTCTTCTCTCTCGCACTCTCACTGGCTATCTCTCTCGCTCTCTGGCTCTTACTGTAACTACCTAATGCCAATCCGTATAAATGTTTGTAACTTTATAAGCAGTTGCTTTGATTGTATAATCAACGATTTTATATAAAGAAATGGCGGTTAAAAAAAGAAAATAATTACGTATACGTATACTTAATTGAAACGATTCTTTGATTACAGTCGTTGTGCCGTTGTCGATTTAATTAAAAATTCAATACGAACAGCAAATACCAAAAGCAGCAACGCATTCAAATTTCAAATAGCACTCCTAATGAAATGAAATCAGCAGCTAAAAATATTGGCTAAAAATAGTCAAAAATCACAACTCAAGTACACTTCAGACACACACACCCACACACACACACACACACACACACAAACACACACATATAGATAAGAAGACATTGTGCACGAGACTGTCTAAAAAAAAGTGGAAAAGTGTTAAATATATAATAGCGACACTCATCAGTCAAAGATAAATTAATATTTATTTAGAAACTCAACAGAACAACCCATGTATGTGTATATAAATACAAATATATATACATTTATGTATATAGTATATTATTGATATCCATTGCGAGTACTGGTGACAATAGCCATTTAACAGCTGCTCGGAGCGTCCTCTAAATGGAGAAACGCTATTTTAAGATGGGCACCTAGAGTTAATGCTCCCTCTCGACTCAATGTTATCAAAATGGGCAGAGGGTTCAAGTCCATATTTTTAAATGAAGATATATATGTATGTATAGCTTTAACTTTGGGCCTGCCTCGCAATCAGAGAGTGTGCCACATTGGGTCGATGCGCTTCATTAGTAAGTCAATCTTTAATTGATTACAGCAATTATTTGATTACTGCTGCTAATCAACACAAAATATTTGATAATTTCAACATTGCATTCCGTTTTCGTACATCGAAAGACAATAGTATAAAAAAAATAAAAAAATCGATTTAGCATTTTTGGGAAATTTTAGACAATTTATTTTCAAGTGGTTGTTTTTAATTTATCGCATAGCAAAAACTAATCATATTTCTTAAGGATTAAAAGTAACTCAAAGTTTTATTGTTGAGATCTCAAATTTGATTCAAACGAACCTCTTCAGATTGGTTGCTTATCATTTAGTTTCCCTTAGCCTTCAACTGAGCAGCGCGTTTCTATGTAACGAGATAAGCTGTCTAACAAATCAGCCAATGACTCTTACATTTTGATATATATATATATATATGTATGTACGCCCAGTAATATGCGAAATTTCCAGTATTTTCCATTTCCGAGTTTGCCAAATTATGTCGTAACTAGTCGAGCAAATCATCATCACTGTCAGTCAAAGTTTGTATACAAAATTTGATTGTTTACACTTTTTGACTGCCAACATTTTCACTTTGTGCTTTTGCAAAACGGCAAACTGTCGAGTTTCAATGCCAATCAATTTTTGTATAACTAGGTCAGCTGATCATATAAAAAACAAGAAAAGAAAAAAAATTATAACTTGAGTAGTGAACGAGCTGAGCTTTATTGCTATCTTGGCTCTCTTCTGGGTTGTTGTCCTGTTCCACTTTGGGTCACATCTTTAGAGCACTTTAAACAGTTGAATATACGAGTCAAGTGGGTTACCCTACAACTTCATAGTTCTCGTATATTGTGCGTCTGTTTGTCCGATCGACTCACAAATTCAAGTTTCTGTCTTTTTTCTTCAACTCGCTAACGCAAAACGAGTAACGAGTATCTATGCAATGCTTCTGTACCACTCCACATGCCAGAAAATATTTATCATTCTTCAGTAAGATAGACATTTGTGCTTTGAAGTGCCGCCTATGAATTATATTTATATAATATATATACATACATATATATATATATATATATATATATATATATATCTTTTCTTGGCAGTTAGTCATTATGAATGAGTCGAGCAATTAAAGCGAAATGGTAAACAAAATCGATTGTCGGTTTTAATAAAAGTCACAAGTGTCTTCCATAAAATTCAAAGGCCCAATCACCGGCTAATCGTAATATTTATGATCTGCGGGAAATCACAGCGCCTAATCACGAGCTAATAGCTGAGCAGGAAAGCGATTGGCCTGATAAGGTAATATACCAGCTACCGTACCAGCAACCGAACCAGCAACCGAACCAGCAACCGAACCAGCAACCGAACCAGCAACCGAACCAGCTACCTTCAAGATAGATGAGCTCCTCTAGTTGCGCATCACATCATATGAGCAATAATTTTCTTCGCTATAGGTAGACAGTAGCAATACTGTATTATTTCGCATAGGAAATAACTAATACTTTAGGCAGTTTTAATAATTTTTTATGGGCTCGCAGCGCGCTTGTGTTTATTAATTAGAATTTATGGCTGACAATCGCGCAACTGCCCAGTGACAATAAATAGCCATTAGATACTTGGGTTTTTGACGGCAGCTAATAATCTTATCGCTACATGGAAGAACCGGACGGCTGGGTAACTTAACACAAAACTGAACATATACGAGCACACTCAGAGAAATCTGGAGTTAATCCTTAAAGTTCTTCAATTTATCTGGGATATTCTTAAGCTACTCAGCTTGAAGAAGATGGAACAAAATTAAATACAATTTGGCCAATTTCTCCATCAACTACAATCCATTAAAAATGGTACTCAACCTTTGAGTGAAAAGTGAATTCTATAGATAGTTTTTCTGCAAGTGTACACACATATTGGCCGGCACACGCCCAGACCAAATTGTTCAGCACAGTGCGGAGAGTTTGCGATTATTCCAGTGTCATGGAGACTAATTCAAAAGAGCCGCGTTGTTGTTTTTTTGTTGTCAATTTTTCTTCTTCTTTTCGACACTTCGATGCTTTCCGTATCCGTGTAATCTTTTGAGTGTATTCTGAGTTGTGGCCAGCCCGCAAATTGGCAAACGATTTAGGGCCGAGCAGAGCTTGTCACCAAATTCCCTCCCCTGATTATATACGGTTAGCTGCTATTATTCACACTTGATATTCCAGCTAACTATAGATAGATAACTTTGTCCATTTAACTCTTGGACCGAGCCGTGTTACGATTACGCCAACAGCAGCAGCAGCAGCAGCAGCAGCAGCGGCAGCTGCGTTAACGCTGGCTGCGACGCCGGCCACTAATCACTCCAATTAGCTAGAAAGTGTTTTTCGTTTAAAATTCGCACGTTGTCGCCGTTTCTTGGCATTGCATTGTGAGACAGGCAGCCAGTCAGACACTTGGCCAGCATACAGCAGAGTTCCAGAAACAGGATCATTGTTTTTTCTGTGATTGTGTGAGTGATCCTTCTTCTCTATACAAGTGCTAAAAGTTAAATGAAGCAATAAAAAAAAAGACAGTAATCATCGTAAGGATACTGCTCGCGCCCAAAATACAAATTAACCAATCAACTAGCTACCAATAACCAATACCCAAACAGAAATCACAATAAAAGCCTAAAAAGCTGAAACTGAAATTTAAAAAATAAACTAAACTATACAAAGGAAAAAAAAAAAACAGAGTAAATCTATGCAAAAGAGCCAAAGAAGAAACTTAACAAGGCGTACAGCAAACTTGAATGCATGGCAAAAGCACAGTGCCAACCAAAAAGCAACCGACATTAACATCAAACATTATTGCAACGAAACTTGATTACTCTTAAAACTAAACTAAACTAAACTAAACCTACAATTTATGTGCAACAAATAATGACTTGTGATCTTAAAGCTTAAGAAAAAAAATGTTTGTATAAAAAGACAATTAATTGGTTTGCTGAAACTTACAATTTAGTTTTTGGTTTTAATAAAAACTTCAATTCGTTATACATTTGTTGCACTGCCTAAATTGCTTTAAATGCATAACTTGCATTCACAAAATGTAATATAATTTTCCATTTCCAATTAATGTAAGAGTTAAGCTTTGATAAATTTGCTTCCAAATTGTGCATTTTGGTTTTGTGTATATATAAAAAAAACATTTAAATAGTCGTTACAAGATAAATGAATATCAAAGTAAAGGAAGGGCATTTGGGATGAGTGTACAACTTGTTTAACATAAACCTGCAGTCCGCTTTAAACGTGCTTCAGTTCATTATCTCATTGAGGGTATTTTTTAGAGTTGTTAGTTTTTTTATATATATATTTTTATTTATTTATTTTTATTTTTTTTTGAAAGGCCGGCTAAAGCTTGTCCGTTCACCAAGTGCCCAGTTATTGTTGAAAAGGGCAGCGACAGCCTCGTTTTGGCAGTCAACGAAACTAAAAACTTTTGCTTTTGGTATTTGTAATTTTATTTTGATTTCGTATTTTGTTGTACACGAGTTTCTGGCACATGCCAAAACATGGCCACTTAAGGCCCAATCTGTATTGTGTGTGCACACGTATAATGCAGATTAATCGTATATACATCGCATATATATATATATATATATATATATACGCTCCGCTCTGTGTGTTGTTCGATGTTTTTGCATATTTGCGTATTTATTTATTTTTTTTTACCTATCTTTCTGTGGTTTTGTGGTTTGTAATTTGGGCGCGCTCAATAATGGCCAAAAGACAAATTGTAAAGTGACTAATTTGATGCAAAAATCAACGATCGAAACCACAAAATATCAACAAAAGTGTAGCAATCTAGGCATGCAGCTTAATAATTTGAAAATGTAAATGTGTCGTGCACTTAGAATAATAATTTTTTTTGTTGCTCATAATTAATAATAATGCCGTTATTGTTGTTGTATGTGACTGTGGCGCGTGTCTGACCAAAAAAAAAAAAAAAAAAGCAAACAAATAAAGAGAATAATAGTAAAAATAATAATAATAATAGGCAAGCAGTAGCAAAAAGCGTCGCCCACACGCAGCAGCTATTAAACAAAAAATAAAAATATAAAAAAAAATCATGCACAAATGAAGAAAATGGGCCATAATTGTACCATTTCTGGCAGCGGCTCAATTGAATTGTTATATTCCTAGCGATACATATAAAATATGTATATAATTTAGATACATATATCGATGACTGATTGCTATTGAAATACAAATTAACTGTTTATCACTTTGTGTAGTTCACTCTATAATTCATTGACAGCGAGCTGCAAAACGATCTGTACTAGTTGCCAAACTTACTTGCCAAATTAGTTTGTACTCTGCAAAAGCAGTGGAAAACATTAAAACAATTAAATACTAGAAATGAGTGAATACCAATTGCAAAAACCCACACATATTTGACACAAGCACGTGCACAAAAAAAAATAGATATATACATATATATATAGAAATAAAATTAAAATAAAAATTAATTTGAGTTAATTTGAGGTAAGGCTTGTGGTGCGTGGTACCAAAAACAATTGCTCAATGCTGCCTCATCTTGATTGACTCGACTGACGACAGCATCATTATAATCATCCCAATTGTTATTATTATGATCTGTTGTTATTGTTGTAGCAAGTTCTTCTTGTTGTGGCATGTTGCATTTTATAAATAGCCCGTTTTCATTCATTTTTATTATTATATGCTGTGTTTTCGCACGCTATTTACAATGCGCAAAAACCAAATACAAAATAAACTCAAACTGAGGCTGTGCCAGCTTCAGCTTTAGCTACAAATTCGTGCCCGTAAGCGTTTATAACGCCGCTCACTTCAAATTGGCAGTTTACTTAACTTGCCCCACCTACTTGCTCGCTCGCAACCTTAACTAACTTGTATGCAACCCCGTTCAGTGCGAGCCTATTCCGTTTAAGAATTGGTTGTCGCACAGCCGGAAGGAATCACATGCCATCTAATAATCTTATAACAGTTATACGTATTTCACAGCTAGCTAACAGCAAGCAACTTGGCCACAGGATCACGGTCTGCATTTCTCTGTAACCATCATTACAGACACAGCTAAGTTGACATTTTCAAAACGGAGTTGAATTAATCGCATAACACCCAAATTAAGCTCAGTTCCCATGCTCACTCCAAATATTATATGGACTCGTAAATAATCTATATATATATATATAGATAATAATAATAACAATATAATATATATATATATATATATATATATATGTGTGGCATGTGCGAACTAAGCTTAACATTTGAGCATGCCAACTCACATGTTGCAAGAGTGCTAAAAATAAAGTTAGGATGTTGATTTAAATTTCAGTTAATCTCCAATTCGCTCACTCTCATTATCTCCGTCTCTCTCTCTCTCTCTCTCTCTCTCTCTCTCTCTCTCTCTCTCTCTCTCTCTGAGTCTTTGTGTGTGTCTCAAAAAAAAAAGGTTTAGGAAAACCTGTATATTTTAACAACGCAGCAACAAAAAATATATCTTCATATTTATTGTACCCGTATTAAATTTTATATCCAATCTCATCACTCCTCATTGGCAAAAAAAATAATAAAAATAATTATGCTGCTCCTCTTCGTTAGTGTCTACTTCTGAGTTTTAATGATGTAATTTTTTGATTTTTATTTTACTGTAAGAATCATATCTCTGAGAATTTATTGTTTGTCTTCAGCGTGTTTGTCTAATTAAGCGCTAGCTGGTTTTTTATCGCTTCATTGAAGCGATTGGCAGAGTTGTGAATAATTGTGGATGTAAAGTACTAATGTGCAATTAATTGATGTTGTACTTCTACTTCTACCTCTACCTCTACGTGTACCTGTACCAGTACCTGTCCATCTGCCCTATCTACCTGTAGCTATGACAAAGCGCAGACAGACAGAAAACAATAACACGAACAACCACAACAATCAGGAAACATTAAGTTGAACTGATGCGACCAGTAGCTAATTACAACCTTACTACAACTACAACTACAACTACAACAATGATTTCATTTTATCCAAATGATGGGAACATAATATCTATGTTATGTTTTAAGCAACAAATCATAATAATCACATAAGACATACGTCATTGAAGTCTGTGTACTTCAACAATTTTCGTTTAACTTTATTCCTACAATACGCAAATTTTAAGTGCATCATCAAATGATATTAATTGAATTTAATTACTGGCCCTCCATGGTCACATAGTTCCTGGTTCGAACACTATCATCACTTTAATTACGGCCTTCATGCTAAATGCTAAGATAGCATTCTGCCTAACATTTTCATACATTAAATAAGAAATGGCTAAAAATTGTAGTATTAATTTGTGCAAATGGATGTGGCAGGTAACTCCGATCCCATAAGAATATATCTATTCAGCATTAAAAAGCCGAGACGTATACGATTTATGATAGGTAATAAAATTCAAAAGAGACTTAACAGTACATAATTGGCAAATTGTTTAATTATACTTAGTATGTAAAGCAACTCGCCGCCAAACGGGAAGGTTTTTGTTGATATTTTCACACTCTCTGATTTTGATTGTTCAAACCGAAAATTAAATGAAATTTATATACACATATATTGATAGAGATGGGACAATTGATCGTCACAGTTGACTCAGTCTGGCTCTCTGCACTCAACATCAAATCCAATCAAATTAAATCATTTTGTCTATGAAATTTCCTAACAAT